>VZZY01009382.1:0-40456 GCA_013400335.1 Eurystomus gularis
GTGGCACAGAATCCAGTTGGAGGACTGTAGCTAACAGTGCCCCCCACGGGTCAGTCCTGGGTCCAGTCTTGTTCAACATAGTCATCAATGACATAGATTCAGGGACAGTGTATCCTCAGCAAGTTTCCTGATGGTACAAAACTGATAGGAGTGGCTGACACACCAGAAGGCTGTGCTGCAATTCGATGAGACCTGGATAGGCTGGAGAGTTGGGCAGAAAGAAACCTCATGAAATTCAACAAGGGCAAGTGTAGAATCCTGCACCTAGAGAGGAATAACTGGATGCACCAGTACAGGTTAGCGGTAACCTGCTGGAAAGCAGCTCCATGGAGAAGGACCTGGGAGTCCTAGTGGANCTGGAAAGCAGCTCCATGGAGAAGGACCTGGGAGTCCTAGTGGAAAACAAGTTAACCATAAGCCAGCAATGTGCCCTTGTGGCCAAGAAGATCAATGGTATCCTGAGTGTATCCAGCAGGTGGAGGAAAGTTCTCCTTCCCCTTTACTCTGCCCTAGTGAGGCCACATCTAGAGTCCTGTGTCCAGTTCTGGGCTCCCCAGTTCCAAAGAGACAGGGAACTACTGGAGAGAGTCCAATGGAGGGTTACAAAAATGATTAGGAGACTGGAGCATCTTCCATCTCCCAGGGAAAGCATGAGAGACCCGGGCCTGTTTAGCCTGGAGAAGAGAAGGCTGAGGGGGCTTTTATCAATGTTTACAAATATCTAAAGGGCAGGTGTCAAGAGGATGATGCCAGATTCTTTTCACTGGGGCCTAGCAACAAGATAAGGGGCAATGGGCACAAAACGGAACACAAGAAGTTCCATTTGAACATGAGGAAAAACATCTTTATGTGGAGGATGACAGAGCACTGGAATAGGCTGCCCAGAGAGGCTGTGGAGTCTCCTCTTCCAGAGACTTTCAAAACCTGCCTGGACACGTTCCTGTGTAACCCGCCCTAGGCGAACCTGCTTTGGCAAGGTGGTTGGACTAGATGATGTCCAGAGGTCCCTTCCAACATCTACAGTTCTGTGATTCTGTGAAAAAATAAAACAGAATGTGAGTTTGATAAAAGCAATTTTAAATAAGAATGTAGACCATTTAAATCAAGAAAATCCCATAAAAGCTCTGTATTTTCTGACTTAAACATATCAATTATCTTAATGGTTTTACTGCAATTTCCTTTTTCTCTTTTGTCTACCTTTTTTCCTCGTATTGGTCATGCTAGAATGTGTGGAGTTCCTTCAACACAGTTATCACCCCAATGCAGATATGATTTGTTTCCTAACAATTTAAAAGAACTATGAGGAAGCTGTCTAGCACAATAAGAAAGTGCTTACTTGGAGAGGTTTTGCTGGTTTTCATTTTCACTGAAAGTGAAAATTTAATGTAGCATCAACCAGTTATGACATTCACAGGTCTATGCTTGACTGCATATAGATTGTCATACTGGCAAGGGCAGAAAATATACACGACACATGAAACACCTCTAGTTCTTTAATTTACTTTCCCAGCAATTATACCTTACCCTCCACTATGTGTGTGTGTCTTCAAAGGTTCTACTTTAGCAGTAGCACACCAGAACGCCACCTACTCATCCCAAGAAATCATACATTCTGATACCTAAGAATCCAATATATATATATAATTAACTAAGATGTAGATCTTTTTTTCAGTCTAGTCTTTGTGAAGTTGTTCTGGTTTGAGATAGAACCAAATAAATTATGTTCAGTGATTTTACTTTTCAGCTCTGTCTCTGCTAGCTAACTGCACTTTCTGAAATTAACAGTATGTTTTTGTAGACAGAGTCTGCTTCTAACAGTGGTAATATTTGATGTTTAAAGTTACTACCAAGGATTGGTATACAGACCAAGGTCACTGCTAAATCTTGTGTACCACATTGGGGGGGTGCAGAAAGTGAAAGGCTGCACCTGCAGGGATGAATGGCCATAACAGGTTACACTAAACTGACCAGCAAGGGATTCCATCACATATATGTCATATTCAGTACAAAGCTAAGGAATCACGAAAGTCCTTCTCAACCCTTCTCATGCCTTCTTCACCCTTCTTCCTGCCCTTTTCATTCCGGCTGGCTTGCTCTTCTTCAATGGCCAGCATCTGAGAAGGAATCCGTCTATTCTTTCTTCAGTCCTGATTTGTGTGTTCCTGAATGCAGCTCTTGAACCTGGTTCCCTTCTGCTGCTGAGCCCAGCCTGGGACTTTCCCAGTACGTGCTCCACAGCATTGGTGGTGACGGTCATGTAATTACCATCAGGGTGAAGTTGGGTTCGATACTGGTTTTGTATATATTCCATTTTAATATTATTATCTTCATTAAAGATGTTTTCATTTTCTTTTCTAACTTAGAAGTCTCTCTCTCATTCCCTTCCTCTCCCATTTGGGAGGGGAAGGGCACCAACAGTGATCCATAAGTCTTTCTCCCTTATCCTTTTTCTCTTCTCCTTTTTGGGAGGGAAAGAGGGGTTAACAGAGAACATCTCTTGTAGGTCTAGCAAACTGACCCTAAATCTCAACAGAAGTTTACTGTGAAAGGTTTTGAATTTGTACTTTGAATTACATGAGAAACAAGAACTAAATTTGAGCGTACTCAGCATTATGCTCTGTTGACCTATCTGCAAGAATAACAACTAGGATACTTGTAGTAACATATGTCATTCAGTAAGTTCAGTAGAAAGGATAAAAATTTTTCATGACTCACAAGGAGATTTGGAGGCTTGCTAGTGGCTCATTCCTTTAGCAATCAGATTTTGAATTACAGAAGGAATGTTTGTCTATTTTTTTCTTTCTTCCTTAAAACCTGACAAACCCATACAATGCAAAAAAGGTTTTTGTAAGTAATATTATGAGAAGTATCTGCAAAATATACTGCAAATAGCAAAAATGGTTTATAGGACTGGGTGACATTTTTATATTCACTAAGTCTTAGTTTCAACAGACATGCAATCTTTCTAACATAAAAGTCTGCAGGAGTTTCTAAGACTATATATCAACACTAAGTAGCTGTAACACTTTATGGTACTATAAATGTAAAGGCAGTACTATTACATTTAATAAGAGTTATTCGCTTTTGTAAGGCAATGACTACATAAGAACTAAATAACATGGAGCGAGGGAACAAAGTGGATGTACAACAAAATACACTAAACTTGATTTATTCTGTGAAACTGAAAAATAAATGCCCGATGACTTTTTTTCTTCTTCACTTTGCTTATGTTAGGTAGATCAACACTACTGAGCTTCAATAGCATCTGCATTTGTCCCCATCTCATGTTGCATGGACCGTATCAGGTACATTGTGGTGAGTGAGAGAATTCAACATAAGTAAAGGTGATAAAAAGATCTTGACATACATTTTTTGAGGGTATTTGTTTGATTTAATATCACTGAGAATATCTAGAGCTTGTATGTAGAACTTGCATGTGTCCAAGTATACAGTATACATGAAATTAATATCCACTCAAATTTTCAACATCCTCAACTTCCACAATGAGATTCATATCCATATTAAATACCAGGTCATGCCACTTTAGTGTGAACAAACCCTGTAGGCAATGTGTTTGAAATTCCAATACCTCTTCCATAAGTTCTCTCTCTAACATCATACCAAATTTGGCTGCTGCTGTGAAACACCTCTGGTATATGTATTTTCTTTTTTTAAGTAGGGGCCTCCAAGAAAAGCATCCTGACAATTTTAACCTGTAACTCCTTCCACAGCTCCATACTAACCCTTGGTCTGGTGTATATCCTCCTGTTCTAATGCCCTAAAATCTATTCCCTTACCAAATATAAATCTGAATTTCTAAGTGCATCCTTCCTCCTGGTGAAATTTAAATTAGGCCTGTAGCCTTCCTAGACCAACTCATAATTGTAAACTGAAGAATTCCTCCAAAATAAAAGGGAAAGCTGTCTCTGGAGACTTTATTAGTATACGTTTTCAATCTCTTCCCAAAGCTGTGTCTATTACCATGGCTACATTTCCCTAAGAAATCGAAAAAGCATAAGTTGAACAAATAACCTGCCAATAGTACTTCCACACATAGAAAGGTGGTCAAATGATCACATGATATCTTGCATTCACTTGTACTTTACTGTCCACCAAATATCAACTTCCACTTTCAGACAAATCATTCAGATTGACTCGGTACAATAGCTCTAGCCTTTTCAAGTTTTCTAAATAAATGTCTTTAAACTGTTGTTTCCTCCTTTATGGACCCCTAATCACATCTGCATAACTGATTTTTGGTTTATATCTCTCCTTAATTATTGCACATATTTGTGTCATTTTGTTTTAAGATCTCTACAAACTGCCAGAGGAACTATTTTCTTCCAGACAAATATTCTTGCATTATTTTTCACACCTTATATAAAACAGGCAGCACTTTTGTTATCCTAATAAAAATCACTGTTACCTAAAATACTAAACTGCTTGTTTTTCAAGCACCAGGGCAGCATAGGAAAGACCTCAATATACCTTGTCTACTTCATGTGTTTTCTTGAGGACCACTTGAACTTGATAGTATTAGTCTGATAATTTTGTTGTTATGCTGCTAGAGAGTGTAAGTTGGAGCTCCAAAGACATCCACACAGAAGTCAGCCATGCTGTACTGATTGTCACCAAAGGGGGTCCTAGAACTAAATTGTCTCTGTGACCTCTGTTTGAGCCCACAGTCATACAAGTTGTTCTAATCAGTTATGGGTATAGATACCAGGGAATAGCTAACCTTCTCAGTAACCTGTGAAAAGTTTTTGGGTTCATTGTCTTTTAAACATTGGTTTATCATCCCTCTTGGTATCCTAGTATAAGGAATTTTCTTGTGATATTTCCATTGTTCAGCTGTAATTTTTTGATACTTTGAATTACTTTGATACTCTTCTACTCATGCTTAAGAACATCTTCCTTGCTAGTTATTTTGTACTCCAAACCAATGGCTCCTCATTTTCTATCTCACTGAATTCAAACTTAATGATTTTAGCATTTAAGTTATTCATAGGTTTGTTATTTAAAGGTTTGTTCTGTCCAAGTTACCATTTTTCTGTTTGTTGTGTCGTACTCTATAAAATCATTCTGCCAGTGATACTGACTTTAAACTGGACTTTTCACAAGAATTTTTTTAACCTTTCTTAAGTAAAAAATCTAAATTTTGTCCTAATTGAATACCTTATGTTGTGTACATAAATAAATGTTATTCATTTTAAGCAAAAATACTTCTTCTAAATATATTTTTCAAAAAAAAATACTCCTTCTACTAAAAGGACTCCAAGGCCTCTTTGAAGTTAGACCTGGCAAGGGACATCAAGGCCAACAGGAAGAGTCTCTTGAAGTATGTTGGTGGCAAATGGAAAACTAGGGAGAACGCGGGCCCGCTGTTGAATGAGGCTGGTGTCATGGTGATGGAGGATACAGAGAAGGCAGAGTTGCTGAACGCCTTCTTTGCTTCAGTTTTTACTGCTCAAGCCATCCCTCAGGACCCCCAGACTTTCCCTTGGTTGAGGAAGATCGAGTTAGAGACCAATTAATTAAACTGGATATCCACAAGCCCATGGGTCCTGATGGGGTACACCCACGAGTGCTGAGAGAACTGGCAGAAGTCATTGCTAAACCATTCTCCATCATCTTTGAAAGGTTCTGGAGGACAGGAGAGGTGCCTGAAGACTGGAGGAAAGCCAATGTCACTCCAATCTTCAAAAAGGGCAAGAAGGACGACCCAGGAAACTACAGGCCAGTCAGCCTCACCTCCATCCCTGGAAAGATGTTGGAGCAGCTCATTCTGGAGAACATCTCAAAATATATGGAGGAAAGGGGGTTATCAGAAGTAGCCAGCATGGATTCACTAAAGGGAAGTCATGTCTGACTAACCTGATAGCCTTCTATGAAAACATGACTGGCTGGGTAGATGAAGGAAGAGCAGTGGACATCATCTACCTTGACTTCAGCAAGGTTTTTGACACTGTCTCCCACAGCAGCCTCATAGATAAGCTTAGGAAGTGTGAGTTGGGTGAGTGGACAGTGGGGTGGATTGAAAACTGGCTGAAGGACAGAGCTCAGAGGGTTGTAACCAGTGGCACAGAGTCTAGTTGGAGGCCTGTGACCAGTGGTGTTCCTCAGGGGTCAGTGCTGGGTCCAGTCCTGTTCCGTATGTTCATCAATGACTTGGACGAAGGGATAGAGTGTACCATCAGCAAGTTTGCTGATGACACAAAACTGGAAGGAGTGGCTGACATGCCAGAAGGCTGTGTTGCCATCTAGCGAGATCTGGACAGGCTGGAGAGTTGGGCAGAGAGGAACCTTATAAAGTTTAACAAGAGCAAGTGTAGGGTCATGCACCAAAGGAGGAATAAACCCCAGCAGCAGTACAGGTTAGGGGCTGACCTGCTGGAGAGTAGCTCTGAGGAAAAAGACCTGGGAGTCCTAGTGGGCAACAGGCTAAGCGTGAGCAAGCAGTGTGCCCTTGTGGCCAAGAAGGCCAATGGCATATTGGGGTGTATCAAGAGAAGTGTGGCAAGCAGGTTGAGGGAGTTTCTACTCCCCCTCTACTCTGCCCTAGTGAGGCCACATCTAGAATATTGTGTGCAGTTCTGGGCTCCCCGGTTCAAGAGGGACAGGAAGCTACTGGAGAAAGTCCAGAGAAGGGTTACAAAAATCATTAGAGGAATGGGATTATGAGGAGAGCCAGAGGGACTTGGGATTTTTTAGTCTAGAGAAGAGAAGACTGAGAGGACATCTTATTAATGCATACAAATACTTGAGGGGTGGTTGTCAGGAAGATGGGACCAGCCTTTTTTCGGTGGTGCCCGGTAACAGGACAAGAGGTAATGGGCACAAGCTTCAGTATAGGAAGTTCCACTTAAACATGAGGAGGAACTTCTTTACTTTGAGGGTGGCAGAGCACTGGAACAGGCTGCTCAGAGAGGTTGTGGAGGCTCCTTCTCTGGAGACTTTCAAAACCTGTCTGGACGTGTTCCTATGTGACCTGCTCTAGGCAATCCTGCTCTGGCAGGGGGGTTGGACTAGATGATCTCCAGATGTCCCTTCCAACCCCTATGATTCTATGATTCTATGACTATAAAAGTGTAACAAACAAATAGTGTATGTGGCCTGCTAACTATAGTTAATCTGATATGCCTAACATACATAATAAATGCTTTCACTCTGACAGCTGAAAATGTAGTACACCTGGAAACTGCAATGTACACGGTATTTTTATATAGTGTCTACTGTGTTCTACTATCAATTTGGTCCATTGATAAGGGTATTGTGAATACAAATTATATGTCTGTTAAAGTAAGTAGTAGTAAAGGCTTCTTTGGTGTGGAAAAAGAAACAGCTTGACTCAGCAGTACCTATTTTTTGGACTGAGCACTAGCACAGATTGCCAGAGAGGTTGTGTATTCTCCATCTTTGGAAATATTCAGAAGTTGTAGGTGGCCCTGCTTGAGCAGAAGGGTTGGCCAGAAAGTCCCTTCCACCCTTAATCATTCTTTGATTCTGTGGATGGGCATGTGTATCAACGAAGGACATAGAGGTATGTAGATAGACACTAATTAAAATGTAGAAATAGGTGGCAGAGTGTCTTGGCATAATAAAATATATTTCACATTCCTCAGTTTTTGATTTCTGAAGCATTTTAGAGGACTCTTCTATTGTCTGCAGGATGAATATGCTTGATGGTAGACTCTGATGTGCCCATCTCTTTTTACTAACCACAGGAGGAGAAAAGTAGACAAAATAGTTTAGATGGCTGAATTTAAAACAGACAAGTCACATGTAATGTGTTTAAAGTAGCTGAGCTTCTTCACTTTGCCATGTCAGAAGCTGTGTCATTCTGGATGGGAGAAAAGGTAAACACACAGCCCAGTTCCCCTCCCATAGCCTTGATGACTGCAAGAACTGTTTTTCTCATCTTAACAAGGAGGAAGTGTTTGCAGGATAGCATCAACATCAGCTACTAATGTAAAACAAGTTGACAATTATATCCTTGTCCTGTTGATTGGTGGGGAAGTCAGAGCTCCCAACATATTTTTCTCTTCAGAACAAATCTGCATGATGTGACAATAATTGACAGTTCTTAAAGAAGCCACTATCTAAATAGGTAATGGATAAAATAATCTAGATAAGATGAACAACTGAAAGTTTAAAAGCAAAGAGAATGCACAATGCACAAGTGTTTTTTTCTTCACTGCTTTAATCTGGATGTCATTAATTTCAAACTAATAAAGTAATTGAAGCTTTAGAGTGCTTGTATAAGTTTGTTTGTTTTTAATTAGGTCACCAATTTCATATGGAATCTAAAGGAAATGTAGTTGCTCTGGTGTGATTCAGTTATTTCAGATGGGTGGCAGTTTAATAATCAGTAATTTATACTATATACTAATGTACAGTATGAAATATCACAGTAATAGAATGCCAAATTTAATTTACTTTTCCAGCACAACCGGTATTATGGATGTAATTAAAATTATCTTCTGTTATTTGGCAGCATTATTTATATTTTCCATTTTTTCTCCTGTCCTTTCTTTGTTCATAAAACTTCATTTTTTCTCTTAAAATATCTTTTATTGCCTAATTTGTTCATCAGGTCCACAGTGCATTAAAAACCTAAAAAGGAAAACCTGATCCAACCACTGTGCAAGTTTTCCAAACAAAATGAAATACATTGTCTGACTTAGGCATAGATCTGGGTATAGACAGTTCCATAATTTTGCAGCTAGGCAGATTTTATGAGTGTTATTGTTAAAAATAAAAATGTTGACAAAGGAGGAATCTTCAATACTAAACAAATTCAAAGACTGATAGCTGTCTAATCAGAGAAGTTAGGGTTATCTACATTATCACATGATTCTCTTTGAAGAAGAGACTACTTGCAATTTCCTGACCTCTACAAAGAATATTTTTACTGTCTGGTCAGAAAGCCACACAAAAGAAAGCATCGAATCACAGAATCCTATGAGCTGGAAGATACATCCAGAGGTTATGTTGTCTAATCTCCTACTCAGAGCAGAGCCACTCAGAGTTGGCTGGTCATGTTTGTGTCCAGTCATATCTAAATTTCTCCAAAGATGGCAACTCCAAAATCTCTCTGGGAAGTTAAGTTTGAGTTTGAGTGTGTTTGATCACTTTGATGCAATATATTTACTTACTTATATTTATTTTGCAACTGAATTTGCTTGGATTTGTCATGTCTTATACTTGATTCTGCACCTCCAAATAAGGGTGTCACTTCCATTTTCTTGACACCTTCCCGTTAGGTAGAGGCAGACAACAATGAAGTCTCTCCATAACTTTCTCATTCCCAGGCTGAACAACTCCAGTTCTCTCATCTTCTCCTCTTTTTTTTTTTTTTTTTAAATGTGCTTCAGGCCCCTGACCAGCTTGATGACCTTCTGCTAAACTCTCTTCAGTAAGTCCATGTGTCATACAGGGAAGCCCAGCACTGGACACACTACCCCAGATGTGATCTCACAAGTTCTGAGCAGAGAGGAAGGCTAATCTCCCTCAACCTGGGACTATGCTCCTACTAATGCTGCCCAGTATATGGTTGGTCTTTTCAGCCAGCACATACAGCTGAAGCACTTTCTGAAAAAACAGACAAAATTTTTCCCCTGATACAAATCAGAAGCTAACACTCTGTCAACCTCTGGCAGTAATGAGTATAATCTAAATTATTTTATATCTTTCAGTCTTGTTTTCTGATGATCAGTGGGGTCTTATCCAACTACTAACACTATTCAGTGTCTCATTATTAACTTCGATGGGAGCAAAACATAGAGATAACATATAGATCTATGTTTGATAGCATTCAGCAGAGAAAGGAAAATTCTGGAGACGCCATGGGCTGTGGGCATGAATATCATAGTGAAATGTGGCCATGGCTCATGTAGAAAATATAATTTTGAACAGCAAAAAGAGATGAAAATGTACAACGAATAAGTCAAAAAGGAAACAAAAGTGGACTTCAACAATTTTGAAGATTTTAAATTAATAAATGCATTTTCATATTCGTTACTACTTTAATTTCATATCATTGCTTCATAAGGTACTGATCTGGAAGATCTAACAAACATTTTTTAAAAATAAGCTTTGCTTCATGAAATAAAAGTAGATATGCAGAAGCAGCAGAGATCTAACATTATTTAAGATCATCTTTCTGCTTGAAATATATTTAAAAGAAAATTGATAATTAGTATGCAGTATATTTCACTTTACAAAACCTTACCATTCTGAATTTTTTATTGTTATATCGTTTCCCTGAAATCAAAGATGCAAATAAGTAATTACAACAGTATAAACATGAGAAGATAAATATCCATTTCGTACTTTCTCCTTCAATCCATACGTATTTTGATGAATCACCAAGTCCTTGTTTTGACAGCAAGGAAAGATTGTTACCATATGCTAGCCTACTAGTATTTTTCAAAATATAGTGTGGATGCTAATATTTGCAATATTGGTCAAATAGAAGCCAAGGTTATAAAAGAGGTAATTTATTTTAAACATTATATTTAAAATAATGACTTAAATATCTAATTTATATTCCAGTAGAGAAATATTTCGTTGTTCCGAGGTACTTGACAAACATCCCCAGATCATTACTAGAAAGAGGAAGAGGAAGGTGCTTCTGAAGATCCACAGCTCACCTGAACTGAATAATGCACATCTCATTTGTTTGCCTTTTTTTCTGTCTCCCTGCACCACATGCAGTTCAAAAGAAAGAGTGGGGAATGACGTAATCCAAGATAATGCACGTTTTACGCTGAGGAGTCTGGTACCTGTGTCACCTGTTCCTCAGGGAAATACTGTAATTGCTATATTCCTGTGCATTTATTGTGCATGGACACTTCCAATAATGTCACTATTTATTAATGCTGGGAACACCATTTGTATTTCAGAATTTTTTCAGAAGAACCTAAGTTCATCTGAATGCTGATGACCACACTGCTGTAGGAAGAAGGAAGATCATCCTCCTCGTCATCTTCATCTCAGAATAAGTGTGTCTGAACACTTTTGAGACTCAGTTTTTATACTCACAGAATTTGAGGCTTGGAAGTGATGTTCTTAACAGATTGAGGAATTTGTAATGACTATTCAGCAATAAAGACATAAAAGGGCTCTTGCAGCCAAGTTGTTGGTGGAATTTTGTTCCTTACTCCTTAGTTATGGTAAGATATAGGTAGATTGAATCTGTTTCAATAAATTTTACATTTAATAATACTTAAAGTTTAGACATGCTAAGACTTTTATATTCTTAAATTCTACTGACCTCTGGTTAGGTTAATGCACTTTATCTATTCTTACTTGCACCTTAAATTCTACTCTAGCGTTTATATTAACCAGTAGTCTCTATTAGCTCTTGAGCCTCTTAGTCCTGTTGACTTTTTCAGTTACACTCTTATGTACTCTCACTGCTATATTCTTTTACAAAGACTCAAATCTCTCTGTTCAAAAGAGTAAAGTGGAGGCAATAGGAAAAAAGAGGTAATTTAATGGAAATTGGGATATATAAAGTATTATTATTTCAACGTGTGATATCACCCCATATTCTGAAACATTGTGAGTATTTCTTTTTAAAGTTAAAAAAAAATGCAGTCTACATGTCATCAGGGACAGAGTGTCTTCTCAGCAAGTTTGCTGATGATACAAAACTGGGAGGTTTGGCTGATACACCTGAAGGCTGTGGGGCCATTCAGCAGGATTTGGACAGACTGGAGAGCTGGGCAAAGAGGAACCTCATGAGGTTACACAAGAAGAAGTGCAGAGTCCTGCACCTGGGAAGGAGTAACAAAATGCACCAATACAGATTAGGAGACAATCTGCTAGAAAGCAGCTCCGTGGAGAAGGACTTTGGAGTCCTGGTGGACAACAAGTTATCCATGGGACAGCAATGTGCCTTTGTGGCCAAGAAAGCCAATGGTATCTTGGGGTGCATTAAGAAGAGTGTGTCCAACGGACTGAGGGAGGTCCTCCTCCCCCTCTACTCTGCCCTAATGAGACCTCACCTGGAGTACTGTGTTCAGTTCTGGGCTCCCCGGTTCAAGAGGGACAGAGATCTACTTGAGAGAGTCCAGCAGAGGTCTATGAGAATGATTAGGGGACTGGAACACCTGCCTTATGAGGAAAGGTTGGGAGACTTGGGCCTTTTTAGTCTGGAGAAGAGAAGACTGAGAGGGGATCTGATTAATGTGTCTAAATAGATGAGGGCTGTGTGTCAAGAAGAAAGGGGCAACCTCTTTTCACTTGTGCCCTGTGATAGGACAAGGAGCAATGGACGCAAGCTAAAGCACAGGAAGTTCCCCCTCAACATGAGGAGGAACTTCTTGACTATGAGGGCTCCAGAGCACTGGAACGGGGTCCCCAGAGAGGCTGTGGAGTTTCCTTCTCTAGCGACTTTCAAGACCCATCTGGATATGCTCCTGTGTAACCTGCCCTAGATTCTGTGATCCTGCTTGGCAGGGGGGTTGGACTTGATGATCTCCAGAGGTCCCTTCCAACTCCTAACGTTCTATGATTCTATTCTTTAATTGAAAGAGATCACACTATTCAACCCTCATTGTGTACACATATATTACAAGTGTTTATGGCTCTGCTGATGTGTGCAAGTATGTGTGCTTACATATATATACATGTATTTATACATGTAGTTATGAATGAGAAATGCCAAGTTGAATTCTTTAGTGAACACAAGCTAGTTGTGTTAATAAATAAAGAGAAGAACGGGAGGAATATATTCAGAAGACGCAGAACATGGGAACATTGTATTGAGGTTTGAAAATATATAAATCTGATCATAAGAAAAAGGGATTAATTTTTAACTAGAAGAGCAAAGGGAACATACTATTATCCTTTAAAGGCATACAAGGTGTTAATTTAGCTTCTAAAGGGAATTTTTTAGAATATATAGGAGACACTACACAGAAGTGCATCAACATTTTGCTTCTACACTACAGTAATAGTAATAATAACATTAAAAGCTCAAATCTCAGTGCATCAGGTTTTAAATCTCACAGGGGCAGAGATATCAAGCTGATAGCATAAGTGGGGGAAAAAAAAAGTTAAAAAAGGTTCACAAAATGTGTTTTATATCTAAAAGAGGAAAAACACAAGACTGATTTGATAATGCTGTGGCACAAAGAAGGCCATCTTAGATTTTTTTCCCTTCTTCAGTATTGTCTTAGAATGGTATTTTACTTAAAAGTCTTTCATCTGTGATAGTTTTTGTAAGACTGTCTCTCTCACTGCCTCTCTCAAACTTAACTCATTGCTATGTCTGATTTCATGCATAGAAGTAACAGAGCATCTGGGATACAGAGAGAGAGACTGAGCTCCTTGGACAGAAGGATGCCTATCCTCAAGAAATATGGCATTCACTATGTGACAGTGCATGGTGGTTTTTGCTAGGATATAACTAATTTTCTTCATAGTAGCTAGTGTGTGGCTGTGTTTTGGATTTGTGCTGGAAACAACATGGACAATATAAGGATGTTTTAGTTATTGCTAAGCAGAGTTTACACAGAGTTAAGGCCTTTTCTGCTCCTCAGGGCCCCACTAGCAAGTAGACATAAGGAGTACACAGAAAGTGGGAAGGACACAGCTGGGACAGCTGAGATCGATTGACCAAAGGGATTTTGCATACCATAGGGCATTGTGCTCAGCATATAAAGCTAGGAAAAGAAGAAGGAAGGGGAGGATATTTGGAGTCGTGATGTTTGTCTTCCCAAGTAAACATTACACATGAAGGAGTCCTTCTTTCCTGGAGATGGCTGAATACCTGCCCATCGATGGGAAGCAGTGAATGAATCCCTTACTTTGCTTTGCTTGTGAGGCTTTTGCTTTACCTAATAAACTGTCTTTATTTCAACCTACAAGTTTTCTCACTTTTACAATTCAGATTGTCTTCCCCAAACCAAGGGGGAGTGAGTAACTGTGTGGCTGTGTGGTGCTTAGCTGACAGCTGGCATTAAACCATGACACTGTGTGACTGACAAACTAATGTGTCACTCAGTGAATCTTTGATGCTTGACACATAAATTTACAGTTATGTAACACAGATTTGTGTGTTTTATTCTGATGAAATATTTCACACTAAAAGCAATAACTCAATCGAGCTATTCACACTCTTCCAAATACATGTAATTATTTTCAGGAGAAGGCATCTATTTATTATTTGGCTCCAGTAGGCTTCTTTTACATCACCCAGTGTAAAACCAGCTCCCAGACTTAATTTGCTTCTAAACTACAGGCATGTAGTACTGGAGAAATGCTAAAACATCACTGAAAATGTATTTGTGTACCTCTGATCTATGATCTTTAGGAAGAGGTCAGAGTTTTAGACACACCTTACTTTCAATCCCCAAAATGTCAAAATATTTTATAAACAGAAGCCATCAATTTCCTAAATTTATGTTAGCTTAAACACACAACATCTAGAAATAAGAATTAACTTCAAAAACTTTATGATAACAGGCTATAACTACATTTATTGGCAATTATTACCCAATAAAAACTAATTTTTTAGGAAAGAAATTAACATATTCTCAACTTCAATCACATGCATGTGTTCTAACATACCTGAAGTACACTTCTGTGCATTTTTTCACTGTTAATAGCTTTATGCTTATTATTAGAACCAATATTTAGTCTTGGATTACAGCAATGGGTTTTCATGCATCATGTGTTTTTTTCTGTTAAAAGTGTAGAAGTGTGCTCATACTAAGGCTATGCTACTGGTCTTCACATAATTACCAAAGTGAAATCTAGATGGTAGTATAACAGAAATTGAGCTACAAGGCTGGTTAGTTTTATATGGCATTTAGTTTCTGCATCCTGTAGTGTTGAAACATCAAAACTAGATCAAGTTTTAGGCACCATTTGGAAATTATATTTGAGCTACTACGTTTTTAGGTTTCTCATTCCATCAGTAAAACTTAACTACATAATAAAGGAAAAAGGTTTGATGCTGAAGATCAAGTGACCATGTATTCTACTTTTGTTGTGTTAGTAATCTTGTATAGAGGTGAGAAGATTGCAACACATAACAGTATTACTCAGTCTATTCAGAAAGAAAAGAGGAAAAAAGAGAGTATTTCATTATTGAATAGACACCTTTGTTTATCCTTCACTCAGAGTTATTTCCTTAGTGCATCCCCTTGATGAATCCATGTTGACTACCCATAATAACCTTCTTTTACTCCACGTACTTTGAGATGATGCCCAGAATGAGCTGCTCCAACATCTTCCAGGGATGAAGGTGAGGCTGACTGGCCTGTAGTTTCCTGGGTCGTCCTTCTTGCCCTTTTTGAAGATTGGAGTGACATTGGCTTTCCTCCAGTCCTTGGGCACCTAGCCTGTACTCCAGGACCTTTTGAAAGATGATGGAGAGTGGCCCAGCAATTACTTCTTCCATCTCCCTCAGCACTCGTGGGTGCATCCCATCAGGACTCATGGATTTATGGATATCCAGTTCATTTAACTGACCTTTAACTTGATCCTCCTCAACCAAGGGAAAGTCATCCTTCCTCCAGACTTTCCCTATTACCTCCAGAGTCTGAGAATGCAGGAGTTAAGTCTAGAAACAGCAAAGAACAGGTCCTGACTTTCAGTCATGGCTCCCAGTGACTTAATATATGTTGATTTATTTTCTATGCCCATGATAAGAATAGTGCAGAATATAATTTATTTCCTTATATATTTTTATAAATTCCACTGTACCAACAACTCTAACTCCACATCTACTAGGTCAGTGCAGCATATTAATAGGTGTTTCCTGTGTCTTCCTAAAGAGAGAGCTATAGTGTTCACCAGTATAACTTTATTTATTGACTGTACCAGGTACACAGCAACAAATCCAGAAAAGGCCATTGAACACATCTGGTGCCTCAGGTCATGTGGAAAAAGGCAAGTTCATGCTCTGGCTGAGGAATAATTTTAGCACATGAATGCAGCTGATATCATGGGACCATCAAGAAACAGGTACTCACTAGCAAGAATACATAGTTTCTTAATCATAAACAGGGTTGGTCATGAGACAAAATCTAGTTGTCCAGCTCTGTCAAAAGGGAAACACTTCTGGTTTTTTGTATAACTATAGGTTCATGCTCCTAGGCTTTCTATTCATCCCGACAATTTGAAAATCTGATAGTTACACTGCTCTCTCTGTAGCTAATGGGAAAAGACAAACTTTTCCAGGGAGCAGTTAGACCCATATGAGATTATCCTAGGCAAGGAATATTAAAATCAAGTTTAGGTGGGTATTTTGAAAGAGTACTCAGGTTCAAAATTTTGAATACAGATGAACTGAACAGTTTTCATGGATAATTATGTAGTTCCCCTATTATTTATATTTTTAATTAAAACCTTGGGTCATATATTCTCAGAGTTTTAAGTAGTTCATCTGGCAGACAATAGTGTGAGTAATTTTATTTTATTACCTTAGTTTTCAGGTATCTGACATTCTACATTTGGATTTTGATTTTCAGAAGTGCACCACTTGCATAACCTATCCTGAAACTCTGCCCTTAGGAGCAAATTGCTTATTTGAGTTCTTATTAAGATATTAAATCAATAATTATTAAGACATTCGATCTGTAATTACAAATAATGTGTTTAGATATAATCATAACTACTCCCTTTAACTGTGAATTTTAAAGTCCAAGGTAGATGTGCCTTACTGGATGATTATTGCTAAAACAACCATATGATTCTGAGGTTCAGAATGCTGACTGATTACACCTTTCACAACTAGGATGATTTACTTAAGGCAGGTAAGTACAGGTTTGAGTCCAAGATTTTTGGAGATAAGTTTTTGGGCTAACTACACTGTTGCCAATCCTGAGAGACTTCAGCAAAGTGTATTTGGAGGAGCTTGTTTGCTTTTTTTGAAGCAACACATATTGGAAGGCTGTAAACATCACTCACTTGATAAAAATCTTGATCCTAGAAATTCAATTATTCTAGTAATACATCTTATTTTAGTAGCACTGAGCTCTAAAGCCCATGGAATCCACATGCTGGACTTTTTTTAATTCCAAGGAAAGACCTGTTCTGATCCACATACACCTACATTGTTCAATCTGTTAGATGAAGACTGTCCTGGTTTGGCCAGGACAGGGTTAATTTTAGTGGAGCCAGGTTACTCTATACCATGCTGATGTCATGCCCCAGGGCCAGTTCCAGTGGGGGGGGGGCAGTTCGCTTTTGTGTCGCTGAGCAGCTCGGTCTGTCCCTTTTTGTCCGGTAATTATTCTTTCTTGTATTGCCCTTTTCTCACTGTTAATATTGTTCTTGTCAACTGCAAGTGCTTATTACATGTTTTTTTTTATATATCTATATCTATATCTATATGTATATCTATATCTATATCTTATATCCTTATCTCTACTCAAAAAAGGCACTTTTAAACCTTTCTTTTCTTTCTTTCTCTGTCCGCAACCCGCAGCAGAGGGGAGGGGGTGGGGAGCGGCAAGGCCACGAGGTTCCGGCCACGCCGCAGCCGCAGCTCTTACTAAACCAATACAAAGACAGAAGTTGGAAATATTTAGATGCATAAGTGACCACAAGATTAAACCTAAAGTTCAAGTTAATTGCAAGCAAGTTAATTGTAAACTGTAGAACCTGATTTATTACCCCTATTCAATTATTATCTCCTTTTTTAAGGCTGAAGAGACAATGCAGAGAGTTCTGGAAATTTGTCGAGCTCAAAAGTCCTCAAAGCTCTATACTCTTATAAAATATTACTTATAGAATTTCCAAAAAACTATTAACATTTAATAAATATTGAATAAATTATAATACATTTTCCCACCGATAATTCCGTTAGAACTTTATTAAATTAAATAGTATCTGAAGAAAAACAAACAGACAAACACCCAAAACAAACCTAAATCCACAAAGCCAAATTTTAGAGATGCTAATGGGAAGTTTGATGCTAATTCCAAAAGGACTGGAATTTCTCCATAATACAGTACTGACTTTCTATTTAATTAAAATTTAATGTTAAGTTGCTACATTTTTCACTGAATTTGGCATGCTGGCATAGAACTTCTGACAACATAAGCAATGAATGTACTTTATATAACAAAACTGAAACCTTTTTAGTGTGTGCTGTTGTATACTGAAATGGGATTATTTCAAACAAAATTTTGCAAGGAAGCTGAACCATTTGGCACATGCCTATCTGGTTCGGCATTATTCTGTGCTTTCTGCTCAAATTCCTACTGTGAGCCAAATGGCTGCTGTGTCAGGACCAAGCACAAATGTTTTCACTTCAGAATGCTTCAGCTGCTGATCCAGCACAGAGGAGTTGGTCCCTTGTCTTCCCTTACAGGACACAGAGAAGAGTTGAGAGGGGAGCTGGTCCATGTTAAATAAAGACCTCACTTGAGCACGTGCCAAACACAAAACCAGCAACCTTCTCCTTCCACAGCAAGGCCCTTCCCATTGCAATCTCATCTAGTGGGCAGGTCTTGTGGGCAGTGATGAAGCCAAAGCAGAGGCCTGAAGCACCTATCCATTATAATAGTATAAATCAGGTTATAGTTATTATTAATTTTCCCTGAAACTAAGTTTCTACTACTAAAATAGCATAGCTAACAGTATTTAGGTGCTTTTTAAGACTGTGATGGCAGGACCAAACATTAATTACAAGCATTTTTTCTGGGTTGTGTCTGGTGGGATTTTGGTAGCAGGGGAGGAGGTTACAGGCATGGCTCCTGTAAGAAGCTTTGAGAAGCTTCCCCAACTCCACATTGGATCCACCTCTGGCCAAGACTGAGCCAATCAGTGCCTCTATGATAAAATATTTAAGAGGGGAAAACCTGTTGGGTGAGTCCTTTGTTTTGGGAACTCTTTTGTTTTGGAGAGGAGTTGGACGGGGTAGAGACAAACATGCAGACACTGAGGGGGAAGGTGTCAGAGGAGCCATTCCTCTGCAATCAAGAAGAAGAAGAAGAAGGAGAAGGATAAGGAGAGGGAGAGGGAGGAGAAGAGGAACGAGAATGAGAAGGAGAATGAGAAGGAGAAGGAGAAGAAGGAGAGGGAGAAGGAGGAGGAGGAGGAAAAGAAAAGGGAAAGGGAAAAGGAAAAGGGAAAAAAAGATATATAACTGAAGGGGAAAGCACGTGTCATTTTAAGCATGCTTTGATACCTCCTTTAAAGGTCACCTAGTCCAACTCACCCTGCAATGAACAGGGACATCTTTAACTAGATCAGGTTGCTCAGAGTCCTGTCCAGCCTGATCTTGAATGTTTCCAGGGATGGGGCAGGGATGAGGCTATCTTCCTTTGGACTATCTCAGCTCCCAGATGAAACGAATATTGCTTTATTTAAAACTGTTCTATTAAAAACCATTTCATTTAAAGATGTTTTTAAGCTTATTACATTTTAAATACTTGAAAGCCTTTGTCATTTCTATCTCACTAACTAAAAAAGGAAAAAAATCTTTAATTCCACTGGCAGATACCAGGACTGTATATGGATCAAACAACTGCAGACAGGTGTCTGTCTGAGAAAGCAAAGTAGCTGTTAGAGCTGTTAGCAAAACTGTTAGTAGCTGTTAGAGCTGTTAGCTCTAACTGCTCTAGCAGAGAAAGCAACTAGCTGCTAGAGCTTCAATCAATTAAATTGATTGGTGTTTCCTATTCATCCCCTATGGTAATCAATAGTTTTCTCGTATATCTCCCATGATTTATTTATTTTCTTGTCAGAGATTTGTGCTGCACCAACTCTGAATAATGTGGATTCCAAAACCAACATTTCATAAATAATTACCAACCTTCCCTACTGTGATATGCGTCTAGTATAAAGGATTCATATTAACAGTAGAGATTCATACTGATTTCTGAAATGACAGACTGGTATTTGTCACTAGTCAGAGAAAATCAAAAGTGAAGATGCTACAACCTGGGTTCCAAAGAAAGGCAGTAATATTTGTGCTTATTTCAGTTTGGTTTTTTATCTTTTACCTGAAAAGTGGAAGAGTGTATTTTTCAAAAGCTATGTCCTGGCGCAGCACAGAGTCATAATTGAGAAGGACTGTTTAGAGAATATAATCTGCCACTTTCCTTCTGGTTGCTGTAAAGGTAGAGTAAGGTTCTAGTCATGAACAGGATGCTAACATCCTTTCGACAGTTTCTCATGGGAGTTTGTGAAAGATCTGACCTGAAGTTTTCCCTGACAATTACCATTCATCCAAAAAAAAAAATTTTAGGTGGCAGCCTTCTGATTGCCAAAGACTATCAGAAGAGCATGGGCTGGATACAGATTTCCATGCTGTTTCAGAATTACCTCACCATTAGTGTTTAGTTGTAAACCTCTAGTGGAACTGGCTGCTTGGCTGTTTGCTTTCCCAATGAGGAATTTGTGTTCGTAAATCCACATGCTAACTCTCACAGCTTGCTGGCATTAGTACCTTCACCCTATTTTAAGTCAGAAATTTAATAGTTACATTGAGTTCTGAAAGTAAAATCCTGTATTTCTGAATTTCTACATACTTTCTTGTTGGATAGTTAAGCATATCTCCTTGATGATGTGTCCAGTTGTGAAGGTCAAGAAAGTTCTTAAATACTACCTCCAAATTGACTGGATTACCAGAAGAGGACATGGCTGGAGAATGCCTGCAACATTTTTAAGTGAAGAGTTACAAGGAAATATGGGAAAATGCTGTTTCATAGATACGAAATGAAAGGACTATTGAAACAGACCTTTTAGCTGTCTATGTTAGCCTCCACTTATAATTAATGGGGAAATATAGACACCTTCATCTTGGCCCAAGACAGATGTCTAAAACAACTCTGATGGCTTCCATCCTTAAATTTTCTATCTATTTTCACTGACTTGAAATCAACATGAATACAGTCTTTTATACTGCAGGTGTGATGAATCCCACCAGTGCAGCCACCTTTTTTTCCTAGGATTCTGCTGAGTGCTCATCTGATCTTTCCAACATCAGATTTTAGCCAGTTTCTGGAAGCTGGGTACTGGAGATTGCTGCAAGGCTAGCACAATCCAAGTTCATTTATGCAAATCAGCCAATAGGAATTCTAGAGTTTTATTAACTCTAGTCTAATTTATAAGTCAGTCAGAACATTTATTCATTTCCTAATTTTCACTTTTTGTGACCATTACTTCATTTAATTAAATTAGTGATAAAAAAACCATAAACTAACCCTACTAAAAATTTTCCTTTTTATTAAAATGTGGGTTTACTTGCACAAAGGCCATTTTGGCAAGGTATTTCATATAGTCAATCAATACTTAAAACAAGAGAATGGTAGGAAGTTTTACAGATCTCTTTTTTAAATGCAAAATAAATGGTATTTCACAATATTGATTAGCCCCAGTAGAATACATAGATGAACATACTATTATTCTCTATCCCCTTAAATCTTTAAGCCAGCTACAGAAGAAACTTATTTCAAAAAGTTACATGGACGTAAATTGAATTCTGATCCACTGATTTGTTGTATGTCTGTAGGGCTCAGAATAATTTTTGAAGCCAAAAAGGTAGCTTTGTATAGTAATTTCTTTTAATATATTGAGTATTTTAACAGATAACAGATTACTTCACTGCAATAACTGCTTACACAGGAAACACAGATACTAGAAAAGGAAATGCGACTTCTTAGGGTACTAACATGAAGGAAAAAATATAGGAAAAGTAATAATTTAAATAAAATATCAGAAGCACCTGCAGTATTCCTTATGGGAATAGCTATCGCTATCTCACTTTTTTATTTGGTTTCCAATTACCTACCTGCAACAGACATGAGTGATGACAATACCAAGACTGCTATATTCCTTTGTTCCTGGTTGATACTTTCTATGGAATCT
This sequence comes from Eurystomus gularis, assembly GCA_013400335.1. NCBI lineage: Eukaryota > Metazoa > Chordata > Aves > Coraciiformes > Coraciidae > Eurystomus > Eurystomus gularis. The sequence goes on from VZZY01009382.1 coordinate 21,838, forward strand.
GTAGGGATCTACTGAAATATTCAATGAAGTCTTAGATCACCTCATAGGGAAAACAAGGATTTTATGGATGCACTTAAACGAGTGCTGGCTGTGATTCTGCACGCATGAAGTTAAGAGACACAGTTTGTGTGTCTCTTAGACTCAGTTCTCAGAAAAACATTCTCTGCTTAGGGAACTAAGGAGTCATTAGTGCAAAAGATCTTTTATTCTGTTTCTCTTATGTTTTTCTCTTACAGAGTGCACATTCATTCATCTCTTCTCCCTTTTTTGACTTGCTGAAGTCCCAGGCTATCTAAGAAACGACCACTTCTCCTCAACTCTCTCAGGAGAACTAGCAAGCTTTGCTAAATCTGTCAGCAATGCACATCCTTATCCTTACTGAGAAACTCTTTCCCAAGGGAACTTCTTCATCAGCTTTAATCTGCAGTGCTCCTATAGGAATTTTATTTAAAAATGCCTGTGAAAATACCTAAGTGGTGCAAAGTTTGTTTGTTTTTCTCACAGAAGCTTCAGCCTTGCAATATAATTAAAGGGTTTATTTTTTTTTTCTGAAGTTAGAATTGTTTAATGCGCACTCTCATCTCTGTAAATGCAGTTTAATTATGCTGCATTTTTTCCCACTGCTGTCTGATACATTGTTAGAATTACTGTCTCTTCAGCATGGAGTCATATTTCCTTATGCTTTTAGTACAAAGATAGACGGAAGAGAAAAGGAGGCTACCAAAGCCTCACAGTTCATATTTTTGGAGTTTAATCATTAATATAGGAAAAAAAATAAAATATGACTGTACCTCATTTCATTCTCTAGTAAAAATATCTTGAACTATGGCAGGTTCCAAGCTTGTTCACTCTTTCACCATTAAATCTTTGTGAATCCATGTCTTCTGATTTCCTCCCATGATCCCACTTTGGATGGCATCACAGGATACTCTATGCTGTCTTTCACTCTTCTTCCAGAAAGTCAGAAGTATTTATCTTGAGTATTCTGATATATATACCTAGTTATTCAGTGCATACACAATATGAAAGCCATGTTGAGATGTATTAATCTCTCAAATTAGAGATTGAAATGGGGCTTCATTGCCAGCTACTTTCACTATATTTTTTTAACCTTTGGCATCCTTAACTTAAACAAGGATGAACAACAGATGTTAAAGCACGAGTAACCATGCACTTACATATGTTCTCTTTCTCTAATATTATAATTTCTATCTTTCCGCACTGCTTATAAATAGAACTCTTCCACATTAATATTAACAACAATTTTAGGATTATTTCTGTGCCTAATTAAGTACAAAATAAATTAGTCTGGACATTTTGATTAAACGTTTGCAAAGTATTAGAAAAGTAATTTCTTTACAAAGTTATTTTCTGATTATATTGTGGCCATAAAGCAAAACATATTAACCTATGTTTTTTGTTCCTATTATCTTAATATTTCTTTTCAGCTTCCCCTTAAATGAGGAAAACAATAACCTTTCTTAGCAATAGAGGTAGATGCTAGATGCAGTCATATAATTCAACTCATTTTGCAAAGTGTTCAGAAATAACTCAGACCTATGTTTTCTCTGCTCATGTTCTTGGAAAATTAAAAAAAAAAACAAAACCCAATACCCTTCTTCACTGTCACAATGGCCAGCAAATGAAGGTGCTTTCAGCCATGTATTAAAAAGTTTCATTTCTTTTATCTACTGTGAATGCATTTGGCAGGTTAGCACAACTTCCTCTTTCACACAATAACAAATGCTCTGCCTGTCCAAGACGTTTAAAAGAATATCTGAAATCTCTGGAATAATGAAAACATGTTTTAGACGTGCTTCCTGGATACATTTAATGTTATAAGAAAAGAATATGTTTACAGGAATAAAAGAAAGTAAGAGAAAATGCAAGGTTACTGAAGGCAACTGAATAAACTTACTCAGTTTTTCTAGCATTATTCTAATGACAGCAGAAACAGCCTTCTTAAATGATTTGTCCTTTGTGTAAGGCTTTAACACTAGGATTCATTTTCCCTGAAGTTAGTCAGCTGAAGATAACTGCTTCATCCAGCCTTTGGTGTGGAAGTTTGGGGGAATGAAGGAAAAAGCATGAAGTGTTTATGTACAATTCAAGCACCCTGTCTGAAATGCTTTTGCATATGTAGGGCTAATATTTATAATTGTTTTTGGCTAAGGCATGGTCATGGACTTGGTCAGGTTAAGAAATGTGTGACAAGTATATAATTAAGCAACTAATGTTACAGCACTTTATTGGATGTATAGATATAGATTTAAGCAGTGTTTAAACGGGTAGTGGGAACATATGATAATGTCCTTCTAGTATCTTCCCATTCCAATAAGCCCAGCTGGATTCTCTATTTAAGAATAGCTTTTAAAATAATTGCTGGTTTGAAACTGAATGTAATAACAGTGGAAACCTCATGATTTTGAGAGGTGAAGGAGAAAGGAAGAAATAGGTTACCTACTTTCAGTATGAGTTGAAGAAAGTCTAACCTGGTTTCCTGCATAGCTGCTGAGTTAGCAGGAGATACCAGTTATATTGCCTTCATGCCATTTTGGATGAACGGAAAGCTGCATGGGTAAGAATGAAGTGAATCTGAAGGTATTAGGAGCTAGGGAAAGAGAACAATTTATCTTTACTGGACTTATCTTTTTTGTTTTAAATTAAGATAAATTGGTTTGTCTGAAAATGAGCATGAATTCTATTCTATATCAAAGTCCTCCCCTTTCTCATTCTGAGTTAAATGAGAATAAACGTCTGGGATTTTATTTTTGTCTGTTTGAACAATTTATGGAAATGTGAAAATTACCTTGTCCAGAATATGAGATGTAGAAGAAAGAAACATAATTTTCCAGTTTAATAAGAGTAAAAATAATCTTAAATACAAACTCAATTTTAAGGCAATATGTTTCTAGGAGTAATTTTATTTATAAAACTGTGATCTTAATGTAACATTTTGCCTATGACTGAGCCTAAAGCAGTCATGAGGAAAGATATATGAGGATGGAGAGGAATTTTTGTTGGAATTGTGTTGAGAGGAGGGTCAGTAACTGAGGAAAATAGGTGCATTTCAGATTGGAATTCTCCTCCGATCTTCTACTTTAAGGAAAAAATGTGTTGTTCAGGGGTTTTGGGGGTTGTTTTCCTTCTGATATTTTCATCTAAAAATCAGAATTTTGCTGTTAGTGCATGAGTAAAGCAAAAAGCACTTCGCTACCTAATCTTTTGATATCCTAGAAAAAAAACCCTGAATCTCTAAGGTTTCCAAAATGAATATCCTTAACAGAACTGCACTATGTGTATCTGTATAACTACTAACACTGAATGTCTCAGACATGTGGCCAAGGTATAGGAATGAGTATATTAACATTCAGGGATGCATTGGCTTTCAATGACTATACACTGAATATACATCAGCTCAGAAAACTGTAAAGGCTCAAACCCTAATAAAAAATATTGGTTTGCATGCAAGCAAACATGGGAAAATCTTAATGGTGAACTGTTTACACTTCTTCCTTTGTACTAGTGATCTCAGGAAATTCATGAACAATCAGAAGTAATTCCTACAATCAGACATGGGGCTTTTTATAAGTATTCTACAGAAAACTGTAAGTTAGATATAATTTAAGTGTCCTTATTATAGAAGTTTAAAATGAATTAAACTTTGTAAATAGTATTATCCTCAATATATATGAAGAAGGAACAAGGAATGGAGGTGTCTGTGTCTCCTTTTCCAAGATGTTACTAATAGACCCTCCTCACAGCCCCACACCAGATGATACCAAGGAGATAAGAGAAAAAGGGGTTATGTAGTCATAAAAACACATGGCTTGTGCCTATCCTCTGTGAGATTAGAAAATGCCTGGAAAAATTTTCTTGCCCTGATGTTAAATAGAACAGTCTAACCCTGTATGTGTTATTAACCTTGCTTAGCACCCAAAACAGACTATTTCTACAGTTAGTATGAGAAATAATCCCTGGACAGTGCAATTTCCTCTCTGTTGTGTCTGGAAAGTGCCTGGGAGATTGACTGTTCCAATGCAATTCCATGCCAGGGGCAGGTAAAATACTCCTGGTTCCATAACTAGGTAGCATAAACAAGAATATGCCAGTATCCAAGAATAACTCCATCACTGTTTAATTTAGTACTATAGACAATGAAATATGGTTAAATTAATGGAAAAGCTAAAGCTAACATAGGCACTCAGAAAAATGTCTGCTTGCTAACAACTGCTGCTGTGTTGAACCAGATAATCCCAGTCTCTTTCACTAGTAGCTGACTCAAGCCAGTCTATACTTCCAAACATTAAGAAGGCTTATTTAGTCACAATAATTCCCAAAGCCTGGGCTGTATTTCAGTGTCTGTGGTAACTGATGGGACCACATTGGAGTAAGTAGGAACAGCATCTTTATTTCTTTTTAAACTTTTTTATTTCTTTTTCATTCCAGAAAACCTTCCAAGTTCATCAGAGATTATCCTTTGTATTTTTTTATCTTTCCACAGTTGCCAGGAATAAAGTGAATACCTGCTTCCTCCTGATCATCTTCAGTAGTCTGCTTAATTTCCAGGAACATCTTTTTATTCTCACCAACCACAGCTTTGAGAATGAGCATACGAGTCTGCTAAAAGCAATAATTCAAAGGCAAAGTTTTAACATTTAAGTACTACCATATAATTGGGTGGATATTTAGTGGGAACACCAATTTATTCATTTGCACCCAGAAAACTAATAATTAACTAGGTTGTCTTTGACCTGTTCTGGCATTGTTCCCATTTGCTGTGGGTGTCCTGGCAAAAATGTCCTTCTGAAATTTCTTTGTAGATTGTGAGCCGATCATGCAGGAATTGAAATGGTGATGCCAGGCATATTCTTTGCATATTCTAATGAGTTTTTCCCTCTTCCTCAGTCCAGCTGGCTGAGTAAGATTTAGACTGTGTACAGGAGCCAAAGTCAAAAATTGCTCAGATTAATAAAGAAATAGCTGAGCTCAAATCAGATGTATTTTAAGTGTTTATAGGGCTTCAAAAGGCTGTAAAGACAATTCCCACCTAGTGCATAGGAAGGCTGATACTAGGGAACTTACATTATATAAATGCTGCATAGCTTTCCTTTCTTTCTTAGTAGCATTCATGCAAACAAAAGAATTTATCAGTTGGCCTAGAAGAGCTCTGGATAGATGTGAGGCAGAGCTGTAGTTTACTTGCAATTCCTTCATCCTGAGTCAAGAGTTGTGGCTGCAGTGTGATAATGAAGAGACTGAATGAAAATACTGGATATGAATGTGTTTGGTAGTAGCAGGTGTAAGAAGGACATAAGAATGAACTATAGGATTTTTTTCAAAGAGTGTTTGATGCTGAAAGAGTACATATCTTATTATTTTCAAATGCAAAGCCTTGTTTCTGTGGTTAAGTGTAAACAAATCTCATTAGTTTTAAATACAAAAATTGCTGTCAAACTAATTACTACAAAGTCAGCCCATTTTTAACAGCTCTTTGGGGCTATCTGACCCACCAAAAGAGCTAAAAACAAGAAAGAAGATAATGCACTACAATAGAGTGAGATGCAGTACTTAAGAATTTATATTAAAAGCATTTTGACATAGACAGTCATTGAAATGGCTAGACACAAATTTATTTAATGGCATGAAGATATGTCATCTTTCTTTACTGTGGTAAACACAGACGTATTTTGGCTAGCCCTTGAAGGTACCTAAGAAACAAAGAGTATCTTAGAGCACAAGCATACGTCCATAGAAATAGAATGGACAACAGTAAGAGCTACTGGCATTTAAATGCCTTAAAATTCTCCACTTGAATCTGTGGGCTGCCTACTGCCTCTACCCTTCGCTGAAAAGAATCCTTTTTTTAAGCAATAAAGCATATAGAAATGAAGCTCTATTCTACTTATGGCAAAACCTGATCTAGTTCAAGACTTCTTTGCTCACTGCAGGGTGGTTGGGCTAGATGATTTTTAAAGGTATCTTCCGACTCCAAGCATTCTATGATTGTATGAAAACATAAAATCATGAAAATTGAGAGCTTCTCGTACTTAAATGCCTGATATGATTGTCTTGTTGGGCTACGTATCCTTTTGTTTCATTCTTATATGCTAGCCTGTCAGTTGCCTTTCTCGGGATAAGAATGAGTCTTTGACTTGTCTTACATGGAATGCCTCAAGCTATGTACCAGGAACCCACAAAGTTCCTGGGTAGTTCAGCCTACATGGACTTCTCTTGACTACTTAGAAAGTATGGGTAAATGCAACTGGTCTGGAACAGCTACTTCCGAAAACTATACTCAGCACTACAGTACCACAGTTAATTTTTCACTTAGGATGGTTATTACATAGTTTCTTTGTTGGAATAAAAGACTCAGTAAGCATATAAAATGTACTTTTTTAATAGGTACACAACTATATACAAACACATAATGATGTCAATACCATGGTTGAACGTGTGAGTTCTGCCAGGCTGTCATTCAGGCTGGCTGCTCTCTGGGAAATAGGTATTGTGGTGGGTGCTTGGGCCAGAAGGGTAGGTGCTCTCAACCAGGTGGCAAGGCAGGTGCAAGGAGGTAGCCAAGGACAGCTCTCAGCCCAGACCATGGGGCACACTTGTGGTAAAAAGTCAAGTCCCCATGTCAGAGTGCAGATCAATGAAGTGCATGGGCACACACAGACATGACTGCAGCATAGCTGAATTGCGGTTCAGACAAGGGCATAAGGCTTCTGCTCAGAAGCAGCTCCTAAGGAAAATAGGCGCAAGCCCTTGCTGAGGCTCTGAACTCATCATAACAGCCTGACAGGAGGTCACCAGCTATATTTTGTGCAAATTGGTTTGACCTCAGGCAGCCATGCTCCAGGGGTTGCAGGAATGTGCTCAGAGCCCTCACATGAATGTCCTCACACTCATTGTGCAAAGGTCTGGATTCAAAGCAACATTCTTACAAAATGTCTTGCTTTTACCCGGAGTATGCATGTAGGCTGCTCATTTCCAGGCCAGATTGCATATCTCTGGGCATTACTGTAGAGCCTAGGGGCACATAGGGGCCATCAAACTACCACTAAATAGCATTGGAGACTAATCTGGGGGCCAAGTCACCAGTGAGAGGCCCGGGAGGATGGAGAGAAACAATCAATAAGGAGACCAAGGCTTGGCTAGGACATTAGATAAAAAAGTCAGAGGCCAGGCTAAAGAATGCCAGTTGAGGGAATGAAGGAGGCTGAGAAAAGAGAGTCAGGGCTGACCAAATAATAATCTTCTCACAAACTTTCTGTCTTTGGATGGGCTAGTGTCTTCTGTGATCAGCTAGCAATTGGGTTAGGCTTAGCACTAGGGCTAGCACTCTTTACAGTAGTAGTGAAAGAAGCAGGAAGAATCATAAAATCATTTAGGTTGGAAAAGACCTCTAGGATCATCAAGTACAACCTTCATCCCATCATCTCCCTGACCACTAGACCATGTCCCAAAGCACCACATCTACTGGTTTTTTTAATACCTCCAGGGATGGTGACTCCACCACCTCTATGGGCAGCCTGTTCCAATGCCTAACTACTCTTCCAGTAAAGAATTTCTTCCCAATCTCCAAACTCAACCTCCTCTGGTACAACTCGAGGTCACTACCTCTTGTCACATCATTAGTCACTTGGGAGAAGATACCAATACCTGCTTCACTACAACCTCCTTTTAGGTAGTTGTAGAGAGCAATGAGGTCTCCTCTCAGCCTCCTCTTCTCCAAGCTAAGCAATCCCAGTTCCCTCAAGTGCCCCTCATAAGACATATTCTCCAGACCTCTCACCAGCTTTGTTGTCCTTCTCTGCACCTGCTCCCACACCTCAACGTCTGTCTTATACTGTGGAGCCCCAAACTGGACACAGTACTCAAAGTGTGGTCTCACAAGTGCTGAGTCCAGGGGCACAATCACCTCCCTACTCCTGCTGGTCACATCATTTTTGATACAGGCAAGGAAGCTGTTCGCATTTTTGGCCACCTGGGCACACTGCTAGCTCATGTTCAGCCAGCTGTCCACCAGCATCCCCAGGTCCCTTTCTGCCAGGCAGCTTTCCAGCCACACTTCCCCAAGCCTATAGCATTGCCGGGGATAGTTATGATGGAAATGCAGGACCTGGCACTTGGCTTTGTTAAAACTCATACAATTGATCTCAGGCCATCGATCCAGCCTGTCCAGATCCCTTTGCAGAGCCTTCCTAGCCTCAAGCAGATCAACGCTGCAGCTACACTTCAACTGGGAATGAAATTAAGTTGATTAGTGAAATGGGATTTCCAAAATATAATCCTTTTTATAAATTTTCATCTCCTGTGAGTAGCTAGGTTCAGGGAAAGGACTACAATTAGAATTTGCCTAAGGGATGAGAAGAGGAGAAACACCACTGCTACACTTGTGCTGGTAATGAAAAGAGGATGCCAGAAGCAATTGTGGGATCACAATATAATACTCTTCTCATTAACTTGTCATCTCTGGATGGAGTGGTATCTTGTGAATATCCAGGGTTTGGGTTAGAGGCAATAGTACAGTAAGGAGCAGGGTTGCACTTGTTTAACACTGAAAGAAGAAGGAAGTCCTCCTACTTAGACGGTACCATCCTAACTTAGATAAAAAATAGTGTGGGAGATGGTGTTAAAAGCTTTGTGAAAGGCAAAGTAAATAATTTCCAGTCCTCTTTCTTAATCCACAAATCCAGTCATTTTATCAGACAAGGCCATCAGATTAGTCAGGCCTGATTTATTCTTTGTAAATCCATGATGACTTTTCACAATCACCTTCTTTCATTTACCCAGAATTGTATTGTGAGAGGACTCAGTCCATGATTGTCCCAGTGACTGAAGGGATGCTATAGTTTCCTGGGTTGACCCGGTGGAATTCCTTAAGAATGAGTATACTATTTGATTTTCTCCAGATGTCAGGAACTGCCCCCAGACTATAGGATCTTTAAAAAATGCACCTTCAAGGACATTGGCCAACTCTCAGTGTTCTTGGATGCAACCCATCAGGACTCATACACTGCTGTGGGTCAATGTCTCAAGTCCTGCCTGAGCAAACGTGGCCTTCTACAATGAAGTGACAGCATCAGTCGACAAGGGAAAACTTATGGATGTCACCTATCTGGACTTCTGCAAGGCCTTTGACATGGTCCCCCACAACATCCTTATCTCTAAGCTGAAGAATTACAAGTTCAATGGGTAGACTGTTCAGTGGATAAAGAACTGGTTGGATGGTTGCATCCAGAGAGTGACGGTCTATGGCTCGATGTCCAGATGGAGGAAGGTGACAAATGCTATCCGTCAGGGGTTTGTGCTAGGATCAGTGTTGTTTAGTATATTCATAAATTATATTGACAGTGGGATTGAGTGCACCCTCAGCAAGTTTGCGGATGATACCAAGCTGGGGGGTGCAGCTGATATGCCTGAGGGACAGGATGCCATCCAGAGGGACCTGGATAGGCTGGAGATGTGGGCCCAGATGAACCTTATGAGGTTCAACAAGGCCAAGTGCAGGGTCTTGCACCTGGGCCAGGGCAACCAGCATTATCAGTATAGGCTGGGAGAGGACATACTGGAGAGCAGCCCTGTGGAAAGGGACTTGGTGCTGCTGGTGGATGAAAAACCAGATATGAGCCACCAATGTGGCACATATACACATTCTGGGTTGCATCAAAAGAACTGTGTCCAGCAGATCAAGAGAGGTGATTCTGCCCCTCTACTCTGCCCTGGTGAGACCTCACCTGGAGTATTGAGTCCACTTCTGGAGCTCCCAGCACAAGAAGGATGTGGACATATTGGAGCATGTCCAGAGGAGGGCCACCAAATTCAGGGGAATGGAGCATCTCTCGTATGAAGACAGGCTGAGAGCGTTGGGGCTGTTCAGCCTGGAAAAGAGAGGCTCTGAGGAGACCTTATAGTGACCTTCCAGTACCTGAAGGGGGCCTACAGGAAGGCAGGGGAAGGTCTATTCACAAGGGTTTGTAGTGATAGGACAAGGAGTAATGCTTTTAAGCTAGGAAAGGATAGATTTAAGTTGGATACTATAAAAAAGTTCTTTAACACGAGGCTGATAGATCATTGGAACGGGCTGCCCAGAGAGGTGGCAAAGGCACCATCCCCAGAATCATTCTAGGTCAGGCTTGATGGGGGTCTGAGCAACCTTACCCAGGTGGAAATGTCCCTGCTCAAGTAGGGAGGTTGGACCAGATGACCTCCAGAGGTTCCTTCCAGCCTAGAACATTTTATGATTGTATGATTTAATCCCCATCCATTGTTGGTAGCTTTTCTTGCCCTTGTATCTCTTCACTGAGAGAAACAACCCTGCAGACAGAGAAAAAGGAAGGGGGAGGAGGTGTTCCAGGCACTGGAGCAGGTATTTCCATGCACCCTGTGGAGAGACTACAGTGGTGCAGGTGGATATTTCCTCAAGGAACTATGGCCCATGGAAAGACTATGCTGGGTCAAATTGTCCTGAGTGGCCCATGGAGGATCTGTGCTTGAGCAGATTTTTTCCTGAGAGTTTCAGCTCATGGAGAGGATCTAAACTGGAATGGGTGAAAAATGTGCAGAGGAAGGAGCTGCAGAGAATAACTGTTATGGACTAACCATAACCCCCACCTCCCATTCCCCTGTTCCACTACCCCTCTCAGGGGCAGCAAGGTAGTAGAGTCTGGAGTGAAGGAGTGAAGATGGGCATGAGAAGAAGGGGGAAGGGGGAGATGTTCTCTTAATTTGCTCCTCATTATGCAAATCTACTTTAAGGGAAGAAAATGAAATTAACTTCCCCAAGTCGAGTCCCTTTTGCCTGTGACAATTAGTAATTAGTAAGTGATCCCCCTGTCTTTATCTTAACCAAAAAGGTTTTTCATCTTATTGCCCCCCCAGCATCCTGTTGAGGAGGAGGGGTGACAAAGTGGCTTGGTGAGCATTTGGCAGCTAGTCAGTTGATAGTATAATAGAATAACAGAATCATGGAATTGTTTGGATTGGGAGAGACCATCTAGTTGAACGCCTCTGCCATGGGCAGGGCCATCTTTCACAAGACCCAGTTGCTCAAAGCCCTGTCCAGCCTGACTTTGAATACCTCTAAAAATGGGGCATCCGCAACTTCTTTAGGCAACCTGCTGCAGTGCCTCACCAACCTAACAGAAATTCTTCCTAAGAAGTTCCTAAGTTCCTAAGAACTTCCTAAGTTCCTAGGAACTTCTTCCATATATCTAATCTAAATCTGCCGTCTTTCAGTTTAAAGCCATCACTCCTTGTCCTATCACTACATACCTTTATAAAAACTCCCTCTCCAGCTTTCTTGTAGGCTCACTTTAGGTACTAGAAGGTTGCTATAGAGTCTCCTTGGAGCCTTCTCTTCAATAGGCAGAATAATCCCAACTCCAGCCTTTTTTCATAGGGGAGATGTTCCAAACCTCTGACTATTTTCATGGCTGTCCTCTGGTTCCGCTCTAGCAGGTCCATGCCCTTCATGTACTGGGAGCCCCAGAGCTGGATGCAGTACTTTAAGTCCAGTCTCAGAAGAGTGCAGTAGAGGGGGAGAATCACCTTCCTCAACATGCTATCCATCCTGCTTTTTATGCAGCCCAGAATATGTTTGGCTTTCTAGGCTGCAGGCACTCGTTGATGACTCCTGTCCAGTTTTTCAGCCTCCAGGTACAGGATTCAATCGACTTTTCCCCCAGCTTGTATCCATGTTTGGGATTGCCTCAACCAAGATACAGGACTTCTCACTATAGCATAGCATAGCGTAGCGTAGAATAGAATAGAATAGAGTAGAATCTCAGCCAAACTCGATACAAGTTTACAGCCAGGCATTGTAACATTTACTGCATCTTGGTTTTGAGCAAAAAACTAAGCTACAAAATGGAGTATTGATATGATCAAATTTTATATGTTTCTTCTCTTCATAGCAACATTTGAAATTGTCAATACATATTTTAACTGTAGCGGTATCCAGTATTGTGGTTCAGTAACGTAGTTCAAGAGCAGCTATTAATTTTGACAAATTAAAATTTATTCTGACTGCTGAACTGTATTAAACGTACAGTAAACTTAAACCAGATACACATGATATAAAGTAAGATACACAAATTTAAAGTAAAATTTAACCCTGTCCATCGCATTTTCTTTAAGTTGATGATTCATTCATTCACCTTTATTCTGTATTCATGAGTAAATAGATTCCTTGGAACTGGAATATCTTTGGTTGCTACAATCCAGTTTGCTTGTGCAGATGAGAAGGAACAATCAAGGGAAGAAAGAAAAAGTGATTGACATGAATATGACTCATTATTCCATTGAGAACTTGTTTTGACATATCAGTTGATGTAAACCATCAGTGTTACAATAGTATTGATTACAATTTGCTCCTCAATGATCACATTAGAAATTCCTCATCTAGATAACATATAACAAGTATTTTCTAGCAGATCTTAACTATTTTCACAATGTGGCTCACCTCCTCCAACTGAAAACTGTAGAGACTGCCTACTTCTATTTGGGTTGATTGCTGTAGCTTCCTACAGGGGAAAGTAACTGCAGAAAAGATTTTGGTTATTTATCTTCAAAACTATTTCTTAATTTAATTTGAAATCTGGAATGAAATGAAAACTCAGCATAATCAGACATGCATTGACATGTTTATAGTACTGTAAATAGTTGGTGGTGGCTATGGGCCTGACTTGACTGCTTTCTGATTTATGTGTTTAAAAACAAGGTAGTACCCTAACTTTTCCTGTATTTCAACTAATGTTTTATCAGAAGGTCTTCATTTCCTATTTATTTGGCAATATTCCTTAGATAGACAGCTTATTCTTTCCCTTTTGCTTGTCAAATCCACATGGATAAAGCCAACATACTCAACTAAATATGATAGAATACTGACCGCAACTTACCCTTGGGATATCTACACAATAAAAACCTGGAAGATGGTGAGTCTAGGCATGGTGTCCCCATGCTCAAGATCTTGGCTGTGAAAGATCTAGGTTGGAGTGGGATAAAATAAATGACATTCCAGAGTTCTGCATGGCCAAGAGCGGACCAACATTTAAGACAACGCATCATGCAAAAATTATCTTCTTAACTTGCTCCCACTTTTCCAGAAAAGTGCTTATTCTGCATCAGCCTGAAGTTATGGAATGCATTAACATTCAGGGCTAAAACAAACAAACAAATCTTTTTCACTGTTAATTATTTCTGGATCTGTTCAATGACCTAGCACAATTAAATAAGTATGAATAGCTCTATAGCAGGAATCAGACCTGCAGCTAATTGCTGTGGACTACACTCTATTATTTGTGTTCTTTGCCTTACCACGGATCAGCTATCGCAGAAGCTGTAGAGTCATATAATTGTTTAGATTGGAAATTATTTTTAACAGCACTGAGTCCAACCATAAACCTAGTACTGCCAAGTCCACAACTAAACCATGTCCCTAAGTGCCACATCTACTCCTCTTTTAAATACCTCCAGCGATGGTGACTCAACCACTTCTCTGTCACACCTGTTCCAGTGTTTGGACAAACCTTTTGGTGAAGAAATTTTTCATAATATACAATCTAAACCTCCCCTGGTGAAATCTGAGGCTGTTTCCTGTTGTTCTATCACTTTTTACTTAATACAGCAGACTGACCCTCATCTCACTACAACCTTCTTTCAAGGTTTTGTAGAGAGCAATAAGGGCTCCCCTGAGCGTCCTTTTCTTCAGGCTAAACAACCTCAGTTCCCTCAGATGCTTCTCATAAGACTTGTTCTCTAGACCTTTCACCAGCTTCATTGCCCTTCTTTGGATGCATTCCAGCACCTCAATGTCTTTCTTGTAGTGAGGGGCCCAAAACTGAACACAGTATTTGAGCTGTGGCCTCACCAGTGCTGAGTACAGGGAGACAATCACTTTCCTAGTCCTGCTGGCCACACCACATTCAGCTGACTGTCAACCAATACCCCCAGGTCCTTTCCAGTCACAGTTCTCCAAACCTGTAAAATTCTATGGAATTGTTATGGTGCATGTTCTCTCATAGACTATGTTGATGATTAAGAAATCCATACAGGAATAGGAAAACTGGAATTGCAGATTTTGAAGTCTTAAGGCCAAAATGGAATTTGATCTTTTTCATACCCCTGAGGCAATTGATCTTACAACACGGATATTAGATTTAAAAGAAAATAGGTCTATATTTTAAAAGAATAAGTAAGAAAATACACAAATTGTATATCTTCTTAAATAATGTTTGCAGGCATTGTACTCTGTTTTGAACAATCCAGATCCAGAGCAATTCTACAGTATATGTATCTCTACTCCAAAAAGCTGCCAACAGATGAAAATACCCTATTTGGGGTTTTTTTTAATGGGCTAGCTTTAGACAGCTAATGGGATTTTACTTGGGATTTTCAGATTATCCTTCCTTTATGCTATATGTTTTTATGGTTTTCATTAAAAACTCTGAACACACATGACTTAAAGCTGGACTGTATTAATGAAAAGGTTTTGCACTGTTTTTATGCATATGGTCTTTATACAGTCTTGCTTTAGATAAGAAAAAAAAAGTTAATTACTACACTTACAGAGTTGAAGGGAGAGTTCTGAAAATATTAAGCTTGAGTTATATTCTTCAATGAAACCTGTTCTTTAGAGTCTGTGGAATATGGGTAATTCAGGGAAGTTTGTTATGTTTTATATCTCAGGCTGTTATACTTTAAGATTCTGAATAAAATGAGACTCATAGGAATAAGTATTGGAAATTAAAGATTATTCTCTTGCCTCAAGTAAAATTGATATCAATAAAATAATTTCATTTAGTTTTCTTAAGACAAATGGTATGATATTCCCACCCCTCAAATGATTACCTACATAAATTCAAAGCTGTTGTCATAAAATTATCATTGCGGGTATTGATACTAGGAAAATATTTTTCACAAATTGTAGTCCATTGGAAATTTTCATCAGTTTCACTTAATCAGCTAACTCTCCTAAAACACATTAATTCTCTATGGAAATGGATAAGTGTGTTCTCATATTTCTGTTAAAATTTAATATATGAAAGGTACAGAATATCATTAAGTAGGAAATCTTCATGCAAACAAGGACTAAAAGTTCAATGTTATGTTATTTTTTTTACAGCCAAAACCTAGATAGCAAATGAATTCTGGGGTTGTCAAAAAATGTGTGTATTTAAAATGTTAGGAAAATACCATGCTCTTAATCATGTTTAGTGGACGTATTTTTGCAGTAACATCTTGAGCAACATTGGTAGATCTACATTAGCATATATTGTGACAAGCAGGATTTTGAGGACTCAATATCCACACCAAACTAATTTCTTGAGTGTTAGTTAAGGAAAAAAAAAAATCTTGCCCCTAGACTGAATAGAATAATTGTAAAAAGAAAAAAACAAAATATTTTTTTAATAGCATTTTTTTCGTATGCAGAACAGAAGATTCAGAACTATCAAAAATAAAATTATTATCATACATTTCAAATCTGGGCTGTCATCTAGGGAGATTTTGTATAACATACTTGACCATTACTCTAATTTACATTTTGTTTTCACCGTATTCTGGTGTAAGGAAACATTGTTTTGTAGTCTTAGTCTTATTCAATCTTACAAAAGTAGTCAAATTTTCCACTCTACCATTCCACCATTTCAGTTATTGTTACATTCAGATTATTCTGGGGAAAAAGAAACATATCCTATATAGAGAGCCACAAACGAGACCAAATAACGATTTAATAGCCCATATGACAGAATTAATGCAAAACCACCACAGAATCACAGAATGGTGGGGGTTGGAAGGGACCTCTAGAGTTCATCTAGTCCAACCCCCCTGCCAAGACAGGTTCATCTAGGCAAGGTCACACACAAATGCATCCAGATGGGTCTTGAAAGTCTCCAGAGAAGGAGCCTCCACAACCTCCCCGCGCAGCCTGTTCCAGTGCTCTGTCACCCTCACAGTAAAGAAGTTTCTCCGCATGTTGAGGTGCAACTTCCTGTGTTCCAGTTTGTGCCCATTTCCCCTTGTCCTATCACTAGGCATCACTGAAAAGAGATTGATTGCTCCATCTTCCCGACACCCATCCTTCAGATATTTATAAACATTGATTAGATCCCCTCTCAGCCTTCTCTTCTCAAGGCTAAGCTGTCCCAGGTCTCTCAGTCTTTCATTATAAGAGAGATGTTCCTGACCCTCAATCATCTTTGTAGCCCTCCATTAGACTCTCTCCAGTAGTTCCCCATCACTTTTGAGCTGGAGAGCCCAGAACTGGAAACAATATTCTAGATGTGGCCTTAAGAGGGCAGAATGGAGGGGGAGGACAACCTCTCTCTACCTGCTGCTTGCGCTCTTCTTAATGCAGCCCAGGATACCATTGGCCTTCTTTGCCACAAGGGCACATTGCTGTCTCATGGTGAACTTCTTGTCCACCAAGTCTCCCAGGTCCTTCTCTGAAAAGCTGCTTTCCAGAAGGTCAATCCCTAATCTGTACTGATGGATTGGGTTATTCCTCCCCACGTACAGGAACCCTACACTTGCCCTCGTTGAACTGAATGAGGTTCCCCTCTGCCCAGCTCTCCAGTCTGTCCAAATCTTGCTGAATGGCAGCACAGCCTTCTGGTGTGTCAGCCACTCCTCCTAGTTTTGTATCACAGGCAAACTTGCTGAGCATACACTCTATCCCTTCATCAAAGTCATTAATGAAGATGTTAAACAAGACTGGGCCCAGCACTGACCCCTGAGGAACACTGCTAACCAAAGGCCTCCAACTGGACTCTGTGCCGTTGATCACAACCCTCTGGGCTCTATTGTTTAGCCAGTTCCTGATCCACTTCAAAGTCCACCCATTTAACCCACACTTCTTGCGCTTCTCTATAGGGATGTTGCATGGGAGTGTTAAAAGCCTTGCTGAATTTAAGGAAGACAACACCCACTGCTCTTCCCTCATCTACCTAGCTAGTCACACCATCATAGAATGCTATCAGATTGGTCAAGCATGGTTTTGCCGTGGTGAATCCATGCTGACTACTCCTGATAACTTTCTTTCCCTCCATGTGCTTCAAGATGACCTCTAGAATGAGCTGTTTCATCACCTTTCCAGGGATGGAGTTTGGGCTGACTGGCCTGTAATTTCCTGGCTCCTCCTTCCTGCCATTTTTGAAGACTAGGGTGACATTGGCTTTCCTTCAGTCCTCAGGCACCTCAGCCATTCTCCATGATCTTTCAAAAATGATGGAGAGTGGCATAACAACCACATCAGGCAGCTCTTTCAGCACTTGTGGGTGCCTAAATGTTTAGTTTGCCTAAATGATCTCTATCCCAATCTTCACTGACCAGTGGAGAGTACTCTTTCCTGCAGACTATGTCTTGACACCAGGAACTGGGATTCCCCAGGACTATTCTTAGTGGTAAAGACTGAAGTCAAGAAGGTATTCAGTAACTCCGCCTTCTCTGCGTCTTCTTCTTTACCACATTTATAGAACAATTATAGCTGTCATACCCAAACTTCAAATATGTACTCCTATTTCTCAGTGTTATGCTCAACCTTCCATTGGACCTTTAAAGAACTGAGGGGAGAAGGTAGATTTTCAAGAAGTCATCAGCATCCTGAGGTCTTATCTGGAACGATGCACATGGTGGGGATTGCTTCCTCCTCTGTCCTGTGTTAACTTTATGTTTTCCATGACAGCCTGTTTCCTTTTTCTTTTTTTCTTGATAGTGACTGAAACACATACAATGCATTCCTCTATCCTTCTCTCTCTCCCTCCCTCCCTCCTTCCTTCTCTCTTTCCTTCTTTCTTCCCTCTCTGCCTCCCTCCCTCCTCACCACCAAGCAACCACACAGGGACTGCAGAATGAATAAATTCAGTGAATAGCTGGCATCTCTTCAAGAGGAATCAGGACATGAAGAGACCATTCATTCAAATAAAAAAAGTGAGACAAGCTGCAATGTTCCTCAGTCTGGCTTATGACTCCTCACATATTAAGATTTCAAGAATTTTAAATACCCAGTAACACAAGTAAAATGGATTTATTTCTTTTGACAAAATACATGATTAATTCTTAAAAAAAAAGGTAATAATATTTAATGCAATAGCATTAGTGTATAATTGGATGCAAGAATTCAATTTTACTTCTGAAGAACACATTCAAAAATGCAGAAGATAATTTTACCTGCTGGTTTATTGTTTTAATTAAAGGGTGCAATTTTAATGGATGGACAGAAACCTCTTGGCATTTCCTTGAGCACTATTTTCTTGATTTATTAAGAAGCAATTTATGCATAACTATTAACATTTTATGCAATGACCTAGTATCTTGCAAAGTTCCTGTGCTTTTTATTATTCACTGTTATTTCTTTCTTTTCTTCTTTTTATTTTCATTTAACTAATGAGTAAAAATAATCTTTTAAAAACCTAAAAAACCCACTGGGTCACATAAATAACCTCCTGACACTGAAGATTTGGTCTAAAAAGTTTGTTAGGACAAAAACAAGCAGTTTAGGACTTTGAGACATCATGCTGTTGACAAAGTCTTGTTCATGGCTTGGATGGGGTGTACATTTTGCTTGATAAAAAATAGGCTGGATATCCGGGCCCAAAGAGTTGTGGTGACTGGA
>VZZY01009383.1:0-12689 GCA_013400335.1 Eurystomus gularis
GAGCTCATTTCCGTGCATCACTGGGACTTCTTTAGCAGTATTATGAACTGACAGTCTGGTGCTGAGGTGGAACCTGGTCAGAAAGCTCCTGTGCTGCAGAGCTGGTTGTATCACACAGAAGAATCTTGGAGTCATAGGTGAGCAGCGGGAAGAGATGTGAAGAGGCAGGAAAAAACACAGAGATAGATCTTATAGGCAAGTGGTTGCCTAGGGTGGGGCAGTTTCTATTCTTCCCCACGTGCTGGGTGTTCTACAGAGACTCCCGGCTTCATATGGGGTGTGAGTGGCAGGGCAGATGCAGGAAGTGGAAGGTACTTGCCCTTTTATGTGAGATTAGGGAAAGAAAGCAACTACAAAAGCAATCGTAAATTGCAATGAGAGAGGAGGTGGTTTGCATCCCCACTGCATGCTCTGCTCTTCCAGGAGATGCCCTGCTGCCTTTTAGAAGAGAATCAGACTTCATACTTAAGAGAAGGAACACAAGAATGAGGCTGATAGCTTCATTTCTCAGACAGTATCATATTTTTGGATGCTGACAGGTCTTAACGTGAATTATTGTCATCTAAGTTCACTGCTTGGTTGAATTGTTTTGCCTGTCCCAAATGTCCCTCAAATGTACTTGTTCCACAAGGCTTGTCACCTAACAGAAATACCTTGTCATATCCTCCTCGTCTGTAGTCAAGACTTGGCACTGCTGTTAGTCATCAGTTTGATGGCTTCAGAACAGCTTCTAAGTACACTTGGGAAGGACTTTTCTCAAGGTGCACCTGAGCCAGGAAATACAACAATAAGAAAAATTGTTACATCAATTTCAGCCACTCACCTTTAGTGGGGATGCATTTGCAATGCTCTCACATTACATTAGTTAATATTTAGCTACAGAAAGAATGAAAAAGTAGAGAAGCCTCACTTTTAGCCTAATTGTGTTATTTCATCAGTGATTCTGCCTTTGGCCATTTCTATTTATGTGTGGATTGACTGTGCCTTACCATAGATCTGTCTAGAATTCTGTTAAGGTATCTGTGTTGTCTTTTAGAAGTAGTATTTCCTTTTAATGAGACCTACATCCTTTGGTGCTGACAGGCCTGCCATTCTGTTGCAAGTGTTCTCCTTGATGACAGTAGGAGGCAAATAAGACCAGATCTTCCTGAATTGCCATTTTCCCCTGGATGATCTTTCCTTTCCCTGTTTATTTAGTATGTATTATTAAAGTGGTATTTATCTTGTAATCTCCTATTAAATCAAATGAAATGGGAGTGCTGATTTTGTTTAAGTCTGTGGTGGTGGGAGCCACTTGCAGGAAGATATTTCTCTGAAAAAGGGACATAACTAAATAATTTATTAAACAATGACTAATTATTTTTTTTCAGGCAGCAGGAGAAGGAGCTGAATAGGGTAAACACTCAGGGTGTTTCTCATTAATTTAGAAGTCACTTTTATGAAAACAATAAAGAAATCACTTGTCAGAAGATAATCCAAAGTTAGCAAAGACTTGATTCTTTAGTGATGGATTTGCTGTCTCAAGTGGTTTATATTATGCCTTTAGATTAGCATCATTGTTCTTTAAAATTTGGTATTGGAGACTGATTGCATAAGAATTAAAATTTCATTTAAAATAAAATGAAAGAGCTTTCTGTAATCTAGAGGAGGACTTGAAAATGCCACCTGAGTCAACTGTGATTAGGATGAAGTTACTTTTTGTAAAGGAGGAACCTAAGGAGTATTTACAATATGGATAACCCATTGGACACTGCTGGCTGTGATCAACATAGGCATGCAGATGTGCAGCACAACTGTTAGCTGAACACCTGCTGTTTGTGTCCAAAACCACAATCATAAATTATGGATGGGCTTGTGTGTGGGCACGGGTCATGTCATATATCTAATTACACTTTTATTTAGCCTAGTAGGAAGACATTATAACCTTTGTTCTGTATGATTGACCACAAATTATAGCATTCCCTCTGTCTGTTACTGTGTTTTGTTTGATGTCTCAATGGGAGTAGACTGTTTGGATACTGAAAGCACAAACTTGGATGTTAGTTTTGTAGCCAAAAAGGTGGACTTCTCACTGGATAGCTACCATGGGATACTTGTCCTGTAAAACCCTATTTGAAATAAGACATCTGTATTTCTTACCCTGTGGTAGCAAGATAAGCTCAGCATTTTATGCCATATCTGTGTGGTGAACTTCTAACTTGCTTAGAAGTGAAAACTACAGGAGCTTTGTCTTCCCTAACATTTTATTGAGGGTAGCAAACACCAGCTTTTAAAGTGTATCTCCTTTAGCAGTGAAGAGAATACCACTCTCTGAGTACCACCTGAATACCCTGACTATTCTTTTCTGCTATGACCATTGTGATGACAATATCCTCTCCCTCCCTGAGCAGTTCTGTCATTAGTCATCACTCATAATGCCAACACCACCAGTACTTATCCTAGGATTGTACCCCAGTGTGGGAGAAGAAGACACTCGTACATCTAAGGAAACCAGGAGAGTTAATGTGTGTGTAGGACATTTCTGAAGACATTGCATTGCTGCTAGTGTGCAAAAGTAGGGGAGCAAACAGTAGGAGGGAATTTACAGCAGAAGCAGTGATTTGCAGTATTTGCTTAAAGAGACTAGAAAAAGAATTATGAGGAAGTACTGCCTAACAGGGAACATATTCCCTCCCATGTGAGGAGCCTTTCAAAAAATGTCTTTTGAAAATGCCACCTGAGGCAACTGTGATTAGGGAGAAGTTACTTTTTTTAAAGGGAGGTGAAGGAACCTAAGGAGTATTTACAATATGGGTAACCCATTGGCCACTGCTGGTTGTGAGCCATGTAGGCACACACATGTGCAGCAGAAGGACCTGAGTGTGTCTATGAGCTGTTAAACTGTCATTATTTCAGTGTGGGTTAGGAAGTTGTTGGGAGAAGGAAAGTGGGGTTTTGCAAGCATCTAGTGTCCCATTGACACTAGGAGATTTCTACTCAAATGCCCTGTTGCTCCCTGGTAATTATATACCCTTGACTTTACACCTCAAAAATAGCTTGACCTCTATGATAAGACATTTCAGTCACTCTCTGTCTTTCCAAGCAGAGCTTGTATTCAAACACGCAAATAAAACCTCACATTGTCTCCTACAAAGAGGTAGAGTTGTGCTCATCTGCTTCTCATGACTTTTATGACATGACTGTAAACAAAATAATGAACAATAACAAATATTTAGGCAGAGTTAAAAAAGGCTAAAAAGATAAATTAACAGTTATTTTGAAAATGGAGATTTATCATTATATTAATCTCTGGTCTCTGCAGATTGCATGCCATAGAATTCAGTGCAATTATACTTTCTTGTGCAAGCAGTGAATATGACCTAAGAGCAAAAGAAAAGAAACAAAAACATATCTAGCGTGTTTGAATCAGGTTTATTTTGGTGATGACTTCTTGCCCAGCTGTGCACATCAAAACAAAGTGATTATTATGCTCTCGGTGAGAATTGTATTTATATGCCATGACAATACCAGTACTGAATCATGGTGTTCTTCCAGCTCTCTCCAGAACAGCATTCTGGCTAAAAGTATTTAAGAACATATGGCTATTCCTGTTTTCTTACATGTTTTCATACATTGAATATGAGAAGTCCAAAAACACAGGCAGAGTCTTGCTGACACTTTTGTTTTCATACAAGCGAAATTTACTGTAATTTGTTTTGAAAAGAGGGTCACTGTCCCATCAGGGGAATTCAGAGGCGTCTAAGGAATATCAGTAAAAAAAAAAAAAAAATTTCCATTCTTGTGGTCAGTTGATTGGTTGAGGATGCTTTGGGCTTGCTTGGAAAGATATTCAAGGCCATGATCTTCTATCCGCTTCTTATAGTAAAACAGTTAGCAGCATGCTGTGTTCACTGCAGGGCTTTTGCTGAGTTCTGTCTCCACCAAAGCCATCTCTGGATGCTTTCGTGACTGCTTTCATGTGACCTTATAGCTTTCCTGAGTCATCGGAACTTGTTTCATGTCAGGAGATCACTTTCTCTGGCATCTTGCCTACATCCAAATAACTCCTCTCAAGGCCTTGTCAGAGTACTTTAGCGATATGACATTTTTGTGACCTCTGTTTGAATATGTGTGTATCTCTGTGTTTAACCAACTAAAGGCTGTTCACACTCTTTAAATCTAGACAAGTGCCTATTTCTTAGCAGGTGGGCCTTTGAAGATTATTCTTTCTGCTGGGCAGCTATTTCTGCCTAACATCCCCAGCCTCACAGAAGGAACTACAACTTCAACGTGGTATATAATTTTGTAATGAAGGGGAGGAAAGGCTGTTTCCTCCCTTCTCATTGTAACTATCTAGTAGAAAGCTACTCAGCAGCCTCTCAAGAGTGATAGACATTTGCTGAGCAGAAACTTGCTTCTGTTTGAAACAGTCTGTGAATGGTCATAATGCTAAGGTAAGAGTGGCTTGTCTGAACCTTTTCTGCTGAAGTAAAACCAGGAAGTGAAGAATGGGTAGGGGGAAGTCTGCCTCAATTCCCATATTTTGTGGGAAGTACTAATACTGGCTTTTTCAGTGAGTTACATCCCAGTCTCCTTCAAATCCAGAGCAGTGCCTTTGGAGGGGCAAGCCCAATGACCAAGTAATTGGTCAGAGGAGGGGGAGAGTGTCTGTCTTGCTTCTCTCCTACTGTGCTATGAATCCATGCCTCGCTACAGATCTGCTAAGTAGAGCTGCCCCAGTGGAGGGTGCTGTTGTATACATATTATTCTTTCTCCTTCGGACAAGAGCCAGATGACATGCTCATCACCATTGCTGCATTGCTTACTTAATACTAGTTTTGCTGATCCAACAAATACTGATTCCTAGATCTTATTCACAATGCAGTCCAGGACCTCACCCTGACTGCAATATGACCCCATCTCCTTGAAGAATTGTGAACTTTCCACTGAACTGTGTGTGCCCAGCCCTTCTGCCTGTGTCTGTTTCCCCTAGGGTCCACAAGCCACAAGGATCCTGTGGTCCCTCTTCCATTACCCCAAAGGTACTGGTGCATTTTAGCCGTCCTCTAGTAAAGTAGTTGAGTAGTAGTCTCCCTTTCCTTTCCTGGACTTAATTGCTTACAGAGCAGAATTACATTGCTGTGGATCACAAGTGGTTCTCTGGATCTGGTCTCTGTTATGGTGGTGCAGGCACTACACAGAGGAATCTGATTTTTTTCACTGTAAAATTTTGTTATAACCTCCTATTTCCCATCTGGTTTAATGGCTGAGGGTGCAATCTGGAGCACTGCTGTTTGCTGTGCTGGCTGTTTAAACAGTAGCAGTGACTGGGGAAGTGTAACAGATCACCCTCCAAGTGTGAAAGCTAGAAGTCACCTTTCCATTTGTTCAGCCTTTGCTGATGAAAAGAGATTGACTTTGCCCCAGTGAACTCAGCAGTTTAGTCTTGCTTTGTTCTGGGTAAAACAAACTTGTTTCATTGAACATTATAGAGATATGCTTTTCTATCTCTTGTGGAATCTCTCTGGCCCTCTCTTGTACACAGTGGCAAGCTACTTACCCTCGGGGTATTTAAAATGCAACAGTATGAATACAGGCTTTAATCTTTCTGTGTGAAAAGAAAAGCAACTTTTTCTAAGCTTACTATTCCTGGCCCCGCCAAGTTACAGAGAATGGCCCATGTTGTTGTATATCTTTACAGTAGATGTTGATGTATTGTTGATGCCCATTACAGTCCCTGTTCTCTCTGATAAATTTCAGTTGAAGAGAGAAACTGCTGAGGTGTATGTCTGAGTTCCTGAATCTATTCACAACGGCATGGGAAGGAGTGATTTAGCAGAAAAACATAGAGCCTGTCAGCAAGATGTTTTGCTCAACTGTTTCTGACAAGAAGTAGAATTTACAGTAGGAAATCTCCTGGTATAAGAGGCAGCCTAGTCCCATGAGGCTGCTTCTGTAGTTTGACATTCCCAGTGGCATCCTCCTACCTCCTGGCCACTCCATAAGTGGATGTAAGTGGAAAGGAGAGCAGAGCTGGATTTAACCCCTTGCTCATGGCCAAGTGCATACTGGATCACAAGCCATAATTGCTGTGTCAGGCACGGTTTTTGGTTACAACTCTGTGCCATAATACAGTGCTCAGATTCCATCCCAGTCCCTGTGGCTTAAACTGAGCAGGGTCATAGGAGACTCTCTCCTGCCCTAGAGCATCAAGTCCTACTTTTGGTGTGCAAACACATCATACAGTCTCTTCCACAGACTAATTAATCTCTATTTTAAAGTGGCTAGATCCTTCTCTCTTTCTTCTGTCTACCATTAGAAGGTTGGTCACAAATCAAATTGCATTGCTGGGCCTAATTTGCAGGCTAAGTTTATTCATTAGTTGTCTTTATCCCCTGGCTCTTTGGCTTAGTTCTTTTCCCTACCTCATGCTCACAATGTTTCATGTGTTCATAGAAAACAGCTCTGACACCAGCCAAGCTTTTTTCCCCTTTCTCCTTTTCTATGCTAAACAAGGCAATCTTGGTGTCCTCTTGTAATGTTGGGCTTCCACTTTCTCTGATAATTTTGGTAGCTGATATCTGAATATGTTTCTCGTACACCACTGATACTTGGTTTCTTAACCCGTGCTATACTTCCCTCAGAATTCCCCAGCCTCAGATCCTGTTTCTGATCATATTAAACCAGTGGCATTCAGAGACTGCTTAAAAACAGTTTAAGGCTGTACAAAAAGGTGGCTGTGTGTTCAGCACCACAGGTTAATCCCTGTGAATTCAAAAAGTCTTTCTATCTTTCATGGTAAGATCAGTGAACGTCATTTAGAAATCATAACCCCTGAACAGAATCACTATTGGTGCTGATGGCTAACTATGAAAATAGGTATTACTACAGACCAGTACAAATAACTTAATTTCTTTCAACCAGAGAGCTATGAAATAGCTGTTAAAGATTTTTTTAAATCATTCAAGCACAGAGGTATTGTTTATAAAGATCTTCCCTTATTTACATGGGTTATCAGGTGCAGTTTGTAGGCTGATACATGGAAATGTGTGTGTGGAAATGCTAATTTGAAAACTTAAGGCATTGCATGATAGTCAGTAAAATAACCTCTGGGCTCTTCACCCTGTATACCTCCAGTCTGTACATAAGATGATGCTGACCATGTGAAACCGGGACCACTGGCACTGTCTCTTCAAGATTAGATAAAAATCTCAAAGGCAGAGACTTTCTTCTTTATTTGTGTGTAAATCTTTGTGCCTCTTTTTGACATCTTGTAAATAATATAACAGGTCTCTGCTCTTTTTCTTCCTCATATATGAGCAGTTTCTGTCACAGCAATAGATAAGCTCAATAATATATCAAGATTAAGGTTGAATATTGGGGTTGGCTGATGCAGACCTTTTATTCTGTGCAAGCTCTAGCTGAGAACTGCAGGTGAAGCAGCTATTTAGATTCAGAAAATGCTGACCTGTTTATATTTGCTCTTCCCACCCACTAGAAATCATTTGAAGTGAGCTAGGAGATGGAATTAACAAGAAAAATATGACTGTAACCATAGAATGAACACAGCTACTTGAGAAACAGATGACTCTCATTTGGGATGGAGGAAAAAATACTGAATGATAACTGGAGCATTATCTTTGAAGGTCAGTTTTTTCTCATTGCTGGGGCAGCTGTTCAAGCATTCTTCCTACAGTTGCCTCTTGGCTGGGGACATAAATCTATCCATGTAGCTCATATTGTTCCTCATTGCTTTTCTGATTGACAAGAATAGGGTAGCCTACCAACCTTTTTTTTTTTCTGTCAGTCCAGGAATACTGACTATGGCATTATAGATATCCTCAAGAAAGAGAATTTCAGGGCCCTTGCGACATGTACTCTGCTCTAGTGGTTTTTGCCCTTGGGGTAGTTATGATATATTATGCTGATGTGTTGAGCATAACTGTTACCTCATCATACTGCTAGCTATGCTCTGTTCAGACTTTAATATCCTCTCTCATCTGCACTGTCAGATCAAGTCTTCTAACATCTTGGCAATTAGTTTTTTTACCAACCATGAGCCAATGGTAGAAGAAACTGATTGCAGAGGTACAAGGGTGCTTCTCTGCTTCTTTGTACTGGTGATCCTCAGCCAGTGCTGTGAGGTGAGTTGTTGTACTCCTCCATATTTAACTAAAGAGCATCTGACTATAGGGAAAGGCTTGACTTTTGATTGGTTTTCTTTTGTCATTTCCATTGGCTTTTAGCCTGTTTTACTCTTCCTGGCATATTGTAGCAACAGTAATCCAGGATTAAAAAAAAATATAATTAAAAAGACCCAGCTTGTCAGGCAGGGTATAGGGCTGTCACAGTTGCGGCCCCAGTTTCATGAAGCTTATTGTCACATGAGTGAGATGCAAAGTCTCTCTTCTCAGAAGGAACATATCTCCTCAGGCAGTGTGTGGGGAGGGCAAAAGAGACAGCCACTGTTTTGCTTGAAAATCAGGAGTGGCCATGCTGGATCAGAAGAAGAATCCAAGTGGGTTAGTGTCCCCAGTGTGAGAGTAGCCTGTGGAAGACTCTCAGGAAAAGACTGCAAGGAGCAGGCCAAGCCTAGAGGGGATATCTCCTTGGGAAATCTTCCCTGCTGCCAGCTGTAGGAACTTCTCACATCAGAGCTTATATTGGCCTCTTTTATGTTTGTCATGGATGTCCGTGAACCGCCTCCTTGAGGGGATGGGAATCGAGGGCAAAGCGAGATACCTTCCCACCAAGCTCGTAGGCAATTACTGAGACCAGCGGGTATTCAACAAGTTTACTACCAAATATATTCAAATAAAACCATGCCTACTCTACCGAAATATTACGATACCAAGGGATGCCAGGACACCACGACCACCCACCCACTCCCCCTTCCCTGAGGAGAATCGGAAGCAACGGAGGGGATAGGGCAAAATAAGAACTCAATTATGTCAAAAATATAACTTGTGTGTGTGTATGGTGTGGTGTGGATGCGTGTGTGTGTATGTATATGTTGTTGTCTACCCTTTCGGCGTTCGGCTACAGTCCCTATGGGGCCGAGGCGGCGATACCCTGGCTGGCGGGCTCGGCAGTTCTGATGGCAGCAGTGATGGGGTTCGGCTAGGCTTGGCTCCAGCGGCGCAGTGGCAGCGGCTGCTTGGCTTGGTGCCGGTCCAGCGGTTTGGGGTGATTGCGTGCCTGGAGTCTCTCCGGCGGCGGTGGCACGCGAGCTCAGCAGGAGCAATCGTGCAGCGTGCTTGGCAGTGTGCGCATGGCAGGAATGGGGCATGGCCGCGGTGCTCTCTGTTCTCTGACTTAATAAGACATTTCATCAACATGTGGGTTGGTCTTCTACAATGTTTTATAAGTTATTAAGCTAGCCCAGTTTTAAACACAATGAGGTGGTAATGGACTCCACTACCACATTATAAGAGGAAGTTTAAACAAGAGTCTCCTGCTTTTTGTGTGTCCTGTCTCTTGCTTCTGCTCTACAGCAGCTACACGCACTGTCTGTAGGGGCTCCCCCTGTCTCAAGATCTGATTTCTGTCTAGTAAACAAAGTACTGAGTGTGCCTGACATGCAAGCTATTCTGATACTTTTGCAACACTGACCACATGTCAGATACTTTCCTTAAGGGCTTGTGGGAAGAGGAATTCACTGGAGAGAATGAAAGCCTACAGCAAAGGTTAGTAGAAACCTTTTTCAGCAGCTTTGAGATTCCCCTAAGTGCCTCTTCTCTTGCTGACTTCAGTTACTATGTCTCTCTGTAGTACTGGGTGCTGATGGTACTGGTGCAAGGGAGATAAAAGATGGAAGAAGTAACCAGAGATTGCTTGTCCTCATGCCAGCCATTTATCTTCACTGGTATGGCGATTTCTCCCCTCAGTAAAAGAAGGTTTGTGTGTGGTTTGTGTGTATCTTCTGTGACTAAAGCAGTCAAGCTATTGACAACTGAGGTTCTGCTGCCTTTACACCCAATTTGTAAGTTTGCTAATTTGTAAATACAATCAGCTTCTGCATTAAGCCACACTCTTCACATGATGGATGTAAATCAGAATAGCACTTGCACTGAGGCATTTAATCAGCAGCAGTCATTTAGCACAGCAACCTAATTGTTACGTAAGTGAGTTAGGTCATCACAGACTAGCACCTAATAGCTGACTGGTTGCTACACAAAGCTATGTGCTCTGGCTAGGATTTTTATGTCCAACTGTTCCTAAAAGGAAATCAAAGAGAGTGATCCTGGCTATTGCTGTGCTGCATTTCCTCTTTTTCCTCACTGTATTCAATATACCCCTTCCCACCCACTGCTTTTTCTCCTCAGGATCTGTCACATGATAAATCTACTGGAAGTCTTGCATTAATCATGCCCTTGTGAATTATCCAGCAACATATTTCCTCTGTCAGTAAGCCTCCAATTTGAAATGAGAAAGCCTGCTTGCTTGTGACTACTACATTATCACTAGTTGCTTTCTTATTTTAATAGCAAAATAAATGGATTTAGACTGGTTCATTTGTAAATCCACAGCACATATATCCACCTCTCTCAAATTCTTGAAGGTTGGAAGTCCAGATAAAGTATAGGCAATGTTTTCCGAGACCGGATTTAGAAAAGCCTGCTTTTGGCTGTAGCTTTTTAGCAGTGTCCTCCCATCAGAATCACTTAGGATCCAGATGAAGTTCACCCTTACAGTATGATGGCAATACTGTAATATTCTTATTAAAGAATCCCAGATACGTCTTTTTTTAAGAAAATGTCCTGAATTAGTTGAATTAAATCAGACAACACACTAACCGTATTGCATGTGCAGAGGCTTCACTTGTTAGCTCAATTGGTTTGTCCCTATAAAGAATAAGTGGAATGCCTAGCCTTTAAGTAAAGAGGGAATATGATAAGGCGAGGAGAAAAAGAAAAAAGTTTGGTAATAGATCATTTTCATGAAAAAAATGTTTTGTATGTGGATTAAGGAGATAATTTAGGCTCTCAGATACCCTGATGTCATGGTGCCAGATTAAAAAACCCCCACACTTCTGTCTGCATGACTGTGCCTATTAATATTACAGACTATCCAAGAAATTTCAAGTCTTTTATTACATTCCTTTTGTGTATTTCAAAGCACTTTCTCATGGAATAATTTCACTCTTTCCCTGATGTACTATCAAATGATTCCCTTGTTGCTTATGTGGATTTTTCCAACAACAATGATGGAGGAAAAAGAAACGTAACGACAAGTATAATTACAAAACCAATAAATGTTGCCAGGGGAATCTAGGATGGGTGCAGTGCCATTATCATCTCATTGATAGACTGAAGACAGTACATCTTTCTACTTTCCTTTTATAAATCCCTCTTCTTTCTTCTCCCTCCCTTTTACCTATGTTTTCCTGTATATGAGACTGATCCATACCCTGTGGAAGTGAAAGTTCACCTGTTTCCTTCAAAGGAAAATACCCTACACGTGGTAGTCACAGGCCTGCTTCTGAATACAAAAGGGACAAAACTCAAAACATCCTAGAACTCAGCAGTGCAGCTGTGGGAAAAAAATGTCAAAGTTTTTTTTGTTGTTTTAGGGCTCAATCATTTGGTGATAAACTACAAAGTACTGATAGCTTTCGCTCCTGTTGAGACCAGCTGCAGAGAAGTATTGTGTGGAAGCCCACAGTACCTGGTAACACTGACTTTCACTATGAAAACACAGATGTAAGAAATGACAAGAGATGCTGGATGAGGGCTAGTAATATCAGCACAAGATCGCTCTTGTTTTCCTATTTATGTCAGTGCTAGAAAAGAACATTTATGTTCCCCACTACCACTGTCCTAATGGCAGGCTACTGCTTTCTCTTAACTAGTTCATTCCCTTCAAAGCTTCAACACAGAAGATCAGGCTGTTTTTCTGACACTCCATTTCCTTGTGCGTGTCCCAAAATTTGAAACTGGTAAATATGCCTTTTCTTTCTAAATGGACAGCTTCTGTTACTGCTCTTAATCCCCTGTTACTCTGCAAGTTCTTTGTGGAGAGCATTACACTGGATAGCAGTAGCCCTTCTGTCCATGCTAGCAGCAGTCCTCTTGTCAATGCTGGACACACATCGATACCTCTTCCAATATGTTTGTGATCTGTTGTACTTAATTATTTTTTCCCAAGTTCTGGTCCTTGTCTTAGGTTGTTTTTGAGTGGTAGCTTCATGTATTATAGTGCTTCTCATTTTCTTGAATTTTGCATATTTTCACTGAGCGTCAGGGCCCTGAGGGTACTGCCAGGCCTAGCTCTGGTTCACATGATGGGCCTGATGCTCATCTCCCACCTCCAGGTCCAGGTGGCAGCTCAGCCCTGGCCCATCCCGGGAAGGTGTGTGGTGCTGTCCTGGCTCCCCCCAGCTGCTCTGCTCCTGGCTGGGGTGATAAGACAGGCCCTGGCTGCTAGGCCCTGCCATGACCTACCCAGGGAAGCCTCCAGTGTTCAGGCCCAGGAAGCTGCCAGCCCCTGTAGTGCCCTGTGGTGAACCGACCACATGATTTTTCTGCCTTATTAAAACAGTGAGCAAAAAAACTCGATTTCCCATAAACCTTCCAGAAGCCGGAAGTTTGATAACACTGGCCATAAATTTCAGAAAAGAAAACAAACTCTCTCTTTTCCGCCTCACTGCACAAAGGGAGCACATCGCTCCTGCCAAGCGCCCCCCCCCCCCCACTCCACCGCTGCCGGAG
>VZZY01009383.1:12710-24338 GCA_013400335.1 Eurystomus gularis
GAGCCAAAACTGAAAGAATCCAGAAAAAAAGCTGCAAACTGCAGCAAGAAGAAATTGCGACAAGAGACCACTGGAAGCCGCGTGCTGCAGAAAGCCGCCGCCGAAAGCCACGTTGCCAGGAAAAGCTGCTCCAAGCTAGGAGAGCCATACCAAAGAAGAAGAAGTGGCGCTGAAGAAACTGCGCCGAAAGCTGCGCTGCCAGAAAAGCCACGCTATCAGAAAAGCCGCGCCACTGAAAAGCTACAAGCCACTGACGTCATTGAAACTGCCCAGGTCTGCTGGTTGGGCATAGTCGCCATTCCATGGAGACCATCGCCAAACGCCAAAAGGACAATACACGCACACACACGCACCATCCACACATACAGGTCGTATTTTGACATAGTTAAGTCCTTATTTGCCCTTATCTCTCGGTGGGTGAGAGAGGGAGTGAATGGGTGGGCGTGGTGTTCTTTAATATCGTAATATTTCCATAGAGTAAGTAAGGTTTTATTTGAATATATTTAGTAATAAACTTGTTGGGTACCCATTCGGTCTCCGTGTTTGCTTACGAGCCTGGTGGGGAGATATTCCACTTTGCCCTCAACCCTTCTCCCTTTGGGAGGTGGTTGGACCTCTGTGCGCTCCGACCGCGACATGCCCTAACATTGAGCTTTTTGTGGCCTTTGTTTTCCAGGTTTTTTTTAAGTACTATCTTGTTATTTCTATCATGTTCACAGCGTTAAGCTGTTTTCTGTGTTTCCTAAGCTCTGAGTTCCTGTCTTTGCACAACTCCCCCAGAGAATTGTTTCCCTGTGCTTGGTCCCAAGGCACAAGCACAACCTGAAAAGTGCTCCTATTCTTTGCATTAAAATGCTCACAATGCTTTCAGATTCCCTGCCTCTTGTTTGGAAGCATCTCTGCCTGGTTTTTGTCTGGTGTGCAGGCCTCCTCCAGCTCCTATAATTGCATTTCATAGCCTCCCATACCTGAAATAAATAAAAAGCTCAAATGATCAGTCAAAGCCTGTCAGGAATGGAGCTTGTTAGAGTCAAAGATATCTTCTGATTGCCCTCCACTTTGCTGGCACCCATTTCTTGCCGATAAATAAGAAAGCTCTGTTTATGTCCTTAGCAGTAGCTTCCTATCTTTCTTTCCATTTCCTATGAGTTTAAGCTCTGGCTGAGGCGTGAATGGCTCCATACTCTTGAGGTATTTTTTGCATTTTCTTTACCCACAGGACCATGTGTTATTCAGGAATCAAGCACAGCCAAGGAGGCCAAAACCAGCCCGGGTCATCCAGGGTTTGAACCAATCATCCCAGCTTTGTGTGTGGCTGAGCATCTCCTTCCTCTGTCTGCCTCTGAGCATGAAGCCTTTCCTTATGCCCCTGATTGATAGAAGGAACAGGCAGATTGAGCTCTACAAGATCAAATGAGAGATAACAACTGCTATCAATCACTTTCCTTTTCCTAGAAATAGCAATTCATCTAACCTGTCTAGAGTTTCTAAAGACAGAAAGGTTGTGAGAAACAGATCTAGCTTCTGCCCAAATCTCAAGGCAAAATAGGAATGTTGTTGATACATTTTTCAAAACCTGGTGACTCACTCAGGACTGTGGTACTGCCTGTTTCTGTGTGTTGTGGTAGTTTTTGTACATCTTTGCAATATTCTGATTGGGAGTTTTTTGCTTTAAGAAATGTACTTCCCTTTGCAAGCCAAGAATTTCAGAGGGTCAATGTCCTGCTAGTTTAAGCCAGCACTGCCCTCTTCTGGAGATGACATTAGGACTTTTCAGTGGGAATGATGGTCTTAAGCATCAGCTTCATGCAGGACCTGGCATCGAGTCAGCAAAATACTTATTCAACTTGTATGTGTAATGTAAAGCACGTAAGTAGCTCTCCTGCTTTGGTGCTTAAGGACATCAACATATCAAACTGAAACCATTAATATTCTGACATAATAGCTTTAGTGGAAACACTCATGTATAAAATCACGTGTATTTATACCACACAGAACTGTGTCTCTGAATCTTAAATTTTGGGAGCAGCTCCTTATCTGACCCTTACCAGAGGGTCAAACATTTCATTAGACTGTGATAATTTGCCCATGCTGAGCATCTGCTCTTTAACTTCCTTACAACCACACCATCTCCAATTTAGTATCTGTAAATTTTTCACAAGCAGCCTTACTGCTTTCTGGTAAGGTCCTATTCACAAAAGGGAATAGGCATTTGTAGTTGTTGGAGAAGAAGTCTATGAATCTCAGCTGCCTTGTCAGAGGAAGCCCAGGTGCCCACAACATCTATGCCTGTTTTGTGTGGGCTGGATGGATGCCCTAAGTTGCTGTAGTGTCCTGACCTCTCAGCTATGCCCATGAGGGGCTGGGTCTACTTGGTATGTACACATGGACCTGACAGCTGGCAGAAAGCATCATGAGTTACACAGCTGAAGTCATAGCCAATACTTTGTGTAAATGGTACTTGTGAAGACCTGAATTTTAAGTTATCATCTGTCAAATAGCACAGCCTTTTTGTGTGCAGTTCTTATGGGTTGTGATGTGCTCAGGTGGTTGTACAGTCCAAGAAGCAGAGATAGATTAAGTTTATGACTGTCACCAAGCCTAGATTTCACTTAAAATATTTTATGTGGTGCATTTTCAGCTCAGACAAATTTGTACCTTTCTGATAGTATTGAGTTTCCTGAAAAATATGATGTGGGGGATGAAAAAGGAAACCCCAAAACAGAACTCTTCCAAGGACAATGAAAAGTACAGGGCTGTATCAGTCTCTAGCAATTTCACCTAAGAATTAGTGCATTTCAAGAATCAATGACAAATGATTTACAATATCCTTGCAACATCTATTGTGTGTTATAATGACAGAGCCACGCTAAGTGACTTACACGAAGTCATTCAGTACCTCACCTGTAACTGAGGATACCTGCTGTCTAATTGCATCAGATAACATTGTCTTGGTATGATTGTCTACCAGGATTACTAAACAAATAAGAACTAAACTTTGTTGGTGTTCAATAGTTTGAAATAGACATTTTACATACTTTCTTTTGTGAACTTGCTAGATTTAGACATATCAAAAAGAACAAAAAAAAAGAGTAGGCTAATTGATCTTTTAAACATCATTATGCTGTTGGTATAGGAAAACATTGAATACAAGACTCTTTTCTTCCTGTTTGGTAACACTTGGGAATTCTAAGGAATTATGCAAAAGATTGAGAGTGGATCCAAACCAGGCCTCCAAGTTCTGAGGATTTAAGTCACTTTCACTAATTACCGCTATCTCTTTGTTCAGCAACACCTTGGCATTGGTATACTCTGATCTTTTCCTTTCAAGTTGGCCACATTTTTAAGAGAGAAGAGTCTTGCACAATATGTTTTGGAAATGTTCAGCACAAGGTGATTGCCTTTCTGATTTTCCCACAGATGGGAAATATTTATTTGTCTTTTCATTAACTGTTGTGTGAGAATATACGTATATAAGGCTTCTCATATTCACTGGCAGAAATCTCTACTGACAGTGTAGATTAGAAGTAACTCAGTCAAAAGCTATGAAGCTCATCTGGTGAGAAACTGCTTTGAAGAACTGATTCAAGGGCAACTGGAGTTAATGGGAATATTCCCATTGACTTCCATGTGCTTTGAAGTATGTCATATGTAATGCAAATAAGTAATGGACTTGTGGGCAGTGGTGAGGAGAAATGTTCAGAGGTTAATTTTAGTGCAGGAAGAGCAGCTATCCTTAGTCTCTGTAAATTCAAAAGGGAAAAGGCAGTTTCTCCTCTGAGCTGTTCTTGTCACAGCTCTTTGAGTCAATAATTTGCATTCACTTCTGCTCCAGTCCTGCCTGTCTGATGTCTTCAAACTCCACTGAATCAGTAATTCCCCACCCTTATCAGTAGTGTTGATTAGCTTGAATTATGTTCTAATGGTTTTGCTGGCAATACTTTAATTGAAACTACTAAAAATCCCATGTAAATAATACCCAAGTATGTTTCACATAGGATTAGTCATACTGGATATAATCAGGTACTGATTTCTTACAGTAGGGTCAACAATATTTTCAGTACAATTTTCAATATTGAGGGATTTGTAAAAGCAGTGAACATCAATGAACAAGGTGTTGAGGATAATTCTCCCGAGCACATAGTGTCTTTACATAGAGTGTTATTGCTGAGATACCTGCAAAAGCAACAGGTTTTGAAAGAAAATAATGTCTTTCAGGATTAGAGGTCTCTCTTTGGTTTTTTTATGCATTTTTTTTTTAGTTCTCCTTAACAGCAGATGGTCTGGAAAAAATCTACAACAAGCTTCAGCAACAAGATGGCTGCTCAACTCTGAGCTAAGGGAGACTTCTTGAAAAAAAGAGAAAGGCGATGTTTCATGGAGCCTGTGTTCTACACACCACAGCTCTGCTCTGCCTTGGCAGTTTTTATTTTGATTTGTCATGGTTTAAGTGCATTTTTCTTTTCATCTAACGGAACAGCATTAACTTCTCCTGCAGTACCATGTTTCTAGCTCCTATGTGGTATATTATAAAACAAATGAAAGCTGTGCAGGTTTTTAAAATTATGTTTGGTCTTCATTATGTCAAGACTTCATAGTGTTTCCCAGAGATCTTATATTTCTGTGGTTATTACAAGCAGTCAATTACTATAGAAATTATGGACTATGCTTGAGAGTTTGAAGTGAGAAATTATAGATAATTTCTGGTATGTTGGTCCAGTTTCTATGGTAATCTGGGTAAGTGTGAATTAATTGCCCATTGTTGCCATGGTTCTTTATGGTAATTCCAGACTCTTAATGTCTGAAATATACCGGGTTACATTTTACGCATATCTTTAATACTTGTTAACATGCTTCTTAGGACGTTCCAAAGATTACTGTCATCTCATTTTCCATGTTTTTGACTATCTGAGGATGTTAACGTGAAGAGTTGAAAGATAATCTTCTTTAAGAAAATCTCTCTAGCCACATTGGCTTTTACTTTGCAGTCCAAGAAGAAGTCTATTAAGGCCAGTTTCCCATTACTACTTTAGGATCTGGCTGGGCCCCATAATCTTTCTAGTGCAGCAGCGATTGAAAGGCCATTATTTTTTATTTACCTTTCTCTCCTGCTGTTGTTAACAGACGGAACTGCTGCCAGCTTCAAAAATGTCTTGGGCAAAGTAATAACCAAGTCAGCACAAAAGCAACATTCAGATCATTCTAAACAGGGATTTGGAAAAAGAAAAAAAGTGGAAAAAAGAGAAGTAGTAAATGCTGAAAAAAATGAGAACGCTGAAATATAAAAGCATTCACACCAAAAGAAAATTATTCTCCCACTAGTGTCAACCTCAAGTCTGGTGGATTCACACTGGTGGATGATGACACAGAATCACTGTGACCTGAACAGTGTGGCACAGCAGTGAAAAACTGCAGTGTTTTTTCTTAGGAGACAATTGCTTTGTTGGAAATAAGAATTCATGGGGAGTATCAGGGGGTGAAACCTATACTCCTTTTTGTGTTTGGCAGTGTGGTGGGTAGGTATGTCTTATTGTGTAAATTAAAACACCATACAGACTGCTATTCAACGTATTATTAACTCCAAGACTATGAGCTTCAAAACAGGCTCAGGCTCTGCTTTATTTGTTATTCAGATGAAACTATATGAAAAACTTGTCTATCTAAGCATCTCTCTTCCCACCATGATGGGTAGATGATGATGGGTCATATTAGTCATCATTAGTTACACACAACCCCTAAATTAATTCATGCTATTCAGATTGCAAAGTCAAGTGTTCAGGAAATACCAGTTGAGTTTATAAATGACAGAATTAAGGTACTCGCCTGTGCAGGCTTAACTCAATCCCCTTGTGCATGGGCTTTGTGGTCCAGCCTTTGATTACATGATCACATACTGTTTTTCCCACATTCAGTGCCAAGATGGCCAGTGCTGTCTTTATAAGCCAGCTAATTGCTATTTTGCACTCATACTTTCTTAATAGGTGGTGCCAGAATTATTTATGATATTCCAGTCAGACACTGTAGATGTATTAAATTCCTTATTATCAACAAAGAGAGTGAAGAAACTGATCACCAGATTATTTTCAGAAAAAGGACATTTAAGGGAGAAAGAGGAAGTTTGGAAAAGTTGGAAAATTCCCTGTAGTGATCCTTTCACATCCTCATTATTTTGAAAAATACAGAGCAAGGGGAAATGTAAAAATGTAAAACAGAATAATAATTTCAGCATTCTGGAAATATTTAAATGGATTGGTTCAACATTTCAACACAAGCCTGTGAATATTTTTATTTGAGAGCAGCATATCCTTAGACACTGTCTTAAAAAAAAACAAAAAAAACTCAGAAAAACATTGAAATGGTTAAGTAGCACACAAAAAATTGTACCAGGAAGTTGTCTCAGATTGAATAAACTGGTTTGGGTCTACCTTTTGTCTGGAAAATACCTGTTTTGACTGGATCTAAACCGTTTTTTTTTTGTTGTGTTCCTTGTTTTGGCTGGTGTGTTAAAAACCAATTATTTTTGCAGTAAAATGCGAGAGTAACTAACAGCAGTAGTAGCTTCCCCATTAATCCAAAGGAAACTGTGATCTTGTTATTGGGCATAGATACTTACTGAGGTAAGTATCTTACAGCTCATCTCAGGGTCCTACCCTGATGCTCTCCTAGAGCACTACAAAAAAGATCCAAAGATGAAATTAGATAAATTTTATCTTTAAGTAAAAGGCAATTGGTTCCCGGTGAGCCTTAGAAAATATTGTAAAAGCTGCCATGATAAATGGTGGATTAACTATTCTTAATGCCTTTTCAAAGTGAAGCTGTTAGGTTTTTTTTTTTTAGGTTCTTTTTTTTTGGTGAGGGTTTTTGTGCTGCTTTTTTTAAAAAACATGAATTAAAGTAATTGCTGAGGAAAAAAACATAATTATCAAGATAGTTCACATATTTGGGAGTGTCTGGCTGGTTTAGCAGTTTGCATATTTCCCATATTTATGCTTTACTTCTTGGGTCTTGAGAACAATGCAGTTGCCTCCATTATCTTCAACATAATTCTAAAATTTGCAGTTCTTCTGCAGCTCACTCTCTTTGAGACTGATTCAAATCATAGTTTATGTTTCAGGATAGCATTCCTTTGCTTGCATTGGTCAGGAAGGATTTCTCTTTTTTCAGTGTACAGCCAGCCAACTCTATCCTACTTTTTTCTTTCCTCCTGAGGCAGCTGGAAGATAAGATGGGTTGACACAGAGCATGCTTTTCCTAAGCAGTCTGGCTGGTGTGTCTTGCTTGCCTACTTGAGGTCATACTGATGGCTGTGTTTTGAGCAAGGCATAATTTCTCTATGTCAGATGGGCTGAGAACTTGTGAATTTTAATCTTTCCCTCACATACTTAGTCTAACAGTTTCATCTTGTAGAAATCTCAAGCATAAGTAGCACTTTGACTTCACGTGCTTCTGCAGTAACACTCTCTGGACTGAAAAACATCCTTCTAACTGAAATATTTAGCTTTGGTACAGGTGATGCTTCAGTACAGGAGAGAATGTAGTGGTCCTCTTTTGCCTTGAGCTCTGTTGAACTCTACTATGAATAGCAACAGAGTAAGATGGGGGAAAAAGCCTTTGCCAGAGGGTTTAAGAGATGTCTGCTAATAGCACAGCTCAATAAGCTTGCTCTTGGGTGGAAGCACGAATATTTCAGTGAACACAGACTCTTTAATCTCTTCTTTTTCCATCTTCTTGCTCATTCTCCTCAGATCTGCCTCAAAGGGGGAGAATGAATGAATACTTACTACAAAATGGCAACATAACCCTGGGAGTGATTTGTGAATTGAAGTTGAGAGATACTCAGACCACCAATACTGTAAACGTGATCTTCTCTGCAGGGTGAGAAAGGCCTGCTCTCCCTTGAGTCTCCAACTCAAAAGGTGTGTACGTTTGGGAGGTCTTTATTCTGGGGCTGTAAACTACCTATAAAACATTGTAAATTTGTTTCAAATTTGCAATGGAAACAATTATTATATTACTATATTCCATTGTGCTGTCTTTTTTAAAAAGAGAAAATACATCTAGCTTTGATGATTTATATTTTATATTTCTTATTTAATATTTAGAAGAAAATGAGTTAAATTAATAGACAGTGACTTGAAAATATTCTTAAGGTGACACAGTGCCAAAGCCATGAGAACTGCAGACCCTTTGATTCCTAACCTTAGAATCCTTTGCCTTATCTTTCTTGTGTCTCTTTTTCACTTCAGGCATAATTGAACTAGAAATTTCTGCATGTCCTTTCATTGCCTGTCATCAAAAAAAGGATTTTACGTGATCTGCTGCCTTCTGAATTTTGTCATGGTCTGGCTGAACCTCCCTAATGGATGGTGGCCAGGTTGTGTTATTTGGACATAGTATTTAAATTCTGTAGTAGAGCATTCTTCAAGCTGAATTTACTCCTCTCTTCATGATGTGGAGCTCCTCAAATGCTCTTTCAGGGTCATGTCTTTTTTTCTAGTCCCTTTCCTGAACCTCAAAGACAGTGTTGATACATCCTAAAGTATATACATCCTGGCTTACAATTTAACGCCTTGGGACTTTCGTGGCAGTTGAAATAAGGAACACAGGACTTGCAAAGGAACTTCCCAAGCACAGATACATGACTTTAAACAGTGCAGGAGAACTGCAGGTTGATGGAAATCAACACCTATCTGGAAGTAGCACTCCCTTCATCCTGTAAAAAATTGTATAAGGTTTAACAAGACCAAGTGCCAGGTCCTGCACTTCACTCACAACAACTCCCAGCAATGCTACAGACTTGGGGAAGTGTGGCTGGAAAGCTGCCTGGCAGAAAAGGATCTACGGATGTTGGTGGACAGCCAGCTGAACATGAGCCAGCAGTGTGCCCAGTTGACCAAGAAGGCCAACAGCATCCTGGCATGTATCAGAAATGGTGTGATCAGCAGGAGTAGGGAGGTGATTGTGCCCCTGTACTCGGCACTCGTGAGACCGCACCTTGACAACTGTGTCCAGTTTTGGGTGCCACAGTACAAGAAGAACATTGAGGTGCTGGAGCGGGTGCAGAGAAAGGCAACAAAGCTGGTGAGGGGTCTGGAGAATATGTCTTATGAAGAGTGGCTGAGGGAACTGAGGGGATATTCTCAGATGCTAAGCCAGCTAATTCTGGGGTTTATGGAAAGGTGAATATTCTCAGCAAGGGATTGGCATACTGGCACCTGGTGACAAGGGAAATGCAGGGGCTCATATTGCATGTTGGTAGTGTGGAAGTACAAAAGATCACTGAGGGAGAGGGTAGGGTAAGCAGAAAAATCTATTTTTTCTTTTTCTGCTGCGAAAATACAAAGGAAGCAACAACCAACTTCACTTCCAACAGGGCCTCTTTCCATGTGCTTTATGCGGGAGGCGTTGCAGAAAATAAATGCTAAACAATTCAGCAGTGATTTATTCTACCAATATTTTATGAAGTGATATATACACTGTGTAAAGCACTGTATACAATAAATAGTGTGTTGAATATGTTTATAGGTATTATAACACGGCAGATATATGAGAAATGTAATGTAAACACTGATAGAGAAAGATGTAAAATGGAAGAATTTATTATAGCCAAGGTAGGTATTAGCCCCTAGGAAGGAATGAAAGCACAGCCAGTAACTGCTGTTTCCTCTTATAAAAATGGATTTTCCTGTCTTTCTCTTTTGGATGTTCTTATGTGGTATTATAGATTTTAAAATATCAGCTAAGGAGTAAAAGAAGATTTGGAATGTGAGCACTTCATATTTAATCCAAAATTCTTAATAAAGACGCAGTGGCTCACCTTTGATTATCTGAGATTTGTGCATTCTTTGGACTACCTCTTTTTTTTTTTTTTCCCCCAATGAGATTATGTCAAAAATGTGTATTAGAAGTGTCTGGTGTTGGGACAAAGATGGTGGTTACAGTAGCAGTAGCACAAAGACTAATGAAAAACTGGAAAACTTGCTGATGCTGAAAAATGCTAAATGAAACACAGGATGATAAAGAATAGATGGACAATAATTTTATTTGAGTAAAAAATTTTTTTCTAACATTATTTTTGCATTTAATCTCTGGATACTGTGGATCAGAAGTGTTCCTGGTTTTCTACCAGTAGGAGAAGATCAGTAACAGGTTTCTGGCATTCATGCTTCTCTGGGAGGAAGCTGGCTGAGCTCTAGAGAAACCAGTGGAGAGTGATTAGCCCCAGTTAACTGTCTAATGGAAGTAGTACAAGGTGGACCGCTCTGAAAAGAAGCTGGGTCTGCTGGGAATGCATGCATTCCCAGTGCCTGTGAGTTACTAGTAGTTTCCTTTCAGGCTTTTATTATACTGTGATAGCAAGTTATTAGGGCTTTTCCCCTTCCCAATTCTCTTCCAAGCTGATCAAATGAAATGAAAATGTTTCTTTCAGGGCACTAAGGTCCAGCAAAGGTGAGCTTGAGAGGTCAGCAATCCCTTCTCTGGATAGTGTTCATGGGTAGTTAGAAGGGAGCCCTTCTAGTTCATCTAATCTTTTTGCAGAGATATTACCTCTGAGGCGGCTGGGAAGAGGCAGCTTCATGTATTTGTCAACCTCTTCACAGGCTCTCAAAGGTAATTTGCCATTTTCAGTCAAGGGAGGGAGTGGGTACCTCTGGACCCCTGTTATACCTCTGTAAGAACAAGGCAGCTGAATTGAAGAGGAAGCTCTCTTGTAGCATCATACTATTGCACCACTAATGAGGACAGCACAGCCATCCCAGGAATATAGCCCACTTTGAAGCAGGTGATAACTTTTAAAGTAACTTTATTGTCCTCCCAACAGAAATTTAACCCCTTCTAAATTTGTTCAATGTTTTGGCTGTATGCCTCAGCCATTCTTTAATCTCAAAGAGCCCTGACTGTATCTTCCTTGAAGAAGTTAAGAAAAAAAATCCTTTCATTATTATCCGTTTTTATTTTGCCAACAGCCTGTATTCTTCATTGAAGTCACTGGAGGCTCATTTTCTGTGAGCACAACATCTCTGGGACAAAAGCATCCATAATCTCTGATAGATGACAGAGAGCATAAGATTATTTTAAAAAGATTATATTAAAGATGCAAAGCCAAGTACCTAGAAACAAAGAAATGCCAGAATTCATGCTCAGCTGAAGCCTTAATTCAGTTCCTTTCCATGGAATATGCCTTTTGTTTACTATTTGGTCATGATTTTTCCACAGGCCTCCTGTCTCACCCAGCACACAGGACACTTGGTCCTCATTCATGAAGTATCTTACAATCTATGTCTTATCCAAATACCGCAATACCGTTATCACAGCCTATGGAGTCTATGCCTTAACAACACAATAATTAAAAGATCTTTCAACGTTTAATAACTACTGAAGAATTCACCCAGGAAAGAAATAGGAAAACCAAGAGTTTGAGGGGTAGAAATAAGGCTCTTATTAGAGAGAAAGGTCCCTATCACTATATGGATATGTTGTGAGTGTATGTTAATGCAGAAGATGTCTCAGAGGCGTTCCTTTCTTTGCCTGGAATCAAGCCAATCTGGTCAATCCGAATTTTAACAGCTTGTGCCTTTAAAATTCAGCTCTGGCAACTCCGGCTGACGTTTCTTGGGGGGGGGGGGG
>VZZY01009384.1:0-21035 GCA_013400335.1 Eurystomus gularis
TCTTACTAAACCAACACACCATCATATGTGCAAAATGCACAAGGCAGTGCAACAAAATTAACCACTGAGTATGTTAGAAGATCTATTGGAGGCTGTGTGCTGAGGCATACACTAAAGAAAAAGAGAGGCAGTTCCCGTAGTATTTCCAAAAGCAGCAGGTGACTTTAAAATCTCAGACTCACTCTCAGAGGTAAATTGGCATGCTAAACTCCTCAATTAAACACAGGGTAACTCTCCTAGCTTGGTACCCTTCCCACTTTTCTGCCTAAGCCTTACATGTCTTGCCTTCTACTAGAGCATATTACAGCCAACAGTGAATCTTTATGGCTTTCAGTAGGGGTGTGCTAACCAAATCATACCTTGTTTTGACATTTCTTTACTGATGTTATCTGTGCTGTTCCAAGACCTTCTCTGCAAAATCAAACAAACTCTAAGGGCCACTGCTGCCTAGAGGTTTCCTATCCATAAACCAGATCTCTTCCAACACAGTTCTTGGGAGGAATTCAGCACTGAATAAAGATAGCAACAGAAATCAGTAGACTGATCAGAGAATCAGCATTAAGACTATTATAGAAAGTAAACATCTGATGTTAGATTGCTTGGAGCTGCATGACTCTGTAATTGTGGCTTTCAGTTGCAATGTGTTTGTGTGCTGGATCACTCCATCCCTACAGCAGCCTCACAACACCCAACAGTTCTCTGGTTATAGCAACTGCTTGGACTACAGAAGCAAAAAGTTCCAAAGTTCCCTTCTGATCCTTCCACATATATATACATTTTTCAGCTGAGTGGTCTGATTTCTCAGATGTGGTGTTGTGGGTCTTTCTTAATCCTTCTACTGATAGCTTTCTACTTTGCCTAAAAAGGAGTCACATAAACATTAGGTCAGTGAAATATGGCACCACAGATTACAGTTATTGCCCCTGGAGAGCAGTATTGAGGTTTCAGTCCTTGATTTGAGCAAGTATAAATGCTAATGTTAAACACAACAATTGAGAGGAAAGACTGAGTGAACTATGGACTCATGGGGATGATGACTGGAGCACTTGACTCTGCTCCAGATATTTCAAGAATATCTTTGGGATCCAGTTATCCAGTTTTGTGATGCAGGTAGAGGAATACGTGGTTTATGTAGCTGGGGAAATACAGCAAAGAAGCAGATATCTGCATGTTCCATATTATCAGATCTTCCGACCACTCAGAAGTAGATCTCTATATTGCTGTGTCCTGGTTTGAGTTAGAACAGAAGTAATTCTGTTCAGTGATTTTACTTT
This sequence comes from Eurystomus gularis, assembly GCA_013400335.1. NCBI lineage: Eukaryota > Metazoa > Chordata > Aves > Coraciiformes > Coraciidae > Eurystomus > Eurystomus gularis. The sequence goes on from VZZY01009384.1 coordinate 1,275, forward strand.
TCAGCTCAGTCCCTTCTAACTAACTGCACTTTCTGAAGTTAACAGCATATTTTTCAAGGTGCCAGAAAGCAGAAAGGCCACACCTGTGGGGAAGAGTGGCCAGGACAGGTGACCCTAAACTGACCAACAAGGTATTCCATCCCATATATGTCATATTCAGTGCAAAGCTGAGGGATCACGAGGGTCCAGCTCTCTTCTTCAATGGTTGGCATCCAAGGAGGACTCTGTCCATTCTGCCTTTGATCCCGATCTATGTGGTCCTGAATCCAGTTCCAGAATTCAGCTCTTGAATCTGGTTTCACCCTGCTGCTGAGTCCAGTCTGGGACTTGTGGAGCGCCTGCTCCACAGCACCAATGGTGACAGTGACATAATTGCCGCCAGGGGGTTGGGTTCAATATTGGTTTTGTATATATTTGTATATATTCCATTGTAGTATTATTATTTTCATTAAAGCTTTCAAATATTCTTTTCTAAACCATAAGTCTCTCTCTCTTATTCCATTTCTCTTCCTCTTTGGGAGGAGAGAAGGGTTAACAGAGAGTGTCTGTTATAGGTCTAGTGGCTGGCCCCAACCCTAAGCCTTGACATAGTGAAATCATATTGATGGAAAATTTTCTATATAGAGCTTAGGAGTAAAAATTGTAATATCTCCAAGTTTGTCAGGAAATGAACAAGAATTCTGAGAATCTAAAACTGTGAATTTAGGCACTAATAAGTACATTTTGTATTATGTGGTGCCAAAATCTTTTTATATATCTGACCTTATTTCTTCTACAGTGCTATCAATTTACCTAGATCTATCCCTGAGTAAAAGTACTACTCTGGGTAAGATTATTATAATTCGACCTTTAAAGACAATATGAGAACAATCTAGTTAATTTAATTTTCTACGTGACATTAACACTTATGACATACTACAGATGCTCTTAGAAAATATTAAAATGAACAGTGGATTTGTAAGAAGAGGCAATAGAGCACCTACAGCACCTTAAAATGTAACTACCTCACAAAAATGTCTTCAGCCATATTAACATCCATAAAACAAAAGAATAGTGCTGTGAAGTCCTTTTCTTCTTGTGTAGGTTCCTTCCCAAAATGTTGTGAGGGAAGGCCTGGAAGCAAACCATCTGAACGTTAAGCACCTTGGCAGTCCTCACAGACCAGAAACACAAAAGTGTTCTAGAAACAAGTGCCTTCCTGTGTTTATCTCCAGGGCAAAGTTCAGATTTGTACAAAGGGTCAGCAGAAGCCTCCCTTTCATGTTAGTCTTAATAAAGCTCAGCCAAAATGCAAAATACTAAGCCATTTACAAAAAAGACTAAAATGAGAACCCAGAATTAATTACACCTGGAAGATGAGGTCCAGCTAATAAATCTATTTGAAGCTCACATAAAGAAGGCAAAGAACCAGGGTTGCAGGTAATCCAATTCTCAACAAATCAAGGCTTTGATAAAGTAGTATCAAATTCTAAATCTTGGAGACTCAACAAGCAGCATTTTCAATGAAATAGTGCCAGTCCTAGGTAGAACTTTTTACAGGTAATATTTACTGCACCACACAGCTCAGTTTGTGGATGACACCAAGCTGTGTGGTGTGGTCACCACGCTGGAGGGAAGGGATGCCATCCAGAGGGACCTGGACAGGTGTCAGAGGTGGGCCCATGCCAACCTCATTAAGGCCAAGTGCAAGGTTCTGCACCTGGGTCAGAGCAATCCCAAGCACAAATACAGGCTGGGCAATGAGTGGATTGAGAACAGTCCTGAGGAGAAAGACTTGGGGGTGCTGGTTGATGAAAAGCTCAACATGAGCCAACAATGCACAAGTGCAGCCCAGAAAGATAACCATATCCTGGGCTGCATCAAAACAAGTATGGCCAGTAGGTCGAGGGAGGTCATTCTCACCTTCTATTCCGCTCTCATGAGACCTCACCTGGAGTACTGCATCCAGCTCTGGAGCTCCCAGCACAAGAAGGACATGAACCTGTTGGAACAGGTCCAGAGGAGGGCTACAAAGATGATCAATGGGTGGAAAGATCTCTCCTACAANTTTCATTTGCACTTTCCAAGCTGTGGTGGTTTAGACCCAGCTGGGACCTGAGCACCACGTGGCCGCTGCCTCCCCATGCACAGGTGGGAAAGGGAGAGGGAGGAAACTACAAAACCCGTGGGTTGAGATAAGGAGAATTTAATTCAGCAATGCACAAGGAATGGTCAGAGGAACAACAGTGACAGTAACAGTGAGGAGACAAAGCACAAAACAAGAGATACAAAGCATACAGATCGCGAGCGGAGAAGAGCACGATAACCCAAGGCTCAGACTGCGCAGTCCTGGCACTGCGAGCATGATGTCAACATGGTATCGAATAGCCTATTGGCTGGTTCAGGTGTCTATCCTGGCTACGGTTCCCTCCCAACTCCTGGTGAAAATTAACCCTATCCTAGCTGAACCAGGACACAAGCTCATCTGAGTTCTGACAAGGGCTATGTTTAACTCTTGCTATCTACTTATCAGGTTTCAAAATTTCATAGTTAAAATCTGTAGATATTTAGTGTCAAACTTTTGCCTCTTGGGCTGTTTTCCTTGATTTACCTTATTTGAAAATGTTGGTATGGATACACTGTACACGTTTATTTGAAACTACAAAATTTGGGGTTTTTTACAATAGGGATCAAATTAGGATGAAAACCAAATGTTTTTAGAAAAAAAAAAAGTCTAACCTAAATTAAAGACTAGTGAGGCTAAACTGAAAGAGAAATATGACCATGGTCTACTACAAATGTCCTCCCAAGGTACATCTAGTACAAAGTTTTTGTCCTTAGCATGAAGTATTGTTGTACTAGTAATTAATTATTTTCCAGTATTGATGGTCAAATGACTCTTCATTTGATGCCACACCACTTTGTCAGATAATTTCTGTGAGACAAATGAGAGGACAATTCAGAGTAGCTTCACACTTGTTTAGAATTTGGGTTCTCCTCAAAAGGTCATCTAAGTGCATGCAAATACATTTCTTCAGTATACGATTGGACAGATATGAGATCATGTTGATGTATTAATACATAACTGCAGATGGGCTTTCACTTTTCTTTCTTCCATCTCCTACTCATCATCAGCTCTAAAGGACAGTAGATTAAGTTCATCCTGGATATGTGGATATGCAACCCTAGTACATTCGAACAATGGCTGTTCTGGATAATCACATCCTTTTATAATAACTCTTCTCTCCTTTAACCTAGTATTCTAATTTGATATTATTCTATTTTCATTATGAGTTTCTGATTTCTCTTGCTCTGCAACCAAGGTCATATATCTTCTTATTTTCCTTCTTGTCAGACCACACTGTATTCAGCATAGCCTGACACCCTTGTGTATGTTTGGTTTTCCCCCTCCCCCAAAACAATCACCAACCTTGCAGCTCTAAGTGCGAATCATGTGATTCACTTTAGTTTCTCTACACAGTAGTTGCAAGACAGTAGGCATCTTTTAAATGGAGTTATTCTAGTCAGATTTGCATCAGGTACCATCTACTAACCCTCTGACTGCCTTTTCATAAACCAGTAGTAACCTGCTACAGATTAAAGATTTAAGAACTGTACTTTTACTTCTTTGCCTGGAAAAAGATTCATATGCATTTTGGGAGGTGTGAAGCAAATGCTACCTTACCTGCCGTGTCTCTTGATTCTACCCTGTCAGAGACTGATTATTTCATCCTTAAAAAAGAAAAACTCTGTGGGAGTTTGCACTGCTAAAACGCAGCAGGAAGAGAGCTATAAAGACATAACAGCAGAAAATAATATCTGTCCTTTGCGTTATCAATCCTACTGTATGACAAAGGCAGGTAGATCCTTCTGCCTCAGGGATTAGAAGAAAGCATAGGGAAGGATGACCATTTGCTCCTTTTCCCCATAGTCATCCTTTCACTCTGTAGGTCTCCTACCTACTGAGATTTTTACCTTCCCTCACATTCAAAGTTCCTTCTGTCTAAGTATTTGTGCACTGTTCCTTTTCATGAAATCTTTCTCCACATTTGGAAAAGCATACATGAAAGGAATAAACTTGGAAAATACAAAGCAAGAATTCCACTCAGCAAACTTCTTTTTCTTACCAAAATTAACTTCCCTTAAGAAGATATGTTATTCTTTATAGCCAAGATAAATGCATGTTTCTTATCAGGACCATAATAAATGCACTAGAGAAGCTGATTAGGAACACTTTAAACTTTGAAAACAGGAAATATTGTGTAATATTAAACAATTTTCAAAAATAGCATCATATAACTTTAGGAAAAAGGAAATTACAAAGATGGGACTGAGCTCACAAAATCTGTTGGAAATATTCACAAAAAAGTTGCCAAAAGACTAAAAGATTTGGAAAATATTTCCCCAGAAACCTTTGGAAATACTACTTTTGACCGACCCAGAATAAAAGAGAACTCCAAGCAGAATGGAATGTCAACCAGAAGAGAAATAACCCGTTCTATTACCTGCAAAAAAAGCAGTGAAACCCTTTAGAAATCTGACAACACATGAAAGGGCTCTCCTATGAAGACCAAATTCTCTGGAACACATCCTTCATTGAAGTTGACAGAACAATGCTGATGTTCAAACACAGAGAATTTCACGCCAAATATATTTATTTGCATTGGACTCACATTATGAATATGAAAGCAATGTTTTGACAACAAGCTTTTTTTTAATTGAGAAAGTTCTACGTTTAGTCCACAGAAGAGTGTCTAGAAGGCTATATATTCTAATTAAAAGCCACAGAGAAAGGTAATCTATTCTGCCTCTGCTGGAGGTGAAATATCCTACCAATGCGACAATATAATTTGTACCACTATCATTGCTGCTTATAATCAAGTTCTGTGATCGTGAGATATAATTAATGTAGATGAAGTTACATACCCATAAAACAGGAATAGCTCTTTTCAAGATGTCTTTGATCCTACTCATAATTGAACCCCACACCCCCAAATACAGGATAGGACAGGCTATCAGATACATTTGCATAAAGGTCTCCAACTCTGTTGTGTATTTCCTCTACAGCTTCAGGAGACTAATTATCTCATTTGTTATGTATCAAAATCAATATTTGTAACCAGGGTACACCGAAATTTTAGGCATTGCTTCACAAAGCCATTTAGCATAGTAAAAAATAGGATTATGTATCCTTTTTAGGTCACTGTGGTGATTTTTCATTAATTTCAACGTGTCACACATCTGTGGTAGCTCTTAATCTATTTTTTTGCATACATTTTTGACACTTTTCTGTAACCGATCCATTCTGACTCCTTTGCTGTTGGCTTTCACCCTTCCTGATTCCTCAGCTGTGACAGCAATGACTAACAATCATATCTGATATGTACAATACAGTGGCTGAAACACGTCTCAAGTCATTGCTATGGGCCCTTTACAAGTACCTGGAACTTACCTTGTTTTACTTGAAGAGCATTTGCTTTTATTACACTTTGATATTCCTGATGTTATGAAGCTTTTTGTTATGCTATAGAATGGACAGAAGCTACTAATATATGTACTTCCCATACAAATTAGTATGCATGCAACTGTGTATACACATGTCCTTAATAGAAAATAACTACATGATGCTCCTAAGGTGACCTGAAGATTTACAAACACACAGAGTGATATGGGTGTGACCAGATAAGCAGCATCTTGAGAACTACTTTGCGTGTGCATTGGTAGGTTAGGGTAAATGCTCTGAGTCCACCTGAGATGGCCTCCCTAGAAATGTAGTTCTGGAATTACAGCAAAAAAGGTGCTCATTATCACAAAGAATAAGCAGAGAATTTCTACCTGCCAGAGTATCCTATCATTAGTAACACCCCACTGCAGGCAGAAAGAGCAGTGTTCACTGTGGATGAAATGCTGTCCTTTGCAGAGATCCTACAACTGTATCTGTATATCACTTATATCTAGTACTCATCCTCAAATCTGGGCTTACATGGATTTAAACAACGGGGCAGCCTTTTGCTAGAACTCTGGAAATAACATCCCTCTGTTGTCAAACAATATTTTTTCCCATAGGTATTTCCATTAACTTATATTATAGATATTATCAAAGACAGCATATTAAAAAAGCCTATGCTGCAGCAGTTGCATTAGCCTTATTCCTGGCCTGTGATTTGTCAGGAGGGTCTTTACATTGTTAGGTGCAACAGCTTTGTTCATTATCTTAGTGCTTCATACTTGCAAAGTGCATAGACTCCTTCATGCTAGACGAAATGGTCCTTGTTTGACAACCTGAGTAAGCATAAAACCACCAAAACCATGCTAGCACTTGACGGATATATCGGACAAACTGCTGGGTCCCACACAGTGTGTTTATCTAGCTTCCTGGCAGGAAGCTTTCCTCTGCAAATGTTAAAGGAATCCTCACTGCTCTAGTAAGAGGGGGGATGGTTCCATATTGTGCCACATCCTTTTATCATTTCTGGCACTGATATCTGTGGGAAGAAACACCACTGAGACAAGAACAGTTACTCTGGAGCCAGTTGTTATTTAATTAGATTCTCATTCTGCCTGTTAAATTCCAGTAATGTTTCCTGCTTGTTTTCATTACATTAGATATTCTCTTCTGTACAGTACCTACAAAAATATGTTGAAATATAATGTTTATGTACCCACAGAGGAGGACCAGAACATGTAATCTGCTCTAAAGCAGTGCAATAAGATGGCAGCAAGACTAATGAAATGTACTAGTCCCTCCCTTTCCCACATGTCTATAGCCATGGTGATGTCCCGTGTATAACAGGTCAATACAGCTGCAGCCCTCAATAATCCTTGCACTTCAGAACGGACTAAGATCAACCAGCCACCAGTTTATTCCTCTCTCATTCTACAGCCTGGCCATAAACTGTAGCTGAGGTTAATACAATTTCTGAAGCCTTCTCCTGGCAAAATTGTTTTATTCTGGCTTTGATGCAAGTTTTAGGGTTTGCCCTGTTTTACCATTATAACAGAGCTTTGAGAATTTCTATTGTATAGTAGGTGTTGACTAATAAATTGTCTGATAAAAACAAATAACTAAATCCATGTTTAAAATCTATAGCAAATTAGATTCAGAGAATAACATGCAAATAATGTCATGTAGGTTTCTAGTGGAATCATAAAGCAACCCTTGTTTAATTCAAACAATTACATTTTCTGTACAGTGTGATTAATGTAGGTGATTTCAAGCTATGTGGCTTTAATTTTAAATTAAAAAAAACCAAAAAACTAAAACCAATAACTACCAATTAAGGATAGATATTAAACCTTCATGAAAGAAAGAGAAAGTGAGGGAAAGTCCTTTGATTTCTTGGGATTATTAATCTTTAAAGTAACTTATACTCAAAATCAACAGAAATATTTCTTTTTTGAAAGCCTGGAAAGGTTACTGGGCATTTTGGTCCTGCTTTTACAACGTCAGAAGGTACACTCTGATTATAGTCATGCCCTGAGTCTGAGTCAATTAGAGTATTGAGAGTAAAGTCATTGGAAGCAGAGGAGTTATGAGCCCAAAACCTTCAAAATACCAGCAACCACAAGGGACTTTCAGACAGGACAATTTTGTAATGAGAGATCTGTGTCTAAGAACAGCCCCGAAGAATCTTTCTGTGAGAAAATGATTGGAGACATCCTCAGTTTATGTTTTGATTCTGTAAAATTCACTGGAAGTTTCGTTGAATAAGGGTTAAAGATTACAATTTCTAATCTCAGTAAAAGAAATGCAACAGAATTCATAGCAGCTCTAAACCAAGAACTGCACTTACATCTGTGTATATTTGTTTGCGTAATGACAAATGGTTTTCCCTGTAGTCAGTGGATGCAAAAAAACCCTAGCATTTGATTTTACATAATGCCTATGGAATCCAACTATTTTCAAATTATTTTTCAGATTGTAGATCATGATACCTGCCAAGAGAGATGTTTCCAAATACAGCACCTTCTAACTCATGCTTTAAATCCAAATCTTTCTTGAAAAAATTATCAGTTTTGACTGTCTGAAAAATTAACAAAAAAATTAAAGCGGCAGGAATTATTTTTATATATTTACTTTTAGCAAAGGGTACATTTGTTTTAAGTATTCTCCATTTTGAAATACAGACTACTTCTAGTCCATGGGTTTACAATATATTTTTATTATTATCAAATAACCCATTGTTGTCTGCACAGTCTATTGCTAGAATCAGCTTTAGTTATTTCCTGGCTTAGCTTTGCTTTCCTGCATTTCTGCCACTCTTGCCTGCTGACTTCATCTTCCAAGTAGGTGACACGGATTTTCACCAAAGCAAGACAAGAAGCAGCCATCAGAGACAGCTTGTCATAAGCAAATAGCAAGAAACTCCACTGCTGTAGGACTGAGAGATGCTCAGTTGTTGTGACAGAAGAGCCTTTCTGGATTATGTGAAAGAGTTCTGAGGATAAATCCTTACTCTCTACTGATAGCTGTCTTGCGCTATTATTAAAAAATGTCCACAGTGAGTACACACGCGATGCAAAGTGCAACAAGCTCTGCATCCTCCCCTCAAGGCTGGGATTGACCATGGCCACCTTAGAAATATTGCTTAGCACCATAACAAACTGCTTTGCATAGATATGCACTGCACACTTGTCATTAAGTAACATGGGGGATGCTGCAGTCGCCCTTGCATATGCCAAAGTCCTTTTCACAGCATCTCAGATGGATGGTAGCTTCTGTTTTCCTGAGCAATAGTGCTGGCTGTGTTACAAGAAGTAATAATAAAAGGGTTTGCTTTTACTTCATAAATTTATGCTGGAATTGTATCATTTTGGATATTGTTTCTTCTCCAGATGTCACTAGTTTAATTTTACTAAGAGAATAGCACCTATCCCACTGAAATCTGCTAAGATAAAGCAATTACGTAAGACAGAAGTTCTGCAAACCTCATCCATATATTGCTGATCCATAATTTGTGCTCTGCGTGTCTGAATGGGTTTTAGCACTCTGGGAGCCAGCTTGTTTTATTTAGCTTCTGGTTAACAAATTTAGCAGGGATAAGTGAAAGCTAGAAGTGTGTGCATTTCAACTTCTTTCAAGTTTTAGGAACATAAAAATAGGAAGATGTCCAAAAGAGGTGCATATGTCACTTTAATGGCACAACGGTGCTGTTTTCAAAGCAAATTGGCTGTCTAGTAAAATGTGCAAGTGATGGCATAGAATTACACTGCTGTAAATGCTTCACAAATATACTGGGTCACCAGGAATAAAGCTATCCACTTTTTTTCCTTTGTTGGGCTGAACACATGCTGCTCATATTGAGATTTTTAGCCTGTGAAGCAGCTTATTTCCAGGCATTTCACCTGTGAGGCAAATCCAGGCAGGAAGTGAGGAGGTCCAGAAAAGCCAAAGTTGTGAGATCCACCTCTTCCTTCCCAATGGAGCTGATCAAGTGCACAAGTACTTTGCATTGGGAAAGGGTGCTATAAATTGGGCTTGGATGTGCAAAGTCTGACAGCCCAAAGCCTGTCTAAGGCAACAGCCTGCTGAAGGCTGGTCAGCAAGGTATATGTAGGCAACTAGAAATAGATATGGGCTAAAAGGCAAGTCAGAATAACTAACTGAGACAAAATATCTGCAGAAATAGAGCTTCTGGGTAGTATTTCAAAGCAAAGCACCAATTTTCATCATATAGGATGTCATATAGAAATCATAGAGGAAGTACTGGGAGCTCTGTGGACTCCAAAATTCTGCTGATGGCTTGAAAACCTACCACTCCTGCAAACAGACTACTCAAGTTGAAGACACACAGTGATGGCCATCCTCTATTAAATCAACAGTGCTTTGCACTTCCAGTTTAAGAAAGATCTTGATAGATGCCATTACCAGACTACTGAAATAATAACAGTGCAAAACCTAGGGAGAATTCACAATCACTATTTATGTTTCCAGATACTTTTTTTCTAAATTCATCTGAATGATTCCTAAAATTCTGGTTAAAGATTTACAGATTTCCATAGCTGTCCCAAACACAGTCCTATAGTACTGATGAGCAATGAGATGTTTGGACTGAACTTTTCATTAATATTGCATTAAATTTTACATCTTTACATCCCACCAATAAAGGAAAGGACATTTTAAAGCAATGTATTGTTCATGCACCACAACTGCATTTAATAGTTTTCCACTGTATTGCTTTTGGTTTATTAACATTCATACTGTTGTCTGCCACCTAATTTGTTTCAGTGTTTGCTTTGAATTTGCCTTGCTGAAATAGTTTCACACTGCTTGCTCTGGCTTATCTGCTGTTTCTATCTCACTAATGTTTTTACCGTGTACATATTATATTCTTATGTAGATTCTGTGCTGATTTATGCACATCCATACACACCTTTTGGGACAAAATCAGACAGACCAAATTCAACCTTGTGAGTGTTCCTAGCAGTCAGGTACTCTTTTGCCACAAACACTGCTTATTGATAATTCACATGTAATTAACATCCTTTTCCTCAAATTGTTTCCTTGTTTAATTCTAAATTTTCTCTGCAGGGCTTGACCTAAGGCTAAAGTGAAATTGATCCTCCACCTCAATGCTTGTCAGAGGAGTACTAGAGATCCAGTCCGTTGAGACACAACGGTTGCATTTGCAATATTTTTTTTTTTTTGAGGCTTATGTGAAGTAAAGGACTTGATCTTGTTTAGCCCAAATGGAATGGAGTTATCAGGCTGCACACTTTCAATCAGGAGGTGCTATTTTGCATTCTTCAACAATGCCATAGACAATCATATGCTGTATACACATGGAATACATGATAATTTCTCTAGCAAAGGTCTTTTACATTGCACAGTTTAGAGTTATCAGGATATACTTACAGCCTAGAGCTATACTCTTTCTTGCTCTTTATGGATCAAAGTGTCTTAAGAAAGGAAGAGATAATGCTCTCCAAGCTTATACAAACATTTGGATCCTTACATTCCTTTACAGCTGCTTTGTGTTGCTCTGCAGGAAAAAAGCGGAACAGAAAAAGGCTTAAGTGATGAGCATTCTCTATGCACATGGAAATCCTTCAGTAGTACTGACACAGTATATTGCGTTCTTCATCATCGTTTGACTAGATGTTTGTGCAGTCAACGACAAGAGGTGTATCAATGACAAAAAAAATATAAATGTCAGATTCTATCCCTTTAGCTCAGACTCTTAAATAATATGCAATCCAAAGAAGCAATTTAGAATTGAATTTTCCAGTCTTCATGATAACATTTTTTATACCAACTGTGGAAAGCAGTTATCAAATCTTTCAGATAATCAGTCTTGATAAACCAAGTGTATTTAAAAGTTTAGAAGTAGTTTGCATATCTACATCCCACTGTTTTGACATAGTTCATCTCACTGTTCTGAACCAGTTTATAGTGAAAGCCTTGGATGAGGGTCTAAGTGGCCTGAAGGATGTTTGATCAAAGTTAGTGTCATTAACAAAATTGGTTGAATGTTACTTTAGACTAAGGGAAGAACTAAGGATAAGAGTTTTTGTTTAAATCAGATGTTTTCAAATAAACTGAGCTCTATCCTAGAATACTTTGAGAATAATAATTTTAGGACACTTAATACTTATTTCTGGGAATCTGCGGAGGAAAAAAGGTAAACATTGTGGATATCATTACTGAAAAGTGATGATTAGGGAAAAGGAACAAGGAAATTACGAACTAGTCCGAAAAACTGCAACTCTTGAAAAAATCTAAGAAAAAATAATCAAAATATTTATAGACTGCTGCAATAGGCTGACTTTGGCCATTAGCCAGATGCCCACCCAGCCACTCTCACTCCCCCTCTTCAACAGGGCAGTAGGAGAAAATAAGATGGTAAATCTTCAGAGTTAAGATAAAGACAAGGAGATCGCTTACCAAAAAGGGCAAAAGTTATTCAGCTTGGGAAAAAAATAATTTATTGCAAATTAACACGGATTTGGATGTTGAGAAGTAAAGAAAAAATGAGTACACCTTCCTTGCACTCAACACCCTTTCCCATGCTCAGCTTCGCCCTTTTGTTCCTGATGGGCTTCTCTCTAGGGACCAAAGACGCAACTCTGCTGGGGTGCAGAGATGCCTCTGCTCCTCCTCCAGGTGCTCCAGGAAATTGTCAAAACACATCAGGCAGGGTACAGAAGAGGTCTGCCCCTGTTCTGGTTTTATTAAACACTTTTATTAAGGGCCAGGATGAGGGAATAGAGAGCATGTCTGTTTCACTTCCAGACAACACAAAGCTAACAGAAACAGTGAGTGTAACAGAGATGAGGATTATAATTCTAAATGATTCAGACAAATTGACAAAGTGGTTTGAAGAAGAGAAAGATAAAACTAAATAAGGGAACCACCTCAGGAATACAAGGCGGGGAAGAGCTATCTGGGAAGTATTCATTCTCATAAGTATTCATTCTGATAAGAATTCAGGGTCTGCAGGGGATCACCACACAAGTCAGTAAGTGCTTGAAAAAAAAACTTTCTTGCAACCAAAGTGAGAGTTGAGTTTGTTTTCTAGTATGTGGTATTTTATTTAGCTAACTCAATAGTCCTTTCATTCAGTTCAGCCAGGGAACTGTCCTGTTTGCGAACTGCACATCATAAAAGAGAAGGATCCATCAAAAGCAATCCAGAAGACTGAAACATCAATGATCTAGAAAACATTTCCCAGGAGAGACTGAAATAATTGACATTGTTAGGCTAAAGAAAACAAACTGGAGATTGACTGGAGTGAGGAGAAAAGAAAAGAAGAAGGGGAGACATCAGAGCAGACTCCAACTGTGCAAAAGACAAAAGTAGAGAGGAAAGGTATCAATTGCTTTTAGTGTTCGCTGCTGGCATAAGAACTATGGAGCTTGAACAGCAACAATGAAGATGTTGGTGAGCCACTAGGAGAACTAGCAAGACAAAGAAAGCCCTAGAATTGCATGCCCGTGAGAGCTGAGGATCTTCATCAGTGGAGAGCTTTAAAAAGCACTTACACAATCACCTAGTATGAAAGACACACTTGAAGCTGATTTCACTCTAAAGTAAGAAGATTAACTATTATGTGACCTTCTGTCCTGGTTTGAGTTAGAACAGAACTAATTCTGTTCAGTGATTTTACTTTTCTTACTTAACTGCACTTTCTCAAGTTAACAGCATATTTTTGCAGACAGTGTCTGCTGCTAGCAGTGATAACTCTTGATGTTTAGAGTTACTACCAAGGATTGGTATGCAGACCAAGGTCACTGCTAAATCTTGTGTACCACTTCGGGGAGTGCAGAAAGTAGAAAGGCCACACCTGTGGGGAGGAGTGGCCAGGACAGGTGACCCTAAACTGACCAACAAGGTATTCCATCCCATATATGTCATATTCAGTGCAAAGCTGAGGGATCACGAGAGTCCAGCTCATGAGGACAGTGGACTCTGTCCATTCTGCCTTTGATCCCAATCCATGTGTTTCTGAATCCAGTTCCATAATCCAGCTCTTGAATCTGGTTTCACCCTGCTGCTGAGTCCAGTCTGGGAATTGTGGAGTGCCTGCTCCACAGCATCAGTGGTGACCATGACAGCCATCGGGGAGCTGGATTCGATATTGATTTTGTATATATTTGTATAAATTCCATTGTAGTAGTATTATTTTCACTAAAGCTGTTTTAGTTTTCTAATCCATGAGTCTCTCTCCCTTATTCCATTTCTCTCCTCCTTTGGGAAAGGAAAGTGGTTAACAGAGAGCATCTGTTATTCATCTAGTGGCCGGCCCAGCCTCTAAATCTTGACACAGAACTTCTAAGTCTTACCATTTTTTGTTATTCTTGCATTAACCTCAAGTGGTAGTAAGACAAATCTCTACCTTTTCTTCTTTCTACAGAGAAGTAAAGACATGAGATATTCTTTTTTACTGCTGAATATGCAGTTCCTTTTATACAATGTTTACACTACCAACCTGTTAAATAAGGTAATATTAAACAAATGCTTTCTGAGATGAGGCAGAATTAAATGGAGTCAGGTGTGGACAAAGTAGAAAACAATGGTAGAAAGCATGTCATCTTAGAAGACTCCTAATCCCACCTTTTGGTCTAGTTTCAAGACCACATCTTTTCCTTCAGCTAGATTTTTCTAAGATCGTGGTTCACCTCTGCATATAATATAAGACAATCCAAATCCTCTACACCAGTTTCTTTAATTAAATGCTATCACAGTTTGAAAGGAAACAAACAGATTATATTGATAGTAGTATACTTATTCTAGGCCAGTTTTCCACTTAGTCGGAAGAAGGCAGCAAATCCTAACAAAGTTCTGCTCTGAACCCTTAGGATAAAAAGGACTTTCCTCTGCAGAGCACAAGAAATGTGGAGGGACATGAAGAATAATTAATTGGAATCTCTAATTAAACAGCAGAGCCTAAGAGATAACTGTGTCATCCGGAAATGTTCTCAGGAAGTGACATTGTCTCAAATGAAAGTCCAGATGTTGATTAATTGCAATTCAGGCAACCCTGATACTAAACAGAAAGTGACATTAAGATGTGAAGTTTTTGCAAAATGTCCCTGTAGGATTAAAAGGGTAAAATGTTTTGAATGAAGGCAACTAGGACAAGAAGTTTGCCACATCACATGTTTTCCCATTTAGGAACTGACAGGACAAACTACAAGCAACTGCCTTGAGCACTACTTTATATTCAGGGTGTGAAGTTAAGTAAGGAGAAGGAATTGCAAAGAGAAATATAGTTTAATATTGGGAATTCTCAGGGCTATCTGAAGTGAGTCAATTCATCAGATAGGAAACTAGGAACACTGGGGTGGAGGGCTGAGTATCAAACTATATTTTATCTTTTTTGTAAAAAGAACATTAAGGTAAAAGCTTTAAAGTTTCTTTTATGTTCAGCATAATCTAAAGATTAGAGATATCTGATACTTTATGTGAAAGCTCATGCTCAGAAACAGTGTGTTTGAGCAAAAGAATTGTCGTGTTTAATTATATCACCATTCCACCTTTTATTCAAGTCTTACTAGTACCTGAAAATGTATCACAGCAAAGTATGAGAAGTGCCATGTAAGATTACTCTGCCCTTAGGCAACATGTCTTGTCAACCCCAGTTATTTAGTATCTGATTTATGTCCTGAATAATGAGGTTTATATTCCACATAAGTTTTCCATCCAGCCTAATACAACTGTTCTTCTTATTCACAAAAAATGTTGCTTTCTGATACTGTGTCTTGTGGTAATGACTTAAGTATACTAGTTAGTCATTGTACCAAAGAGCAATTCATTCTATTGGTTTTAAATTTGTTTCATTCCAAATTAATTGGATCTCCTTTTATTACTCTCCAGTACAGTGACACAGCATGTGTTAGAATTAGTCATTATTTTATGTATCACTGTCAGTGTTCTCTGTTATTACTAATCTTTCCAATGTCATTTCACAAGATTATTTTCTATGCTTCCCATGTGAAAAAAAAAGCATTCTGGATTCCAGTTCTTTAGAGACATACTTCTAATTTATACCCATGTTTTACTACATATGAGCATTTCCTTCCAAAACAACAGAGCCTGTGTTCCCCGAGCAAATTGGTATGCTTGGTTCTCTTCTAATTTAAATAAATACAAATTGTGTGTGTTATGTACCTAAAATTAAGATATGAGGTAAAAAATTAAGTTGTAAATGTGGATATTTCATTCAATTAAACTGCCTTTGAAAAGGCATTATTTTCATGATATGCATTTTCATTAGATCTTTCCATAGTTTGTCTATTAACATCACTCTACATAGACTTAGAGGATGAAAGTGGAAATATGTATGCTTGATTTACTCAATTGTTTGCACCATTGGTAGCAAATTTAAAATGATTGAAAATGATTTCAAATTCATAAAAGAATCCAATGTTCTCTGTGAAAACTGAACCAGAATTAAATTATTGTTTAAAGGAGTGAAGCAGCTTTGCAGGCAAAGACAATTGACTATGTAGAAATCAAGTTTTCTTGATCAAATGGTAAGCAGAACAAAAATCAAATTATGCACTCTACTAAAACATTATTTTAATAACAACAGAACAAATCCAAGCCTTCCAAGTTTCCCATGGGTTTTATTAAAGTAACATATTCAGCAGCTAGCTTTCCAGACCCAGGAAGGAGCTAAACACATCTCTTCCTCTGCTTCACTTTTCAGTTTTGATGGATTGCTAATTGAAATGAGGAAAGTGTCTAAAAGGGAATTGGAATTATCAAGATTTTTGTGATTTGATTATAGACACTTTCACCTCTGGCTGACCAGATTATTTCCTGTGAAGGTCACGGAGACTTAGGCCTCAATTCACCAATTCACCACATTTGGCATAAGACTAAGCACATGATTATGTTCTATGGTTTCATTAATATGCAGTTGCTAAAATTCTTCACTCGGAGCTAGAAGGTCTTCATTCTTTCACAGCTAGTATAAAATATATCATGTGTCTCACACTATTTCCTATTGCATGCAGACCTGCAGCTGAAAATGACCATCAAAATGAATAAGCCATGGCACTGTTATCATACTGGGCAGTGATTAGATTACCCAGAACAGTCTGCTAGACCTTTAACACCAACTTACAGTTCAGCACTGACAGAAGATGATATCAGACATGCAAAAATACATAAACAAAAAGAAGTGTGGATTGAAAATGACACCTCGTTTAAACTCCAGAAAAAAATAGTCCCTACCACTTCAGTTAAATTTAGAGGAAGGTTATGAGCTGAGCACTGATTAGATAACCTAGTTCCCATTGACTTGTGGCAGTTACAATTTACATTTATAGAATACCTTCGAAATACATAATCTTACTCTCTGCCTCACATAAACACTTAAGAAATCAGTGATGTCTGATGTCTTAGGTACCATTTTATATATGGAAAAAAAGAAGAAAGTAAACCCTACACTATCAATTACGATAAATGGACTTGGTATAACAATAAAATATATATTTGTCCTTAGAATAAACCTCAGCCTAGGTAACTGAGAGCTAAAATGGACTTCCATATAATTCTTTGTTGATAGAGCAGTCTCTCTTCTGTTAAAAACATATGAGTTTAAAACACTTTAAATTTTAATGCATTAGGCACCAAGTTTTAAATTAAGAATGAACCAGTTATTATGTGTAATTCAAGAAAAGGATTCTATCTTGCTACATTTTCAAATTTTTCACAGCTCTCATTTTGCCATGCTTAAGACATACTGTACATTATCACTTCATCTATTATATACTATTACAGATAATGTTACACATGACTTCTAAAGGATACAGTTTCTCTACTGCCAACGATTTTTGAAAACTACTTCAGAAGCCTAAAAAAGCTCAAGGAAATCAGTGAAAAGGACAAGGATAAAATAGAAGCAGAGGAAAGAAGAAGAAATGAGAAGAAAAGAGGGGTCCAAGCAGTCTGCTTCTCCTTAATGAGATTAATCCATCTGGTTGTTTCTGATTTGCTATGTTTTCTGTTGTTAATAGATTGGGGGTGGGGGCATGTTTTTTGTTGTATTTTTTAATCACTCTACATAATTCTTTTATTATTTCTTTTTCTATTGCACTGCAGAAAACCTCATCATGCTATTTTGCCAGTAAAGTGATTAGATCATCCCAAGGCTATGTGACTGGCTGAATACTACTGAATACCAGAAGTTGCAGGCTGCTCCAGAGCCTTCTTAATGCAGCAAGCCAGTGATGTCAGAATATCTTGAGTGGACATGGCCACTGAGAATTAAAGTTTTCCTCACTTCAGGCTGCACATTTGTTGCCTTTGGAAGTGAAAGGGGGATGAAGGTGGGGCAGGGTTTACTTTCTTCTTTTTTTTTGTCCCAGGAGCTTTTAGTTTCTTAAAATAAAGTTCAAAATTGAGATCGACTCAGTAAGGAGAACAAGTGCTACTTTATATACTTACCTAATTGCTGAAAGCTGAAAACACAAAACGATATTCACACTCTTTTGGGAAGATATCACAGAATCAGAATCACAGAATAACAGAATGTTAGGGATTGGAAGGGACCTCGAAAAATCATCCAGTCCAATCTCCCCGCCAGAGCAGGATCTCCTAGATCAGGTCACACAGGAACGCATCCAGGCAGGTTTTAAATGTCTTCAGAGAAGAAGACTCCACAACCTCCCTGGGCAGCCTGTTCCAGTGCTCTGTCACCCTCACCGTGAAGAAGTTTTTTCTCATATTTATGCAGAAGCTCCTATGTTCCAGCTTGCACCCACTGTCCCTTGTCCTATCATTGGATGTCACTGAGAAGAGCCTGGCTCCACCCTCCTGACACTCACCCCATACATATATGCTCTGGCAATTTCCAAAAGCTAAGACCCCATACTTTATAAGAAAAAGAGATACCAGGCTTCTTTTCTGGAGAATGGGAATATTTTTTTGCATTTAAGCTAAATGACCGTTTGGGGGTCATACATAATTAACTAGGAATCATCTCAATGTAAATGTTAGCTTCTTTAGCAAGAGTAAAGTTTCTGCATAAAGCAGTCTTCTGTGCAATCGATATTACTACAGCCTCACTGTTCCCTGAGGAACACAGTTCAAGGGAGCAGCTTGGAGGAAATAAAAAGATTAAAAAGTGACTATTTCTCTGGCACTGCTAAGCTAAGTTGATATAATGAATGCAATCCAAAAAGAAAGTTACTTTAGCAAAAAGTGTTCCAGACTTTCAAAAGAGTGTGCAAGTTGTTGATGTGATCAGAACAATAGCTACTATGGATGAAGATGTTTCAGAGTTCTTATGCACCTGCTTATTCTACTGTTAATTAAAATCTGTGATTGCCAGAGTAATTTTTGCATCGCATATATAAATATTCAGCTTCAGAAGCAAGTGACACATTTTGCAAAGAAAAATGCAAACCAAAAACCTTGCCAGTAAATTCATAGAAACATAACTTGTTTTAGAGTTTCTAAGTAAACAGAGCATTTATAACGATGCCACAAAAATTAGGATCAAAGTTTCCAAGCTTTATCCAAGTGAGTAATATGCAATGGCAAAGCCTAGGATTGCGTACTGATTCTGAACTGGTGAGACTTTTGTACTAAATACAAGTCGGAAAATAAACTAAATGCATACTAGTTCAGGCTTTGGTCTCTTCACTGGGGCCTCCACCAAAAGGAATTGCCAGAGTGGACAAGGAGCAAAATTCCACGTGAAGGTAAAACTATTTTAGAGTTTGGTCTAAAACCACCATAAAGTTTTTGAGACATTGCGGCTGAATTCAGAGGATTTTGCAGACAACTTGTCTTGTGCTTCTTCAAGGGAATAGTTCTGAAGACGACATATACAAATTTTGAGGTATCTGCACGAGCTAGAGGGAAGCTGGAAGTGAACAAATGTAGCTAATTGTAATCTTTTCAAGGATGTGAGCAGTATGCACAGAAACAGGGCTAGGGGATTAAGGAAACTCCTGCTTAGATGCTGTAGTGAACGGAGATTTATGTCTCATTGAGACAGTGAATTCCCTTTCCCAGAGATGCTTTGCGGCTGCTAGGACTGCTGGGAACGGCTGAGAAGTGCCTGGATTCTTCTAGAATCTGAAGATAATGGACACTATAAAAGCAGAAGAAAGCCCCGCCTCTCTCTCTTTTCCGTCTGTGCCACCACCGAGAGAGAACAAGCCCCTTCCTCGCTGGGAGTTGGCCCAGGACCAGGCCGATAGCCAGGAGTTGGCAGCGATTCTTCCACCGTCTGATATATATGGAGAATCTTCACAAACTGCTCCTACCTGCGTAGCAAGCCGTGAGTCCAATTCTCTAACCCCCATCCCCCCCCCCAACATAGT
>VZZY01009384.1:27459-58619 GCA_013400335.1 Eurystomus gularis
CTTTGTTCCCGTCTCGCCGCCATTGCCACGTGTCTGCCGGAGCTCGCGGCCACAGCGTCTCCTGCAGCCGCGGGGGCATCACCGCGCCTGCCCTGCCCGCCGGGAACCACCAGCCGCTTCTCCCCGCCCCGACCGTGACCATCACTGCACCGAAGGAAAGCGCCTCAGACCAGAGGGGTGGGATCGGGTTCTTTCTGACTTTGTTCTGCCATTAATGTTTATATTTAGTTATTTGTTCACCTGCTTTAATATATATATATACTAGTAAAGAACTGTTATTCCTACCCCCATATCCTTGCCTGAGAGCCCCTTGATTTCAAATTTGCAATAATTTGGAGGGAAGGGGTTTACATTTCCTATCCCAAGGGAGGTTCCTGCCTTCCCTGGGAGACACCTGTCCTTCAAACCAGGACACTGTACCAGAAAAGGTATTTCCTAATGTTCTAAAATTCTGAGCAGCTTTGAGTGGCCATCAGTCTCTGTACAGATTTCCAAAGAAATATTCATTCTGTCCTGAACATGCAACTTGCTACTAAATTAGCAGAGGGCTCAGGAAAGAAAACAGAACAGGTTTCACAGGCTGGTTTCTCATTTTCTAGCCTGAAGAAAAGGGAGTTGTATAGCACTAGGAGTGGAAGTCTCAAATTTCTCCAAGGGATTGCATTATTTTCTTCAAAACATGGTAATTTCAGAGAGAGTCATGCACTGCAGGATGGTAGTTTCAGAAGAAATAAAAGATCAGTCACTAGAAGAGGAAAAGAATCTGTTGCTGTTCCTATCACAAGGCAAAAGAAAGGGCAACAAAAAGGCTAAAATCAAAGGATTAGTAAAAGATGTGGAGAGATGAAAAAAAGAAGGAAAGAAAACCATACTGCTATGATATTAATAGGCATACTGGGGCAATGGTACAACTTTTAAATACAAATCATGCACAGAGTTAAATGACAACAGTTCCATTTAGAATTTAAATCAAGTGTATTGCACTTTGCAGCACTTAAATTAATTTATTCCTTTTATTCAGAGACTCTGCTTTCTGTTTCATGTCTAACAATGGAATGTAGTAATCTACTCAGGGGTAAACTTTCTCTACCGGATAAAAATCTTGTAAAATGTGTTGAGCTTGACTGAAAAAAACTAACACACATTCCCCAAATTATATTTTCACCTACTACTCCCTCTTGATGCAAGAGCAAATACGGGCACAGCAGAAACCATTTAAAACACTTTTACCAATAGCAACAGAAAAAAACAACCATGAGGAATAACAGGAAAGTGATGAATGCTCATTTTTACTATCAATGATTAAAACCTTACACAAACACAGGCACAGTGTAACTGAGACATCAAGAACATGCCTTGCAATGGCACAAACTATCCTTAAAGGGAACATATTTAATGTATTCAGGAGTTGTGGGAATGAAAAGTAGTATAGGCATCAGATTTTTTGAACTGGGCATTCGAAGTTTCAGCATTTCCATCCCTCTCTTGGATTTTTCAGATGAGTTTTATTCTGTCCTGACTAGAATAAAAAGGAGTTTCTAGCTAAAGAAATATACTTAAACACTTTCACTATAAGTGTCCAAATGCCTTGCTGATGCAGCCAGCAAAAAAATGGTGAAATGACATCTCAGCATCAGCACTACTCAGAGATACCTAAATGGCATTTTTGCAAAACCTTGTGAAGCTTACGGTTAGTTCCCTCCTCTGCCCATTGTTTACATTTCTTGCCTCCTACAAGGCATTTTACAATACTTTCACTCATATTACGAAGTTTTAAAAATGCTACTAATTTCAAACTTTCTATTAGCCTATTCCAGGCTTGTGTACCCAGAGAAGTCAATACACTTCAAACTAGCAGAGGAGTTCACAACTTACTGTACCCCAGGCTTCCTCATGGCTATTCTTAACACATGTTGAAAAGGGTTTTTTGTTGGCCAGCCTGCTCCAAGTTATGTGTTTGAAATAAAATGCAGTCTTTTATTGATGTGTGAGCATTATACACGAGGCCTCATGTACTGCAAGTATTTTCAGAGAAGACTCAATTAAAGCAGAATTAACGCATTCATTTGTGTCAACCCAAGAACCAGAGCATGTGACATTTTTTGAGAAAGACTTGAAGAATGCAGAGCTAAC
This sequence comes from Eurystomus gularis, assembly GCA_013400335.1. NCBI lineage: Eukaryota > Metazoa > Chordata > Aves > Coraciiformes > Coraciidae > Eurystomus > Eurystomus gularis. The sequence continues at coordinate 29,593 of VZZY01009384.1, forward strand.
ATGCTGCCAAATGAGAGAGGAAAGACAGAGTTCTCCTTTGGAGTGGAAATACCAGAAGAACTAAACATATTTTTTGCATAAAGCTAACACTGGAGGAAAGGATATTTTCATACCGGAGTCCTTATTCACAGAGGAAAGACCTAGAAGTGGCTCTAGCTGAAGTGTTGGTAGGAAAGCTTTCAGAATATGTTAACAAATGAACAATAACAAATGACAAGGACAGAGTGATACGCGCTCAAGATTTCTAAAGAACACTGTTCAGGTCTGAAATTGATTAAGTACTAAGAGTAGCATGTGATCAGCTTTGGTATCAGATGAATGAAAGATGCTAAATGTAGTACCACCTGGTTATGTAAATCTCAGGAGGATCCAGTTTTGGCTTTCATTCATGATATACTGATAGAGGGGAAAAAACCCAACCAATCAATAACAGAATTTATATACTGAAGCAAAGGTTCTATATTGGAGAACTATAACATGAGGAAAGATATAGAGAAGATGAGTTGAAAATCACCCTTTGCTTCTCCTAATATAACAATTAAGGTATAAAATTACATGGCAGAACATGCAAAATAATGAAAATTAATTTGTTTTATACACTAATACCTAATATATGTTTTCAAGTTAAGAAAAAAGTAACTGCAAATAAATGGTCAAAAATTTGTCCCTGAAAAATTTCTGAAAATCAATTTATCCCCAAAATGTTTAAACTACAGGGGTAAAAAAAAAAAAGCCCTAGTTCCACCTCTTATGTAAAATAAACATGGTTTAGCTGTTAAAGTGCCTCCTCCCAGTGGCCCATCTCCCAACTCCTTCCATGGCCACAGCATGCCCCACAGCTCAAGCCCATCAAGTATTGATGTTTGTCTTTGGGTACTCCAAAAAGCTAAGTCTTTACAAAGCTGCAAGGCAGTCAAGGCAGAGGGGTGTAACATGAGTAACTGCTGTGCTTTGAGCTAGGAGAAAAGAAATTATTTCAGTCATACCTCACTCACCCCACTCTGGTATCACCACAGTGACGGGCCATTTAGCTGAACAGAGCGTTAAAAGAGTTGACATATTCTCTTCCTGGCATTCACCAGCCTTTGGATTTCCCTTGAGAGGACCTACTTATTACAGAAAGTGGATTATATCATGTGTATTCCTAACCCTATCAGTCTGATTTACATGTGGAACCAGACAAGAATAACAAAACTGTCTGTGAAAATGTTGAATGCTATACTGTTTGAAATGTCTTCCAAGAAATGGACTGGAAGACACACTACTGAATGATTTGTGATTGAAAGCTACTTGGTAATAAAGCTAAAACATTCTATAGAAAAAAATTGCACAGAACTGAAGAAACAAGAAGGTATCTGCAGAAATAAATACCCAAACAACAATAAACACAGAACAAGGTCTTTCTTATAAATTTAACACCTGTCCCAAACTAGGATGTAATTCCAGAAACTAGTAGGATAGGATAATAGGATAGCATTACTTGACTCACCATTACAGTTTCTTTGTGCTCCAGAGTCATTACCTTTTCCTTGACTAAATCAGTTCAGAATTAACTCCTCACCCATGCTGGCTCACTCCTCCAGTCAGGTCAACAGTGTCACAAGACAGAGCTTCCCCACCTCGGTGTTCTCACCATGTCATTACTTGCTCACCAAAATAGGCACAGGCCTTCTGGAGGTCTTTCTTTCCCCCAAGCTATGGTTTGCAGCAGCCCATGGTCCCAACACCTTTTCCACAACATATCACAGAACTTCCTAAAGGAAATTAATAGGTATGGCTTGAAAAAATCAAACTCCGTGCACTATTCAGTGCTTGACAATTATCTGGATCTCTTTGTGAAAGAGATGCTTCAGATGAAATAGATGCTTCAGCTAAAATAGATATTTCAAGGCTCAACTGCAGAGTTTTCTGAGAAAATCATATGAATTATGCTATGTCATCTCCCTCGCCAGACTGTCCCTTGTAGACGTAATGTATATTCAAACATCAGTTTGCATAATGTATATATTGCAAAACATATCTTAAATGGCTAACAAGTATGATTTACATGGAAGTTGTTGTACTTATATACATATGTTTCCCAGACTCATTTGTTCATTGTTATGGTTTGAGGATTGGGACCAGGACAGGCAGGGGTTGGACACCCTGAGGGTCCCAGGGGGGAAGCAGTTATTCCCTCCCCCTTCCTGTCCACACCGGATACTGGAGGCAGGAAGTGGTCTCCAGCGTGGGAGGAAGAGACGCTTGGAGCTGACCCTTCCATGCGGCCAGGAGCCATTTTCTCACTACTCCTCATCCTCCAGTGAATCCGAAGCCATCCAACCTTTGGTTTTGTATTATATTGCATTTATTGTGTTTTCCCCCATCTTTGTACCTATATCTACCTTCCCTTCTTGTTTTCTGTTCCCTTTTAAACAATATATATATATATCTTTCTAAACTTCCAATACAGTGCAAAGTCTCTCTCTCTTTTTTTTTTACTCCTGATCTCCCTTTTTGCCCACCTGTCTGGGGGGGAACTAAGGGATAGGGAGGGGGGAGAGCATACGTTCTGTTTCCGTTGGGACCTGCCCTGAACCCCTAAACGGACCCAGAACATTCATGTACAAAGATATTAATCAATAAAGATGACAAAGGGTCAATTTTTCAGAAAAATGAGCTCTTCAAAGTTCTAGACTTTGTAAACTATTGTTAATATTTGTGAGGAATTCTAGGGATGAGCAGAAAACAATTGCTGAGGTTTTCAGTTAATAATTTGTTCTCAGTATTACTAAAAATAAGTATTCAACTACAACTCATTTTCTTTTTGGTTATGAAAGCTAGAGTTTGTTTGAATAAAGATAGAAAAGAAGATGTTAGAAGTTGTTTACACAGAAAACAATAAGATGCCAACAGGAGGAAACATTTAATGCAATTGTGAAGTAGTTGTATTTTGAGTACAGGCTTACTGCCTAATTCAGAAGCATGCTGATACAGGCATCTGGTAGCTTCTTGTTTAGAGTAGCACTGCTATTCTCAAATATCTTAAAATAATGAGTTTTCTTATTCCTGCAGCTTCAAAGAGCACACTTTCAAGCTTTTCTCTGCAGCTTTTAGGACTTGGAACTCATTTTTTCTGTTAGTAAAAACTGAAGTTCAGAATAAACCTATAACTTTGAGCTCCAAGACTTTCAAGGCAAAGGATGAGGAGATGAACAGGAAGACAGAATAAGACAGAAATGCCAGGAGGCTTCAACAGCAGCCTAAGAGAATACTGTGTAAGTGAACCCCACAACTCTCATTTTTCTGTTGTGCAAGTCACTTGAACTTCTCCTAATTATAGGTTCACCATGCTTCATTTTGAGCAGAGGTCAGCACTAAAGTGATGTTCAGAGAAAGAGAGATAGGTGCCAATTTTCTACCAATGTAAAATGAAAATGCTTCATTGGACCATTCCTCCACAATTCTCCAGCTTTTGCAGAGGAAACATGCTGACTCCTGCACTCCTGTAAGAGTATATTCCCTTCATGCTCACAGCCACAGCTCACGGCTCTGTAGAGCAGAGACAGACCTTAAGATGAAGGGAGCACTCTGGCTTCACTTATTCCTCTTTCCTTTGCAAAAAGAGAGGTTTTTCATACTATCCTCTTCCCACACATGGAGTGTGTGAAACAACATGATGCAGCGGTGGTATCTCATGGTCTCCGTCCTCTGTCACAGGAATTGGCAGCTCATAATTTCTCACAGAGCCTACTGGCTAATGACTTAAGTAAACAGATCACTACTTCATGTGTGTTCGTGCTTGCTTAATTTGTCCATTGCTCTATTTTAAGTCAATGTCAATTTTAGAAAAAAAAAGCTTCAAAAACTGCTCCTCTGGCTTCCACATTTGCATACACATTGTTAGTTTTTGTGAATACGAGCTGCTTCCTTGAAAAGCCTAAGTCTTTAAATCCTGTTTAGGTTTGCAATATGCTTTGTTCAATTTTAATCTAATATATTTCCTATTTTTAGCAGGAATTTCACAAAGTACAAAGCAGGATAGAATATGGTCCAGTAATCTGTATCCATTTTTTATTGTGGCAATTGCCAAAATTACTTAATGTATTATGTGGATTTTGTGATTTCACAAAGTCACCAAATTTGTGTCATACAATTTTGGTAATACTGATTGTTACATTACATTTTATATCCATGGAATATGCTTCTGAACTTGTCTATGTAATAGAAATTCTAATTCCTCCAATAGCCTCCAGTTTAACTCCCTGAACCATATAGTAGTAGGAATTCCCTTCATTTAATATTGCCAAAGAACAACAGCGGAGACATATTAAAAAGTTGAATGTATAATGATAACTCAGAAGAGGTTCTTCTTTGACAAATGACAGCAACCTCCCAATCTTTTTATTTTACTTGTTAGAACTGAATATAACCTTTCCCTTCCCTGGAGCAGCCTCTTTGCAGACATGGTTCCTGACCTACTTCTTAGCTGTTTCCCTAAAGAAAGTAAAATACCCTTCTGAATTTTGAAAGTGGTGAAAAAACCAATGTTGATAATGTTTAATAAATAACCTTTGTTAAAACAGTCTAAATCTATGTAGAGTAAGCCCCAACAGCCCACACATCCCACAGCTGATTTGCATATTGGGTCATGGAACATGTTTGAGGATATTTGACTGCAGACCTCACTGAAATACTCAGTACTGTGTTTCGAGTAGCATTCAGTATAAATTGTCATTAGACAAAGACACCTTGTTGTGAACACCCAAAACATCACTATTTTTAAAATGTCAAGTCTTAAATATATTCTCTGCTTGAAACTAGCTTTTAGTAGCCTTACTTATATTAAACACAATTTTCTGATATGAATTCTGTAGCCCTGAACATATCTACACACACTGCTTAATTGAGAGAGGACATCAGAAACTGACCTGGAATAGCTAACCATGCTCTCTTTAAGGGAACAGAGATCTAGAGAGTAAGAAAAATGTATTCTAACACAGTATAAAAAGGGTAGGTGTTACGAACGTGGTTTTCACATGTCTGGGCTGCTCGTTGGTGACAGATCCTTTTCTGTGTGTTGTAGAGATGATCTCAACCAAACCTATAACACTTCCAGAGATTATGAAATGCACTAATAATCCACTTATGGCATCTTTCTGTCTTTAAAGTCAAGGCCTTATAGAAACATTTTCAATGTTTCTCTGAGGTAGGAAAATTATAAATGTCACATTTTATTAAAGTCTAAAATGCTCTAATATATTATTTTATTTAAAAATGATTGAATTTAACAGAAATTGAGCTGACCAAACACTTCTTTATTTCTTCTAAAGGGTTCTTTCTTAAAACCTGTAGTCTCACAGTATAATGGGACCAACAGAAAGCATGGGAAATTTCCTCTTACAAAATGAACATCTCTGACTCCAATGCTTTTCACAGATTATTGGACATTATATCTGGTTTAGTGCTAGGCAGCAGACTAATAGGAAATTTTGTAAGGGAGCTTCCCACTTAAGAGGATAAATGCAAAGTATTTGTAGGCATTCACTTATTTTTGTTGAAGTCATTCAGCATCAATGCACAAAGGCCAATGATGTCAGAAGTAGTCCTGGTAGAAATGGAGAGGTGAGAAAGAGAGGAGGTAAACATTTCCCTCCCCATGCAAATTCACTTGTAATTTTAAACAAATTTATTCCAGCTGTTATTGTATTATTATTCTTTGTTCAGCAAAAAGATTCTAGCAGATTGATTTATTAAACAGTAATACTTGCTGCAAAGCTGGTTTTGTTTTAACTGCCCAGAAAGTTTGCTTCCCAGCTCCATCCTATCCAATAAGGATCACGCAGGAAGCTCCTCCAGCAGAAATCTCCACTGGAAATGACTAAGTCAGAAAGAACCTCTGCAGAAGTTCCTGCTGTTCAGCCGCCCCACTTCAGAGATGGAAAATACGTAAATCTTGCACAAATTTGGGTTTAAGATAGCTGGATTACCCATGAGTAGCAAAACCACAATCACATTAGGCAAATTATTTCATAGAGTTTAGGTAAAAAGCTTTATGACATGTGTCCTGGGTTGGCCAGGACAGGGTTAATTTTGGTGGAGTCAGGTTATTCTATACCATGCTGACGTCATGCCTCAGGGCCAGTTCCGGTGGGGGGGCAGTTCATGTTCGGCTGCTTCGCTGGGCTTGGTCCCTCGCTGTTGTCTGGTATTATTTTTTTGTATTGCTCCTTTCTCACTGTTACTGTTGTTGTTTCATTAACTGCAACTGCTTATTACATGTTTCTTTTTATATTAAACCTTCCTTATCTCAACTCAAAAAGGCACTTTTAAACCTTTTTTTTTTAATCTTTCTCTGTCTGTGACCCCCGGCAGAGTGGAGGGGGCGGGGAGAAGCGGCGCGGCCATGCGGCAGCTACCGCAGAGCCCCGCCGGGGCTTTACTAAACCCCCACATCTTGCCAGAGTATATTTCTGTGCAGTGAAAGACCACACATGTCACAGGCATATTCTTTTAGTGGCATTTGAAAGCTGAGAAATTTTTTTGGTGTTGCATGTCATATATTGCTCACAAAGAAACAGGGTTTCCTTAATACTCTAAGTCCCATTTTAAAAACATCAGAAGCAGTGATAAAAGCTTATGCAATTTGGAAGTCTAAAGACTACCAGAAATAACTTTTCCATATTGAATAATATCCCAGGATTAACACTTGATGTCATAGGACCTATCATATCTAGAAACAGAAGCTTCCTCCTATTCAACAGAGGAAAAAGTAGTCTTTACAGCTTTCTAAGAGTATGAAGCGCCTGCCTCTAATACTGATGAGTTATCAGACCTTAATCCTTTTACTAATCTGGAAAAATTGCCAGAATACTGTCACTTTCAACACAAAAACAAGTGAAACTTGGCAACTTCAGTGAACAGCACTTTGGAGAATTTAAATAAACCCAAGTCCAGAATTCAAAACAAAACACGAAATGTGAAGCCATGCAAATCAAACCACTCAACCAAAACTATTCCCATGAGTCACTAGGAAACAAAGCTCTGTTAATTCAGGGACCTTGCTCAACATCAGTAACTAGCTGTCTGTCTGGAAAATCCCAGGTGATAATGAGAGAAGCCACAGTTTGCATCACGTTTATTGGCCTGAATTTATCTTGCCTTTACACTCTTAAGTATAATACTAGAAACTCTCTAGGGGCCTGAACTTGCTGGAAAGCCAACACATACTGCATCTTTACACAGTACATTCAACAACAGAGTGAGACAAGCCTCTTCCCATTAATTGATTTGGGGTCTTCAGTGTTTAACAGTTCCATGGGATAGGTACAAGTACCAGAGATATCAGGGTCTACACCTGTGGTAAACTGACCCACATATTAAGAACTTCTGCCTTATTAAAACAGCAAGCAAAGAACCACAGCCCCCATGATGCCATGGTTCTGCTGTTGGAAGTCGGAAGTCAGAAGTTGCGGGGGATGCGGCAAGATATAAATTCTTAAGGAAAACAGGAGAGGCCCTCTTTTCCCTCCCCGCCACATTGAGAGACATATCACTGGGACCGTTGCTCCGAAGAGCCGCCGTGGCTACGCCCGTCCCCGTAGCCGCGGTCGTACCCGGCCTCTCTCTCGTGCGCATGCTGCCAAGCGCTTGGCCGGACCGCTCCTGCCGATTACGCGCGTGCCACCGGGCGCCCGTGGCGAAGAAGTTGGCGCCGCCCCAAACCGGGAGCGCAGCGCCGAAGAAACCGCGACAAAAGTCGCTACTGCTGTTGGAGAGAGAGAGAAAGAGAGACTGTAGCGCCGAAAAACCCGCCGGATGCCAGCACCGCCGCAGAGCGTGCGTGCTGCCGGTCGTCAGTGGGACTGCTCCTGCCGGGCGCACTTGTGTTGCCACGCTGCCGGAAAGTGTGTGCTGCCGAAAAGCGTGTGCGGCCGCACCACTGCAGAAAGCGCGTGCTGCCAAAAAAAACCACCGAAGAAGTCGCCACCCGCCAGTGCGAGCTGGGCAAGCAGGGTCCTACCGCCCGCCCGCCAGCGCGAGCTGCTGCGCCACTGGAGCTGAGCCAAGCCGAATCCCGTCGCTATCGCCAGACCACACCTGCACTATCGCCACACGCTGGAAAAGGGGTAGAGACACACACACGTACATTCACAACTGCACCTACACCACACCATCTACATATCGGTTATATTTTGACTCAAATAAGTTCTTATTTGCCTTATTCTCTTGGTGGCTTTCTAGTTCTCCTTATGGAAGGGAGAGTGGAGGGGGGGGGGGTGGGGCTTATCGTAATATTCCTATGAAGTAGATATGGTTTATGTGAATATATTTGGTAATAAATTCGTTAAATACTCATCGTTCTCCATAGCTGTCTACGAGCTTGGTGGGAGGTATCTCGCTCTGTGATTATCTTGCCCTCGATCCCCTTGCCTTTTGGAGGCAGCACGGACGCTTGCGCCCAGACCACGACAACACCTTTGCTAGAGGCTGATATATCCTTATTACTTTATGAAATACGTGAGCTCAGCCACAGTATTGCCAGAATCAGAGGGAGACAGAGCATCAGATAATCCCTGGCAATGGTATCTAGCTCTTCATAAATGTGGTTAGTTCCTGAAAAGCAAAATATGACTTATGACTTTCCTGTCCACCATATCAACACAGTGACTGGTAGAATCCATAAGGCAAGCCACAGTATCTTTTATGGAAATTTTAAAATATTCATTGTGTTTGAAACAAATTCATGCATAAGAAAATGTATTTTCCTGTTTTGAAGGATGAATTCTTAATAACTTAATTACAGCTTCACAAAAGAAAGAATCATTACTTGTTACACATTCCAAATCCTTCTATATCAAATGTGTCTCCAAAATGTAATGATGCCATCAGACATTTAAAAGACATGCCCTGAATTATATATACAATTTAAATGAACTCCTATTACTCCTATTTTTAATGTCCCCAAAGAAAAGTGGAAGCAATCAAGTAGTAAGTCAGGTTCACTCATAATTATAATTTCATTATTATTATTTATTATGAATACAAAACTCAGTAATCAGTATGTATTTATAAGCAATCTCAGTAAATCTACAGAACCCAGACCTTGCATTGTACTGAACCCAGACCATCAGCATTGTAGAACAATGCAGAGCAGAAAGAAATCCCTTGCAACTTAACAGAAAACTCGCTCAGACAACTTACAACCCCAATGACCCCTCATGCTTTAGGGAATTACCATTCTCTCTTACTGCTGGTACAAATATCTTTTCAGAATAAATGAGAAGTTACCACAAGCTTCAGCTATCCTTCAGAACAGAGAGACCAGGCAACAGATCAGGCCATCACGGGCCTGAATTGTTGTAATATTAGCATACCAGCTAATAGTGAGTACTCAGATGTCTCACATTTGAGACATTCCTCTTTGGTGTCACCCAATTACATTGGGTCTTTTTCTGATTTTGTCAAAACTTCAGTCATGCTTCAATCCCACTTGGGAAAAATATCTTGAGGAGGAGCAGCAAGTCTGTTATCTAAAGGGCTGTCCATAGCTAGCTAAATGAAGATGCAGAGGTACTTGCTTTTATATTAATGTATATGTGTAGTTAAGTATAACAGGCAGAGAATGGGCTAGAGAAAAAATGCAGAAGGGACATAAAAATAGATACAGAGAAAATCAGAGAATACGATTTTGCGTTCCTTTAGAGAACAGGGTTTGAGGAACTAAGAGAACTCGGGGGCTGATAATTTTTAGGGAATTTTAAGAAAATTATCATCAATTTCTTCTCCTCATCCACACAGTCCAAATCTTCAAGGTTTTCCAGGGGAAGGTCCCATGACTTCATGCGGTAAGTGATGTTCTAGCTATTAACTTAATTCATCTATACACCATGAGGCTTTGCTTCTGATTTATGGAATCAATACCTCGGAGAAACTGTACTTTGGATAAGAGTGGGTTGTCAAATTATCCAAAGAGCTTGAAAGCCTGGTTTTATTTGGCAAAGAGACAGCTTAGAGTCCCTTCAGGGATGGCTCCCTCTCTTACACTTAATGTCAGGACATAAGGGAGCCTTGACAGAGCAAGGAATTGGGGAAAAAAAACTCTCTACAGCAGTGAACTCCACTCTCTACTCTCATAGAGAAGCAAATTGGGTGAAAAAGAACCTCTCACAGAGGTTCTCCTCCTCATTGCAGGAGATAGAGCCAACAAAAGCTTCAGGGTTTCCCTTGTAACTGGTAGATGCCAATTATCAACCTCATGAAATCATGTTTTCTACGGGGAGTTTACTACTGTGCCAGGAAAAACAATCTGAAAAGTAACAACTACAAATATTAGACAGTGAGAATAGTCCCCGTTACAAAAGCTGGTGTGGTGGTTTAACCTTAGCTGGGCAACAGGTGCCCACCAAGCCTCTCTATCACTGCACCTCCCACCCTCAGCAGGGCAAGGGGGAAGAAAATAAGACAGAAAAAAAACCTTGTGGGTCAAGATGAAGGCTGTTTAATGAAAACAAAGCAAAGCTAAGCAAAGTCCACACGGAAGCAAAGAAAACAGTTATTCTCTACTTCCCATCAGCTGGTGATGTCTCCCCCCCACCCCCTGTCCTGCCTTCTCCTTTTCGTTAGCTTTTGTTGTGTAGCAGACATCATATGGTATGGAATATCCATTTGGTCAGTTTGGGTTAGCTGATCTGGTTGTGTCCCCTCCCAAGATCTTGCTTACCCCATCCCCCATGGTGGGGGATGTTGGGAAGAGCCTTGGTGCTGTGCAAGCACTGCTCAGCAGTAGTCACAACAAGGGTGTGTTTTCAACATCCTTCTAGCTCCCAGCACAAAACACTGCACCATGAGGGCAGCTAAGGGGAAAATCAACCCCAGCTCAGCCAGACCCAATACAGTTGGCAATAACCGCACTGAGAGTCCATCAGATTCATTTCAGTTTCATATATTTAGTGTCATTTCTGTATATTTGAGAGTGTGATTTTTAGCCCTCAAGCTCAATCCTGTCCATGCTGATGGACCTGGGAACTTTAGGACTGAATTCAATGAAAGGAAGACTGAATACCCAATCACCAAGACATTGAAGTTGACTTCTATTAAATTTTACTTCTATTAAATTTCAAGTTGGAGAGTCACCTCGATCTGTAGACATATTAGCAATTTTGGTAGTTCTTTGCACGCTATTCTCCCCTTCCATGATGGATTTTTTGCAAACCACTTACAGAGAGAAATAAGGTTCAAATTTCTATCAAACTTTCTTTATCCATAACCCCTAATATATTGTTGCCACTATGAATTTTTTTTTTCTTTTTTTCATTTTTACTCCCAGTCCTTTAACCAGTGAACTGGAAGTGGTGACTCAGAAGGCAGGGGGTAAAAAAAATGTCCAAACCTCCCACAGCATTTAAAACAGAAGCAGAAGCACCATGTCACATAATTCACTGCTGGTAAGAAAGCACAAATAGTAGCTTTCTCTGTACTATTAAACTAAGCAAAAAAGACAGGACTGTAGCTATATTTAAGCCCTGGCCTCAGGCTAAAGCCCACCACACTTTCCCTCCTTCAGAAGCAGTTGGCAAAGAGGCATTTTGCCTCACTGTGCTCAAGAGGATCACCAGGCATTTCTCCTTCAAGGATGCATTCATGCTCCTCTCCAGCAAGAACCATCCTCATTGATGGCTTTTTCCATCAGAATCCTTGGACGCAAATCACTGCAGTAGCTGCTGGCTAGAAATTTCTGGCTCTGCAGCAGTGAGCAACAAGGAGCAGAAGAAGATGGAGTGATCTGCATACTGCACAGCATTTACAGTCCAAAAGGAGAGAATGTTGCAAGTGTGAACTGAATTTCAATAAAATGAACTTGGAATCCAAACTGAAAAAAAGAAAGGTTAAAGACATTTACCTCTTAAAATGGCCAGCATGCATATGCTAGAGGGGAATGTCTGTAAAGAATGACTGATTGGCCGCTACTTTCAGTATAGCTTCTGTTGAAACACCAGCTTTATAATGCAGAGCCCTCCATTTTGAGTGACTGCACAGAGGAGAAAAATACAACTTGGAAATCCCACCTTTCTAGGAGAGATCACCCACCAACCATCCATCTCATGTAGATTTTGACAAGTCTAGCCCTAACCACACAAGTTAAATCTTGAAGATACAAGGCTTTAATGTCTTGAGATTACTGTTTCCGTTGGTCACTGGCTCTGTTCAACACTGATTATTTTTAGGATGCAGAGGTTGCCAGTTTCAAAGGAATGTCCCTAAAGGACTGCCTTAACAGCCACAGTCAGCCAAATAAAGTATGCAAACAGCTAGCATTACCTGGCTGTGTAACTTAACCCTCCTGGCTACGTATCGATTTGCAAAGACAGAGTCTCTTGGCCTTCCAGGTGTGCTATAGGGTCAGTCTATTTCCATAGTCTTTCCCCTGAAGGTCATGACAGCCTTAAAGTGCGGCACTGATCCAAACTGAGAGAACTATCATTTGGCAATGGGTTCAAATGAGCTCTTTTCACTCTGTATTTTTCAGGTGTCTGAAGAATAAAAACCTGCAACTGGCAAATATCATGCATTAAATTAAGATCCCAGAGATAGGCTCAGTAAAAGTGCAGCTTGCTCAGGTTAGGAGTTATAAATTGCCAACCCCTAAGGGAATGTGGGGAGAAGAGATCACCTTGTGCCTGGAAACAGTGTGCCTCTCAGCAAACTAAAGCAAGTTTTCACATTTGCAGTCCCTCTCCACAAAACCAGGGTACATCTTCCTTTATATTGTCCTGGCTTTGAGAGCCAGATGTCTGCTTGCAGCTTGTTGGGTTAATTCAAGTAGCATTAAATTGGAATTAGACAGCAGCAGGTATCAATGTGAGGTTTGGTTACTGAAATAATTACTCATGGCTTACATAGACTGAAGCAAAACTTGTACTTTCATAGTTATGTTCTGACTGAAATCCACATTAGCCACTTGAAATTGTCCAGGTACACTCACCTGTGGTGCAGATTCAGCTGCACTGCAGTACAGACAGCTCAGCTACTAGCCAGATGATTACCACTGGGGATAGTCAATAATTAGACTACGCATGAGATTACACAAAGGTAACATGAAGGAAGATCATCTGAAAGCCAATGACATGCTATCATATAAAGGACAAAAGAAAAAAAAAAAGGAAGAAAAAAAGTAAAAAAAAGGCAGCAATCTTCCTGCTCATCCCTCTGGGAATGCAATTCCTTCCTTTTAGCACAGCAAAACTCAAATATATAGGACACAGTGTGGGACAGAGGGTCAGTGGGTTACACTTATTTATACACTAGCTGTATTTGGTTCAAGGACTCTCAGATAGAAAATAGAAAGAAAAAAGCCTTTCACTGATGGAGCTTTCAGCCAGTATAAATTGAAGATAATATTATACTTTTACAACATGCAGTAGATCACCAAATTCATTTTTACTGGGGTCATAACAACAGATTTTAGCTCTGGCCTTCAGAGGTAAGGAGCTGGTGCACTAATCATATGGATTTGCCATCTGAGGTGGCTGTGCTGTTGTGGTTTTGGGAGGTATGGGGCAGGAAATGTTTGATTTTTCACTCAACTACATACTGGTCTTGAGTTCAAGACTAATTATATTTTTGTCGTATCTGAAAACAATACATATCAAGGGAAAATGTACTTTCACATAAGCCAAAGGAAAACAATTAAAAAAAAAAAAAAAAAAAAGAAGCAAGCCTGTTCTAGCCTATATTGCATAAGTTACTAGCATTGTTAGTGATTTTTAATGATTTTTAATTTTTTTTTCTGTTTAAAAATCTTGGTACTTTTGCTCTCTCCCCATGTGTGTGAATGGTTTCTAGGTGTAGGCTATAGAAAAGCTACACCTACACCACCTATCTTACTGTTTCCACATCAGTGTTCAGTTTGTGGGTGTTTCCAAGGCACTATGTATGTTTGCTTTGAACTTTTGGGCTCATCCTTCCATTCAGCCAGGATCAGTTACAAGGTTTGCTGTTACAACACTAGGTCCAGTGACATGGGCACTTAGCTGCATCCTTGGTGACCTAGAAAAAGAAAAAACCAAACACCTGATTAGAAAAGAACAAACAAACAAAACAACAAAATCACCAAACAAAAAAAACCAAACAAACAAAACAACAAAAAAAACCCATGACAAAAACAGCTCAATTTGATGTTTAGGAAAAGCAGTTGATCCACATGCACAGAAAACAACAACAAACTTTACCACAATCAAGAGTGCTGAAATATGTATAGTTGGTATACAGACAAAAATCAATAAAAATGTTGTATCCCCTCTTTAAAATCATACTGTAGGCAAAACTCTTTCAATGCACCTTGTTAAAAGAACCTTGTCATACTCTCCAATTATATGGATATGGGTTTCTTCCTCCTTTGCCCAAAATTTTAAGGTAGAGAACCACAGCATTTTATTTTCATTTTTTTCTTTTTCTTCTGTTCAGCCTTTCTCTGTGGCTGGCAGAATTCAAGCCATATCTATCTAATATCTAGGGGGAAAACAAATCTAAGAATATGTACATCCAAAAGGGTCCCTGATTTTGCCAGGAGCCTTGGAAGGCAAGGACAATTAAACCTGTAAGCCAAGCTAGACATAAAAGATAAGAGCTATTTGAGGAAAAGGCTAGGATTTTTTAAAAAAAAAAAAAAAAAAAATACAGAGGCTATTATTATATTATTTAGCTCCCTTCATAAGAAATAAACCTCAAAGCACTCCACAGTTCTAAACTTCATAAAAGCCTTTCATGTAAGCAAGTAGCATTGCCCTTCTTTTTACAAAAAAGCTGTACCTAGCACAAATTATATAGTATATATTATGTTCTGATCCATACTTTTAAAGTATACATACTCAGTGGAAAATAGGGTTAGGATTATGCATCTGATCTTCTAAGGACTTTTAGACCAATGTAAAGTTTCTTTCACACAAACACGTAAAACACTTCCCCTCATTTTCCCTATTCTTGCTCAAAAGAAAACATTGGACTGCAGCTATACAATCCCTGTAACAGATTTTTCACATGGGGAGAGCAGCTCCCTAGAGGCAGATCTATTAAAGGACAGAGGTCAGATGGTAAGTTTAGGAGCTGTATACTCAGTGTGTGTCTTGCTAGTAAATCAGACCTTTTAATTATTTGCAGTCTGAATTAAAATTTCATGGTTATGCTTATTTTTACAGCATTCACTCCTGAGCTCAAGCTCCTTTACTTAAAGAGATGGAAATCCAGACTCTGAATAGCAAATCTTTGACTTCATGGAATAGCCTTTGTTATTCATATTGCCAACCCAAGTACTAAATTTTGTCTTCTTAAATATACATTAGTGTATCACAGTCTTTACTATGTGAGTCATCATTATCACCTCTTATTCACTGCCAAAACTTTGGCAACTGCCTTCAATCAATCTATGATGTGAGTTTTCATCATCTGATAGTTTTAGTTTAAAAACAAGTATCAGTAAATACCTAAAAAACTATCCCATTATTTTATTTCATAAATGTCTTGAAAATGCTTCTAAAGTGTAACACCAGTTTGTATATATTTATTTCTTATTTGTTACAAACCCATGCCTACTCAATGTTTCCTTGTTTTTAATCTGTATTCGTCCACTGCCTCCTGTCTTAGCAGCTCTGAGGTAGGGACTGCCTCGCTAGTCAATATTTGAACAGACTCCTGCAAAATCCACTTGGCTGTGATTAGAGCTCTTAAAAATACAGCAATACATGCTCTATCAGCAATAAAGAAATGCAGCATTGATTCCTTTCATGGAAGTGAACAATGTGTTCTTAAAAATCACAGGTCATCTGATTTTGCTGATTCACTATGGGTAATCTAGCCAGCAAGATTTAAATGAATGTTTTCTGACTCTTGCACTGCTGTTCCAAACATCACCTTCAGTATCCTTTTTGATAAAAGCTCTGCAGGAGAGGTAGGTTTACTTTAGGTCTTATGCATATTTCTAATGGTCCTCTAATCATCATTATAAACAATCACTGTAACTGACAAATTCTGTTACAAAAGCAATCCCAGTAAAATCAGTGGGATGGGCACCTGATTTAGGACTTTTCCAAACACTGAGTACTTGCTGACTCCATTAATGCCATATATTGCAAATGTTTATTGCCTCATTATTTAGAGCTGTAACAAAAAAGCTCAGTACCACCATACCAAAAAACTAAATAAATCGTATCTTCAGAAACAGTGAGTTTGGCTTTAAATCATATATTATGTTTATCATAAAATAAAAAGTTTATAGGTCTTTTTGTCTTATTTTATTTTATCTTGGTATTTATTATATGCTTTTGTTGCTAGAAACTCACCAATTATTTTTCATTTAAAGGCAAAGGTCCCGTGTAAATAAAGGAGCTGAGGAACTAAGAACAATCTGAATATCACAGGAGTGTATAAGCGTAATGCCATGTTTTTATGCATTTTGTGAAGAAGCAAAAACCTTTTTTTTTTTCTATAAAAGATCTGCTACCATTTGCTGAGTTTGATACAATAGTTGTTTCAATTTAATTTGATGAAGAAAGACAATTCAGAAGAAAAGCTTTACTCACAGAAAATTAACACATGCCTTTTTTTATGGGTTGATTGCATTTCAGTGTTTTTCAAGTGATGACTCAGGCTTTCCTTTGGTTTAGCCATCCACAGTTCCCTTCTAGCTAACTTATTTTATTTTTTTTAAATGGAACATGCTAATGAACTAGCATATTTTGTTAGGCAAACCTTGATTTCTCCCCTCTCCTTTCCTCTGCCTCCCACAATTGAAAAGCAACCACATCCCCAGAGCATCACTATCTATTGAAATTGAAAGTCTTTAGGGTATTTTGGAAGCAGGAGACTGCAAAGTTTGAATGAGGTACTCCACTGGCAAGCTTTCAAACTTATTTGCAGATCAGGACCTCTTTTGTAAAAGTCTCCCTAGGAGGAAGGTAGTTAGACACCTGCCAGTAGCCTGCAGTGGCTCCATCCCACTGTGATGTTAATGAGATGAATGAGAGCACTACGGAGAGCTGCAGTAATTACAGGGTGAATAACTTGTCTTTTCCTGGCCCTCCTCTCTGGGCTGCCTGTTCTATAAAGCAAGGTCTTTTGTAATACTAATTACAAATGTTAATTAAACATTTCTTTGGAATTTTGCCCTTCATTAATAGGTCAGATAAACAGGGAATAGCAATGACTTATCAACCACATGAGAAAAATACCATTTGTTTGCCCCCTTCCTTTGGTCCCTCCAGGGATATAGCTTCTGGGGTTTTTTGATTTATTAAAGAGACAGTAGAACCACTGAAGTATAGCTTTTCTTTACAGAAATAAAATAAAAATTATTCCTACAATAATGGAGTTAAACCTAGCTCTAAGTCCTCTTCCACTCCAACTCACCCTGGTCCATCTTGGCTTGACCCCAAATTTTAAATATAATCATGAATCTATCTCTAAGGCTACATGAAACCCCTTCCAAACACAGATTTAAGGAGATGTTCATTACAGCTGTTTCTGCCAGCACAAATTCTAGCTTGATGTCTTGGTCTGGCATGAGAAGCACATAGCATTTCAAATCATTGTACTAATCCCATTTCTAACCCAGTCCCTAGAATTACAGGAGTGACCCCTGCTCAGATCAGAACTGAGCAAAACTGCCTGGCAGACATCACCACTAAGAGCTCTCTACTCCTTGCCCAACAGCTTGCCAGAGCCAGTAATTTAATACATCAGCAATACTATCTATTTCACTGAAATAACTTCTGCTGGGCCAGCTCATCTTACCTTTCCTTGCAGTCCACATTGCTAGGGACCAGACTAATTCTCAATTCTTCCTTTTGATATTTTTCTCAAATATATATGTGTGGTTTTAAAAAGTGTTTGATGGCACCAACTAGAAACAATTCCTTTTGGATTAAAGTAAGCCAGAAGATGCACTTAAACAGCACAACTAATCACAGAATCACAGAATGGTTGGGTTTGGAAGTGACCACTGCAGATCATCTAGTCCAAGTCATGTAGGGCAGGCCACACAGGAGACTCCACAACCTCTCTGGGCAGCCTGTTCCAGTCCTCCATCACCCTCACAGTAAAGAAGTTTCTCCTCATGTTGAGGTGAAACTTTCTGTGTTCCAGTTTGTGCCCATTGCCCTTCATCCTATCAGTGGGCACCACTAAAAGGAGACTGACCCCATCCTCTTGACACCCACCCTTCAGATATTCATAAACATTGATCAGATCCCCTCTCAGACTTCTCGTCTCCAGGCTACACAGTCCCATCCTCATAAGAGAGATGTTCCAGTCCCTTAATCGGCCTCGTAGCCATCCATTGGACTTTCTCCAGTAGTTCCTTGTCTCTCTTGAACTGGACACAGTACTCCAGATATGACCTCACCAGGGCAGAATAGAGGGGGAGAACCTCCCTTGACCAGCTGGTCACACTTTTCTTAATGCATCCCAGGATACCATGGGCCTTCTTGGCCACAAGGGCACATGGCTGTCTCATGGTTAACTTACTGTCCACCAGAACTCCTCTTAGTGTAGCTGCTTTCCAGCAGCTACTTTTCCCCTAATCTCTGTTGGTGCATTGTGTTATTCCTCTCCAGGTGCAGCACTCTATGCTTGTCTTTAATGCACTCCAACAAAGATATGAAGGAACCTCCCTGCAAACATGAGCAGGGTGGGCACAGAGTTTTACTCTGCAGATTCATTTCTACTGGGCCATGTTGTTTGCGAATGCAGACTTAGCCTTTCTCTCATCTAATCATATTTTTTATAATCTGAAGATAAGAATATGCCTTTTCTTTGCTTTGTAAAATAACCCAAAGGCAGATTATTTTCCTGATTTGACAGGGAGCAGGGATTGGCACAAAACTGAATAATCCATTGTTTTCCCATACAGCTCCATTGCTTTGACAGTAGCATACCATGTGAGAAATACTGGCAAGATAAAGCCTATAATATGGTATGAGTCAATATCAGAAACTCCTGAAGACTTATGACTTAAAGGTATCTTTATTTGTACTACTAGTAACCATCACATGATTGGCTGTGGCCACCAGACTTCACTCTTACTCACACCTTCCTCCATGCAACATTCTTGGAAAACAGTCAGGTTTATTAATCACCTAAAGACCTCAAGACTTGAACCATTACAGTGCAGGATGGACATACACACAAAAACTGAGCCAGTATGAACAGATTCATAGAATTGACCAGAGTTTTGATTAGTTCCTCATAGAGGTTTGAATAAGTTATTACCATCCTATCTGACAGCTTTTATTTCATGAAGCAGAAAATGTGACTGGGCAGAGCCCTGAGTACTCCTGCCATTTACAAAGTGTCCCAAGATGCATTGTGAGCCTAACTCGCTCTCAGCAGCCTTCTATCACCTACTTCTAATGCAACAAGACAAAACTAAGAAGTCTTAGTGCTTACCAAGTGACTTAAAACAGCTCTTTTGCATTGCCACAGCCTCTGTGAAAAAGCTTTGTTGAGTCAAATAATTGTTTTCTCCTACAGTTGCTAATCCAGGTGTATGTTGTCAGCTCCAGTGGTACAAATGCAAGGAAATTACCCAGTCTAACACTGAAAACATGGCCACGATCATCAGGACTGCTCAGAGTTCTTCTACTCTGCTGAAGTTCACAAAAACTAGCAAAGTATCTTTTACATCTCTGGTGATTCATTTATCCTTGCTTATCATACCCGCTATTTCAGTTATGTTTGCAGTTATTCTATAATGATTATCAGGATACTAGCTTGCAGTTGGGGAACAATACAGAATTGAAACAGAAAAGTCACAAATAAGAACACTTGCAACACTTATGTATATAAGAGATAATTTTGATTATCCAGTCTGATTTCTTAACATAGGCCATAGATTTTTGGTGCAGAAATCTGTACATCAGTCCATAACTTCTGAGTTAGTACATAGTTCTCAAAAGACAATAATTCCTCATTTACAAACTTCTATTAATACATAATTCATAGTATCCTTTAATGAGTTGCTATAATTATGTTCAGTTTGCCTTTTTAAAATTTGAATTTATCCGTTTTCAGCTTCTGGATGCTTGATCTTGTTACACTTTTTTTTTCTGCTAAGATTAAAAAACCATGGCTTTCTCCATGTAGGTATTTTCACATCATGACTCAGTCACCTCTTAACCTTATCTTGATAAGCTAAGCAGATTGATTTTCTTAAAATCCCTCACTGGAAGAGTATGGTTTTCTTCAGAAGAGAGAAGGTATTACTTCATAGAATTCGTCTCAAACACTATGATACAGCTAGGTAGATTTTCACAGAAAAAATATCACACTTTTCATCTTTGTTTTCAAACTACACTATAAAAAATATTACTAACATAGCAGGAGGTTGGACCTCCAGAGTACACTCCCAGTCTGAATTATGCTATGATCCTGTAATTTCTCAATTCTTCAAGACAGCAAACAAAGAAGAAAGTAAGTTTAAAAGCAAGATAATCAGTATCTTTAAGTAGAAGGCGCTCCAGTGACTTCAATAGAACTGTATCATGCTACACCATCTAAGGCTTTAGTTCCAAGAGCAATAGAAAGGAAATAAATTACTGTAGTCCAAGCATAAACCTGACTTAATGGGGAGCCTAAACAATTGGAGGGGGAATTGTTAATATTATCTCTGAAGTACATGTTATAAAGACCTATACAATAAGGCACTTCCCATCTTTCTGTAGAAAACATTTCCGTCTCTATAAAAAGTTGAATGTTTCAGAAGTAGGTTTATAGACCAATTATTTAGCTCCATTCCAATACATTTTGCAAGACATCATAACTGTGTGTTGAAAGTATAAAAATTTCATGGGAAATCACTTTTCACTGGACAAGTTTAACCATACCAGGGACTGTACAAACACATTGCAGCAAAGCAATGTCCATGCCACTATGGACACTGCATTTACCAAATACATTAGCTGCTTTAGCCTAACTCATCTGTCTTGCAAATCTGTCCCAGAATGCTGTGTTATATTCATACTAACCTTAATTTGTGTCAATGTCATTCTAAGGAGTCTTTATTTTTAAAAAGAATAAGTTATTACATTGGACTACTGCTTTGAATGCAAGTCTTTGGATCAGGAGCAGTTTGGGTAAGTCCCCATGGATCAGGCTGTACTTTTGAAGTGAATCTCTCAGTCCTCCCCAATTTATATCACTTTGCTTTGCATTGCAGGAGAGTCTCAGGGCAGATAATCTGTTTCCCTTTTGGATTAAGCTAAACCAGAAGACACACTTCATGTGTAGGTATAAAAGAACTCCCCCACAAACACACAGTGGCCACAGGGTTTTGCTCTGAAGATTCACTTGCTAACATGGATATAGCCTTTCCCTCATCTGTCATAATAAGCTGAGAGATAAACACTTTGGAGCCAATAGTTTGTAACTGCTTTCTATGGTTTTCTCTTTCTAGCATGGTTATAAGGTAGTTCAAATGTATTCAGCCTAGCCTGTATGTGTGCCTTTAGGTATAAAAGCCCAAGGAAGCAGGAATCACTGTTTAAAGATGCAAGCACTTCACATGTGCTTAGTTTTTCATAGACTTTTTTAGTATGCATACTTACTGTGAATGCATGGTTTACTCTGTGGTTAACACTCCCTATATAACTAAAGGCATGATAAACTGTAATGAATTAATCATAATAAAGCTTAAAGTCCAACATAAATGCAGAAAAGCAAGGAATTTTGGAGGTAAGACTTGAATTTCATCCCTCATCCTTCCTTGTATTGGAACTTTATGAAACAGCTATATAGTAGTTCCTTTAGGCACAAATATAGAACACAGAATGAGAGGAATATAAACAGTGAACACTGTGTGTTCTGACAGGTTCTCATATTTCCTCAAAATTGACACTTTTTCTGTCATTTTTCAATT
This sequence comes from Eurystomus gularis, assembly GCA_013400335.1. Taxonomy (NCBI): domain Eukaryota; kingdom Metazoa; phylum Chordata; class Aves; order Coraciiformes; family Coraciidae; genus Eurystomus; species Eurystomus gularis. Next base: position 51,479 of record VZZY01009384.1, read on the forward strand.
CCCCAAATGTATCAAATGTATTTGTTGGAGTTTTGTCTTTTATCTGAATGATAACTGTACCATTCCATTCTGAGCTAGGGCTGAAATAATTTGATACATTTTGAAAAAAAAAAATCTAGCTGACAGTTTACACTATTGAAGAACATGTTAATAAAAGAAGGATGTCAGCCCATGTACCACCAATTAATACTGAGTTGTGATGCTTGTGGCATTAATGCTATGAAAGAGCTCTGGGGTTTTGGTTGTTGTTTTTGGAGGGGGGCAGGTTTTTTCTTTGGTTTTATTTTTTTAAGCTGGAGAAAGCGTAGTGTACTTTACGGCAAGTCTCACTAGGGTTTGTTAGTTCTGCATTGCCCTGTCACCTATAGAGCTAATGCTCTGGCACTGTGTTATATTATGCAAATCATAGGCTTACTTATTGATTATTGGCATAAAAAGGAGAATTTGGATACCAGTGAGTAAGTACTCCTGAAACCATGACCTTACAAATTTATTTTAGGTGCCTTGCTTTCTATTTGTGTGACCTAGCAGGCTTCCTGTAGCTTTCAAAAGTAACGAGCAAAACACCAACTGAAATTCAACAGCTCTGCAGATGCTCAGCATTTTCCAAAACCAGCCCCAAATCACATTACTTGTACTGTTAGAATCTTAGTGCCTGATCTTCTTTTACATAACTTTCCAGCTTACCTCTGCAGTCTGATTCTCCACCATATAACTTTATTGCTGAAAGCAAAAGACATTAATGTTCTTTCTACCTTTTTTACTAGATCTGATGCCATTGGACAAGATTCTCCTGACCTATTATGAAAAACTGCTAAACTACTGGAAGGGAATTTGGCTGAAAGATTCCCACTAAGTGCTCATGCAATACTTTGAAATTTTGCCTGTGAATGATTAGACAATGGTTTGATGAATAAAAGAAAATCTAAATACCAGGATGTGGTGGGATTTCAATTCTTACAAGATACTATTTATAAATTATTCTGTATTATGTTCAAGTCATTCATATAGACTGACATTCATTTTGGTACAAAACTAATTTTTCTTCTGCTGAAATAATACAGAATATTCTACTTTTACTGCAATAGCATAGATTTCTAGAATCAGTTACTTGGAAACGTCATTTCTAGAACAATCTATAAAACTTTCAACAAGTATTTTCATAGGAAGAAGATTCACTGAAAATATAAGGTCATAGAATTTCCTTTGAGGTGGGGATTTTTCAACTTAAATTTCTGAAAACTTTCAAAATTTAAAAAAATTTAGTTCTACATTTTGAAATGAAAAATTGGAATTCTTTTAAGACAAATGCATTTTCCATACCGCAGAAAAAAAGGAGGGGAAAAGAGACTGATATTATTGTTACTCTGCATAGGAAATGGAAGTTTTGAAGACATGCCAAGCTGAATGATCATTCTTTAGTTCTTCATATAATGTTAGAATCATTCAGAATTTCCTATGCTTCACATTAATTCAGCCCATGCAATCCTGGCCTGAGTTGGAATAACAATTAATTGTTCCATTTCACTCAGAAATTCAAAGCCAAAACCATGCAGAATAGTGGTAAAATAAGAAGAGACCTATATCTTTAGGAGTGCTGTTCAAGGTTCTTTCCACAGCTAAACAATTCTTTTAGTTGGTGCAGTGATAAAGTTTGCCCTAAATATATATTTTCACAGAACATTTGGGGAAGATGCTAAAAGCCTTTGTTCTCAGGGAAATGCAAGAGCTGCAATTACACCAAGACCCTTATGGAGTATCCTAGTGGGAAGAGGGCCCTTGTGCAATGTCCTCTTCCACAAATCCAAACAAAAATTGGGCATAATAAATTTCAGAATGAAGATGCTGAATTTCCCTGCTACTTCAGCAGAACAAATCAGGATGTATACTTCCATCCTGCATATCAGGATGAAAGAGATCAGTGCTGGAGACACAGGAGGAATAAAACAAATTCTCAGTAGTGAGAAAAATGGGATGGGGAAACTCCACAGTTTGCTGAAGAAAATTCAGTGTTCTGTTCTTTTTGTCAGAAGACAAATTTTATCAATGTCAAATGTATTTGATAAAAAGAGTTTTATGACTAGGAACTTTACTTCTTTCTGCTATGTGCTGGACTCCTGTCCATTTGAAGACAAAGTTAAATACTTTAGATAGCTTTTCTGCCCAGGAAGAATGCTTTAGAGATACAGAGAATGACAAACCCATGCAGAGGGACTGTGAATAAACCACTTGCATTTAATCGCTGAACCAAACAATACAGCTTGTATACCTACAGGTCTTCAGTCCAGATATATGGAAAGAGGAGGTAGAGAAGTGAGACCACATTTTGAAGATCTGAGTAGAAATTAGTAAACTCTATTTCCGGAGTGGAAATCCATTTGACATTGTTGCAAGGCAGGAGAGTCTGGCTTTTTACCAGGCCAGGATGCTGTGATCTCAGTCACCTAACGGTGGTCTTTGGGAAGAGCTCTCACTACGGGTCCTGGTCCCCACACACAGCCAAAGTCGAACATTACTAAGCTCTGCCTTACACGTTCAGGAAGCAAATCTCAGAATGACCACCAATCCAAACTGACACATTGGAGGGAAATCTGGCCTGCCAGGGCCAGCACGTCCCAGGGATAAACAGAGGTCTGTCTCTGCTCTGCAGAGCCATCTGCTGCTTCACAACAGCACTGAATTCTCCCTTACGGGAACACCCTAGGTACTCACAAGCAGCGTTGAAAAAGCCCTTTCACACAAGCTTACCAGGCATCCTCCCCAGGAAGCAGGATCAGAGCAAGAGACTTCTGTGCTAGTGTTCCTTTATAAGTTGCCTTCAAATATAATGCTGCAATTACACCCTAATAAGTATTTCCATTCTTTCTAGAGGTGAAAAAATTATCCAAAACTTGTTTTTGCTATTTTCTAGTATGTCAACTGGCTGCTCTGCAATACATATCAGAAGCAGCTGTACTTCTTAATGGTGTGGGAAGTTTGGATCATTGTCCTGCTGGTCCCATGGCAAACAGACAAATTTAGAACCTGTTCTCTCCCCTTACTTTAACTTTTTTTTTTTCTTTCTCTGAACATCTTGAATGGCGGAGTAAAGAATAATCCTGTTCACAGCTAATGTGCTGTAACAGGATTGAGGAAAAAATGGACTTAAGAAGCTTTCATCTGGGTCAGGACGTATCAATACCATATTTAAAGATATATACTCTGCACCCTTATGCAGAGATAAATGTTTCAACTGTAGGCTTAAAAAAAAAACAACAAACAGCAAAAACCAAACCCTAAACACACTCCTATGACACAGCCACTGAACTATTCGACTATGTAAAGCAATTTCTGCCCACAATGTTTGCTTTCTTCATGGGTTATGGAGTGCAGCAAACAAGTCAAAGAAAATGTTTCCTTCCTATACAAAAACCACAATGCAATAAGGGTTTATTTTCACTAGTTTTGAGCCCAAAGAACAAGATAAAGCCACTGCAACAAACTGTGCCTGTCATAATGTAAGAAAAAGGGAACCATGCTTTTAGGTCATATCCATCTCTGACAGACACTGATCCACTCACCTTTTTGGGGCAAGAAAACTTTTGTGTCCCTCAAAGTCTTCTATACTGGATCTCTAAACTTATTTCATTACTGGGTATCAACATCGTGGATTTTATGTCTCACTAGTGTCTTCTTTTCCAATAGCAACGAAGTGGGGTTTTTGGACAATGACATCAAGGGAATCCAACAAGTGTAAATCCCACAGTCTTCCATTTCCTATAGAACGCTGAATACGAGGGACATTTTTACCTTTTATTACAGTTCTAAATACCATTAATGATAAAAAATAAAAGTACAAAACCAGCATTTGTTATGTTGGCTGTTATAAAGCAGATGACTTTACCAGCCCATCTTATAAATGGACTGAGCCAGCATTTCAGAACTCACCCATAAGCACCAGGGCATGTGATCTTGAGGCTACTCCTAGCTGTCTGTAGATGAAGGCTTCATCAACTTCCTTTTGCTAGTCTGGTGATCTGTAGTAAACTCCCACCACAGTGTTGCCCATGTTGGCCTGTCCCTTAATGCTTACCCATAAGCTTTTAACAAGTTCTTCATCACCCCGAGGCAGAGTGCAATGCATTTCAGTTGCTCTCTCACATAAAGAGCAACTCCACCACCTCGCCTTGCTGGTCTATCTTTCCTAAAAAGTACATAGCCATCCATGTGAGTCATTCCATTGCAGTCAGTTGACCTATCCTTCAGTGTTTCCATGACTGCAATAAGATCATGGCCCTGTGACCATAGCCAGATCTCTAGTTCTTCCTGTTTATTCCCCATGCTTCATGCCTTGGTATACAGGAATTTCAGAGATTTATTCAGGCAAGAAGGCAACCCTGGACAGGAGTAAGAGGAACCATCATAGTCATACCCAGCCCTGAGGTGGTTGGACTTCTGGCTCTCATCTTGGAAGGCAGCTAAGGAGTATTTGTCACTGAACTGATTGTCCTGGTCTGACCATTTCCCCCTCTTGCCTATAGTCCCCCCTATAGAGGTTTCCTTACACTGTTCATGACTGTTGCCTTTATCCTGTCACCACATACTTGTGAAGAGAGCACTTCCATCTTATCTATAATTACCTTTCAGAGACTGGAAAAGTGATTAGTGTCCCAGAAAGCCTTCACTTCCCTAGGTTGAATAAACTCAGTTTCTTCATTTTTTCTTCATATACCACGTTCTTTAGTGCTCTAATCATCTTGGTGCCACCTTCACTGAACTCTTCAATTTTTTGATCTCTCCCGAACTAGAGGATAAAAACTAGACACAGTATTCCAGCTGTGACCTATCAAGTGCCAAGTAGCATGAAATAATCACATCCCTTGATCTCCCAGCTGTACTGCAGCCCAATAGACTGTTTGCCTTCATTGCTGCAAAGCTGCAACTGCTAGCTCATGTCCAGTTTGATGTCTACTGAGACTTCCAGGTCCTTCTCAGCTACACTACATCCCAACCAGTCAGAGTCCAGTCTGTGTTGTTGCTTGGGATTCTTCCATACCAGCTGCAGTACTTCACATTTATCTCTGTTAAAACCTTGTTGGGCCAGACTTTCAGCCTGTCAGTGTCTCTTTGTACAGTGGCTTTTCCTTTTCACATTCTACCTCTGTTACCAGTCTTGCATCACCTGCAAGCTTGGCACAGATGCATTCTTGCCTTTCATCCACTGTTGATTCCTGAGGAACACCACACATGGCCAGCTGCAAATCTGACTTTTAGCCATTAGCCACCAAAAGCAGTCTAGTGAGTAGTCCATGCGACTTGTGGCCCTTATCTAATCCGTATCTTACCAGGCTGTCAACAAGGATATTATGGGAGACAATGCCAAATGACTTGCAAAAATTAAGGTAGATGATGTCCAAAACACTATCAGCCTCCACTGACCAAGTTGTTTCATAACACAAGACAATGGGGCACAGTTTACCCTTGGTAAATCTGTGTTGGCTTTTTCCAGTTACCTTCTTGACCTTCATGTGCCCAGAGAGAGCTTCAATGAGGACCCATTGTATGTTTTTTTCCAGGAACTAAAGGATGACTGGTCTGTCTTTTCCCAAGTCATCTTTTGGCTATTTTGTAGATAGGTATATTTACTCATTTCCTATCATCTGGGACTCCCACAGTCTCCAGGACCTTTCTGAAAAAATAGAAAAGAGGCTTACAGATATGTTGGCAAACTTATTTGGTGCATTCTGTCACATCTTATAGACTTGTATGTGTCTAGTTTCTGTAGAAGGTCCCTAACTTGCTGCTGCTGTACTGTTAGTGGTTTGCCATTTGCTTTGTCATTACTTCCTGTCACAGGGACTTGGGGCTAACTTTACCTGTTAAGACCAAAGCAAAGAAGGCATGAGTATGTCAACCTTTTCTGTGTCATTTTTGACCTAACTTTCCAACCCCATTCAGCAGCAAGCCTGTACCCTCCTTGTACTTCTGGTTGCTAGTAATATGCCTATAGGAGCCTTCCTTGTTTTCTTGATGTATCTTGAAGACAACCTCAAAGACTTCCAACAACTCCAAAATCTTTTGGCCTCCAAAACAGACTCTTCTGGGATCCTTCCTAACAAGTTCCATGAGTCGAGTTGAAATCTGCTTGTTTGAAGGTCTGTGTCTTTATTCTGTTACTTGCCTTCCTCTGCCTCTTAAGATACAAAACTCTACAATTGCATGGTCACTGCAGCCCATGCTGCTGTTGAAGGTCATAATAATAGTAATAGATATTATACCTATGTACAGGTCGTACAGGATGATAAGAGGATACAGACCTGCAAGATAATAACACTACAGGCCATAAAAATAGATGTAAATTCCTTGTCCAGTTACATTTATAAGGCAAGTTTAAAGCATCATTAGGTACTGGATAATATGGGCCTCATCCTTTTTCCTGTGAGCCCCAAAAAAGTCTCTAGTTAAAGCTCCATCTGCAGGAAGACTTGCAACTAGTCACATGATCCACACAACTGTGCACAACCTACCTTTCCCACACTCCATATTTTAAGCTACAAATAATTTCTCTGCAAAAATAAGATGAAAGCAAATTACACATTTTTAACAATTACAAACTAACTGAGGAGGGGCAAGTGGAGAAGGGATGTAGAGATTTTTCAGAAATTTTTCAGAAAATCCTTAATTTCACTATGACCAGAAGTCAAACTTTTATGAACATTTCTCAAGTTGGGATTTCATCTTCTTCCCCCCTGCCCCAACAATATCACAATTTTTTTAAAGTTGTATAAATTCTAAAGGCTACATACTCTCCCATGTTTAAATTTCATGTATATTCATTATGTTTATATTATTCATTTATATCTAAATGAATTATCTGAATTCATTTAGATTATTTCTAAACACAGATAGTGTTTATGACAAACACAGGTGACGCACAAGCTCCCCACTGAAAGTTTGTCTTTCACCTACTAATGTCTGAATACTAATCTTTGGACTGCAAAGGTTTTCATCTAGGAAATGCTTTCCTTGCCACCATATCTCAGCCAACTGGGATTGTTTCTAAGAACAATTATTTACTATAAGGCAACTATGACAACACCAAATTAGCTGAAGCAAAGGCTCTTGTACAAAAAAACAACATCTTTACAGAATCACAGAATCA
>VZZY01009385.1:0-14416 GCA_013400335.1 Eurystomus gularis
ATTCTATGATTCTATGTCATCATTATGTTGGAACACTTAAAGTCTTGTTTTCATGTTTGCACATTAACTCAGAAAAGGGCATTTGTCCCCTCAGTTTTAAAACAAAGCCTGCAAAGCAGAAGAGATACTTATGAAATCAGTAGGAAATTTTAGCTGGTAAGAAAATGAGACTATGGTACAGTAATATGCTTTTTTCTTCTTCCCAAAACTGTCTACAGAGAAGAGTAGCAACCTGATTTTTCTACTCACCTGACTCACAGAAGTGCTGGTCTGTACAAGCCTTGCTGATCACAAATTTTCAAATACTGTTCCAGTGAAAATCACCTCCCACGTAATAGGGAATTAAACAAATTGCTAGTTCTTGAAGCATTAATTAATAAAAGACTTGAAGAACTCCTAATGCTTTTTTGGCAGTGAGGCCATGTCTTCTTCACTGGGAGGAAGTTGTGGTGGCAGTACTTGCATGCTTGTGCATATATGGATCTATCTTACCTCAAGGTGACTACGGCTATGTCTACGTTAATAAGCAGCACAGCAAAATAGGAATTGATTTGTGGAACCTAACAGTGCTGAAGGCCCGATGCTTTTTTTTTTTTTTAAGGTGGTCAATTTGGACTGGGTCTAGTCAGGTCCCATGGACTGGCCTTTAGCACCTGGAGCACCCAAGGAGAACTTATCAAGCACACCTTCCAATTTTGTTTTGTCCAAAAGAAATCCACTCTATGCGCTCTGAGGCCATTCTGTGATGTGAACCCAAACATTGACTGTAGGACCTATTGGAAGACTGTCTGAAAAGCACCTTCTGGATTTTAACATGAATGCTAGGTAGGCACCCTTCCTCAACTGCCAGCTACACTGAGGTAAAATTATGATGCAATATTGATGCTTTCATTTTATTACAAGGCATATTCATCAAGGTAATCATGGGAGCATTACTGAAATTGTTTGTGATTAATGTCAAGGGTTTTGTTGTCATCTGTTTTCCCATCTTTCAGCTCACATGAAATAATCTTTAAAGATGTATTAAAGGCTTTATATTTTGTCCCTTTGTATCTTATTTTGTAAAAGCTAACATGTAATCCACTTGTAATTTGAAGAGGCTTTCAGTGGTTTAGGTCAGGATTATATGTTCTATGCTATACAACAAAAGCATTTTCAGAACTCTTTAGGATATGTTTGTTTTGTATCCTCTTTTATATTTCTCATTTGACTTTCAGAGATTGTTACATGCATAAAAGTATCTGATGGCATTGTTCCCAACTATGATGACAAGTTGGGTCATTATCAAGGGTTCTTGGAAGTCAAGGAAGTTGTTTGAGCTATTTATGGAAAAACCGCATGTTCATTCCCAACTACATTGCTGAGAGTACCAGAAGAAAATGGTTAAGTTCCACAATTTGGTGACTGAAGCCGAAAGAGCAGCTTTTAGCTGTGGTGGTATTTTCAGCTTCATGTGTGTCTGTAAACAAAGTGGAAAACTTGTCCTTTAATAAATTCTATGCAAGAAATCTCTTATGAACATTAATCATTAGTATGAACGCTGTTTTGGCTGCCCTAGTGCTACTGCTACCAAGCAGTGGTACCTCTTGATGGAGACATAATTACCATCTTCCAGGACAGTATTTAGTTATATATAGCACACTTGTAGTGAATAAAGCACCGACAATTGTTGTGGGAACAGGGAGGTCATCTACATGATCTAAAAAGAGAAGTTTCTACAACTCCTAGATAGTCTTAAAAGCAGTTCAGTTAAACTGTTTTTGAAAATAGCCAGAGCTGGAGTTACAGTTGCTGAAAATGTTATACGGTAGGTCTGCCATGGACTGTCATTACAACAGGTGTATCCATCACCCCAGTAATGCTATCTCTTTTTAAGCCTGAGTAGAGACAAAGCATAAGCATGTTATGAATTCAGTACCACATGAACAAGAGTAGCAAAGTTCAACCAAAATAAATCCTTAAAAAATGTGACTGATAGTAGTAGAAGAGTTTTGTTGAAAGTGTTTTTGTTTCCTTCAAACATTTTCCAAGATTGGAGCCAGAAAACTTTGTATGAACTGATGCACCAGGCTAAGTACAGAGCAGTGGGTGTAATACCATGCAGGGGTGACTTTTCACGGGGCTTTTTTGGGGCAGATCCTGGGATCAGGAGAGTCTCTTTCCAAGTAGCTGAAGAACTGGACAGAATTCAGGGATGTGGGTGAAAGGGCTGAGAAGGGAGAGAAGCCTTTTGTATGTGTGTTATTCTTTTCACAGGGAGGAGGAAAAAAGTGGATACAGAAGCATAGGATGTCTGAAGAGAAAAACTAAAGTATGGGAATGGACATACTTTAAAGCAGAACAGAAAGGAGGGAACTTGGTGAGAGGATGTGAAAGAGAACAGGACTACTGAAAGGGCATCCACATGGAAAACAGTCACCCAAGATAAGAGTTATGTTGCAGCTCATATGTGAGTAAATACAGACACGACAAAATGGAACAAATTGGTGCCAAAGTGAGTATAGCTCTTCAGTTGTGAAAATGCTGGCCTATAAAAGCTTTACTAGACTTCTCTGTTGTTTTTTTTCTTCAACAGCTAAGGGATTTGTGGCATACATTAATCAAGAGATCCGATTTAAAACTCAGAATGGCCATAAGGAAGTGGGGAGAGGGAATAGTGGATGTATGCATGTGGTTCCATAAGTGTGTGTAGTTGACTGTGTCCTATACTTCTCTTGTGGTTTTATTACAGAGAGCTAAATCATGATCTTGCAGGTAAGACTTGAATTTCAGACTTAATGTCAGTTTTGCCTCAGTTAGTTCCTTTAAGCTTTGGCAATTCAGTAGTGTTGATCAGTCATCTGCTGTGGATGTTACTTGGGTTGTGAAGCTGTTCTGGCTAGCCAGTGCACCAAGGCTGTGTTAGAGAAACAAACTTCTTTTTTTTTTAATTTCTTTTTTTATCAGTTCATTGCCGTTCCTCCTTTCCTGAGGAGGGGTATGGAAGGACACCTAATAAGAAACACACTAGAAGCTGCTGGTGTTATGGAGATGGTATTCAAAACTTTGAACTCTCACCATTGGTATTAGAAGCTAGCTGGGTCAAGTGGCACAGTCCAGACTGCTCTTGTTTCCTGACATTGTTTTCATTTGTAGGAATCATTACTGCAACTTTACACTTATTGAGTAATTCATGCAATGAAAACTTGGCTGTTTTTGTAGTGACTTATGTTAACAATATATTCCAGTTATTTCCTTCTCAGGGAGTGAACAGGACTTTGAGAGTGACAAACGCTTCTTAGGTTACCACAGGAACACATCTGAAAATTGTTTGGCAGTTCTTGAGAATCTGAGTCATGTCCTTTTCTGATTCAACTGGTGAGCTCCCTCTTGTCGCTTGTCACCTCCCTACCCACAACTTGTACCCATGCCTGCTTGCACACCACGAAATATTTCTCATGTTATCCCAAGTGACCTATCCCTGCAAACTGTTATGATATTCTAAACAGTCAAGGTCCATTTTTGAACAAAACTCTAAATATTGAGCTTGCCTCCCTTATTTTTTGGTGGTTTTGTTGTTGGTTGATTGGATTTTATACCGATTACATTCATGTGAGCCAAGTAAAACAGATTTTCAACCAAGATGCTGCAAACCCACCTGTATTTTTTCCTAAAAACAGCAGTGATTACAAAGGAGCAGATTTACAGTATCAAGGTTTGCTTGTAGGCAAATGAAGAACAGGACAAACAAACTTATCAAATGCTTGTTTAGTCTACAAGAATGCTATAATTTGTAATAACTAGGTTTGGATCTTTTGCTTTTTAGAAAATAAATTATTGGCAGATTTTATATTGACAATTGACCATATTGTGTTCAGGGATAAGACTTCTAGCAAGAAAAAACATTAGACACAACTGAGCCTCCAGGGATATAAACAAACAGCAGAAAATTTGTGTTGTAAGTATGAATAAGTTTTGGATTTTTTTGGGTGGGTTAGTTTGTTTGTTTTATCATTAATATGTCATGGACTCTTTTCTCCATGGTGAAAGCCTGCAAACAAACCTGTACAAATTTTGCCAAAAAAATGTAGCTTGTTTAGCTGAAAGTAAGAACTAATAACAATCAGAACTGCTTTATCAACTAGGAAGGGAAGAAAGGTCCATAAACTGGATGCCAATCATTGTTTATTTCTCTTTTTTACATTGGCAATTGCATTTTCTGTTCTTTTTCAGCAGGCAAAACTATCAAATATACTAATCAAATGAGTGCTTACTTACTCCAAAGCGGAGCATCTTTTATCCTTAATTTTTTTGCTTTGATAAAAAAAAAAAGAAGTTGCTTAGGCTTCACAGTATAGAATTTAAGCACATGTGTGGGAGTAGAATTGTTCTAGACCACAGGCAGACACCAGGATGGTCAGATCTGCATTCTGTTTGCTCAGTATTTAAATCAGCTTGGCTGCCTCCTTATTGCCTCTGAGGACACCTCATCTTAAAGATGCTGGTAGATAATAATCTGATTCAGGCTCTCTGTTGAATTCCAGTCTATGTATTTGAGTTATTTCCTACTCAAAGGTACGTTGAGGTTTTTTTTTCCTCCCGTTGTTTAGGGAAAGCTGGTTTTGCTTAGTTTAATCAGCTCAACAGCTATACATTGCATCTTCAACATTTTCAGTAAAACCAACCCCTAAAGAAGGGCTAAAGTGGTAACGTGAAACCAGCTATAACAGTGGTCATACTAGATATACTTTTGCAAATCTCCACACACAATATTTTCGCTGTAGTTTTAATATTGTTTTTTTCTTTAAATCTCTTCTATTCTCATGACAAATGTTAGAGCCATTTTTGGGAATGCATATTTTCTAATCTGTTCGAGGCTTTTTGTCTTAAAACTAGCCACTGTAATATATGCAGACAATTATTAATTACCTCCTGTTCAGAGTTGTAATTGCCCATCTGTCTTTCCAAAGACACAATTCTGACACTTCCCAAACCAGAGGCAGGAAGAGAGAACAGTAAATTCACATTGCAGATGACTTTGAAAATCAGCTGTTCTGTTTTCACTCCAAACTCCATAATCGCTAAGCTCTCCACAGAACAGCAATCCAAAAAGTGTTGTCTTGCTAATTTCAATAAATTATGACTGAGAAAGATTAAGAAAGTTCAGGCTTCCAATTTCAAAAACCCCTAGGTTTGCCATAGAAGCTGTGGCTTGTTTGTTCCCTTCCAGCCCACGTAGTGGGATGGCAGGACAGGGAGGGGGGCATCTGTGATTCTATGATTTCTGGACTATTGGTGCAAGAAATCTGAAAATCCTGGACACCACTTCCCAAGAGGGCTGCCAGGATCTGTGGGGCTCCTGATTTTCCTGACTTTGGAAAAAAATAAAAGTCTGCTTAGTAGGCTGGCTGTGTGCCAAGACACCAGAAGACATTTCTCAAAGTCTGTCTGCTGAACTTCTGAGGAGCTCAATGAGTAAACCAGCAAGAGTTCAAGCAGCATCCCAGGGGAAAAGTGCCTCGTCTTTGATTTAAAATGTATTCCTTAAAAAATTGCTTACAGCTACAATTGTAGATGACGAAAAACAAGTGGTCTGCATAATGATGGCTGAACATCCCAGGGAATGTTCCAAACAGTGACCTGTTTGGAACAGCTTCAGAGTCAGATGCAGCTAATACAGATCTTCTCATAGAATTTTTGCCTCTTGCTGTCTCATGGTGACGTCAGATCTGCACTGGCTTAAAACAAAACTGATTCCCTTCCTCAGTTTTATAGCTATAGCTTGCCTTTATCTTCTTATTTCCAAGCTCTGCAATGCTATCAGAGTCATCTGACAGTTTTCCACAGGACCTGTAGATCCCAGCAAAGACAGATCTGGACCATGGTGTGTCTGAACTGAACTGCAGTGGTGGCCCAAATTATCTTTTTTCAGATACTTTGGACATAGGTGGAAGTTATCAAAAAACAAGTAGTATTTGTAATGTCCTCCATACAAAAACCTTTTCTACAATTTTTGTTTGTTTCTAAGTCACCCTTTTAATTTCCCTTCATGTAGCCTAGTCATCTTTCTTGATGTTTGTCTACTGGTTTGAAATACCTGAGAAATCATAGAATCATACAGTGGTTTGGGAGGTCCCTTCCAACCCAAGGAAATCACAGAATCACAGAGTGGTAGGGGTTGGAAGGGACCTCTGAACATCTAGTCAAACCTCCCCTGATAGAGCAGGATCCTAGAGCAGATCACACAGGAACACATCCAGATGGGTTTTGAAAGTCTCCAGAGACAGAGATTCCATAAGCTCTCTGGGCAGCCTGTTCCAGGGCTTTTGTTACCATTTCAGTAAGGAAGTGTTTAGGTTGAACCTCACATTTACCAGTTTGTGACCATTGCCCCTTGTCCTGTCACTGGACACCACTGAGAAGAGTCTGACACCTGCCCTTTAGATATTTATAAGCATCAATCAGATCCCCCCTCAGCCCCCTCTTCTCCAAACTAAACAGACCCAGTTCCCTCAGCCTTTTCTTGTATGATAGATGCTCCAATCCCTTAATCTTCCTAGTGGCCCTGCACTGGACTCTTTCCAGTTGTTCCACGTCCCTCTTGAACTGGGGGCCCAGAACTGGGCACAATACTTCAGATGTGGCCTCACCAGGGCAGAGTAGAGGAGGAGGAGGAACCTCCCTCGACCTGCTGGCCACACTTTTCTTAATGCTTCCTAGCATACTGTGGTAGTTTAGTCCCTGCCAGGACGCAAACCATGTGGCCGCTGCCCCCCCACCCCTCGGCAAAAGGGATTAAAGATGCCTTTTTGGGTTGAGATAAGGAGAACTTAAAACAATAACACGCAAGACACAATCAGAGCAACAACAGCAATAACAACAGCAATGTACAAAACAAGCGATATGGAGCAGACCCAGACCTGAGTGCCCCTGACCTTGTCAAACCCTGGGAAACCAGCGCTGGGAGCATGATGTCAGCATGGTATGGAATAGCCCGGCTGCAGCTCCTCCACAGCTAAATTAATCCTGGCTGAACCAGGACAGATACCATTGACCTTGGCCACAAGGGCACATTGTTGGCTCATGGTCAGCCTGCTGTCCACCAGGACTCCCAAGTCCTTTTCCCCACAGCTGCTCTCCAACAGGTCAGTCCCTGATACACGGGGTTATTCTTTCCTAGATGCAGTACTCTACACTTGCTCTTATTGAATTTCATTTGGTTTCTCCCTGCCCAGCTCTCCAGCCTGTCCACATCACACTGGATGACAACACAGCCTTCTGGTATGTCAGCCGCTCTTCCCAGTTTCATATCATCAGCAAACTTGCTAAGGGTATGCTCTGTCCCTTCATCCAGGTCATCGATGAGTATATTGAATAGGGCTGTGCCCAGCACTGACCCCCAAGGGACACCACTAGCCACAGGTCTCCAACTAGACTCTGCCCCACTGACCACTACTCTCTGGGCTCTGTCCTTCAGCCAATCCACCTCACTGCCCAATCTTCCAATCCACACTTCTTAAGCTTGGCTATGAGGATGCCATGGGAGACAGTGTTGAAAGCCTTGATGAAGTCAAGATAAACTACATCAACTGCCTTTCCCTCATCTATCCATTTAGTTATATCATCATAAAAGGCTATCAGGTTGCTCAAGCATGACTTCCCATTGGTGAATCCATGAACTACTACTGATAACCCTCTTTGAAGGCATTCAGTAGCTCTACCTTCTCTGTATCCTCCGTCACCATGGCACCCACTTCATTCAGCAGCAGGTCCACATTTCTTCGAGTCTTCCTTTTACTTCCGATGTACTTGAAGAAGCCTTTTTTGTTGTCCTTGACCTCCTTTGCAGGTTTAATTCTGAGGAGGTCTTAGCTTTCCTTGTTGCATCTCTACATTCTCTGACAACATTCCTGTATTCTTCCCAGGTGGTCAGCCCCTTCTTCCATGTTCTATAAACTTTCTTCTTCCACTTGAGTTTATTCAGTAGCTCCCTGCTCAACCATGCAGGTCTTCTGACTGTCTTACACTATTTTTTACTCTTTGGGATACTATGATCTTGAGCTTGGAGGAAATGGTGCTTGAATATTAACCACTCTCTTGGCCTCCCCCCCGGCTCCTGCTATCTAGTGCCCTGTACCACTGGATTTCTCTAAGCAGTTCCTTGAAGAGGCCCAAGTTAGCCCTTCTGAAGTCCAGGGTTGTGATCCTGCTTGTTGCTCTGTGCCTACTGCACATGATCCCGAACTCCACCATCCCCTGGTCGCTACAACCAAGGCTTCCCCCTACCTTCACATCCTTGACCAGTCCCTCCTTGTTTATCAGTACAAGGTCCAGCAGTGCTCCTCTCGTTGTTGGTTTCTCCACCACCCGTGTCAAGAAGTTATTGTCAAGGCACTGCAGGAACCTCCTGGGCTGTGCATGCCTGGCTGGTTAGCCTTTATAGCAAACATCAGGGTAATTGAAGTCCCCTGTAAGAACCGGAGCCTGTGGCTGTGAGGCTACTTCCAGTAGAAGGCCTTGTCAGCTTCCTCATCCTGATCGTGTGGCCTGTAATGGACAGCTGCAACAGTGTCTCCCGTATTAGCCTGAACCTTAATTTTTACCCATAAACTCTCAACCCACTCTTGAGCCGCCCCTGGACATAGCTCAATACATTCTAGTTGCTCCTTCACATAAAGAGCAACTCCACTGCCACACTTTGTTGCGTCTGTCTTTCCTAAAATGGACATAGCCATCCATGACAGCATTCCAGTCATGTGAGCTATCCCACCATGTCTCTGTAACTGCAATCAAATCAGAGCTGTTTGACCGCACACAGATCTCTAATTCCTCCTGTTTATTCCCCATGCTATGCATATTGTTGTAAAGGCATTTCATAGAGGAAGCTGAGCGCACAGCTTTCACCTTGGAAGCGTGGAAGTCCTTTGGATTCTCATCATGGCAAATAGTTGAGGAACCTTTGTTATTGCTCTGCTTGGCCAAGCTGATTCCCCAGCTGGATGTAGTGGCTTGAGTGTAATTATCTTGTCCCCCACCCCCCAAATTCTTCAGTTTAAAGCCCATTTAACTAAAGTTGGTCAGCATACTGCCAAAGCTCCTCTTACCCCTTCTAGACAGATGGACCCTACCCTCCCTAACAGGTTATGGTCAGAAAAGAACATCCCGTTGTCATAGAAACCAAAACTGTTGTGATGACACCAGTCACATAGCCAGAGGTTGATATGCTCATTACACCTATTTCTGGCTGCCCCTATGCCTCTGACTGGTAGAACAGATTAAAACAAAATTTGGCTCCAAATTTTTTCACTTGTTGCCCCAGAGCTCTGTAATCTTTCTTGATTCTACCGAGGTTACAGGTTGCAGTATCATTTGTGCCCACATGGAAGAGTAATAAAGAACAGTAATCTGTGCTCTTAACAAATTGAGGTACTCATTCAGCAGCATCTTGAACTTTAGCTCCTGGAAGGCAGCACACTTCCCGTGACTTCCTGTCAGGCCAGCAGATGGGCACCTCAGGGTCGCCCACTATAAGCAGATGTCATTTCTTTTTGTGACACCCATTCTGTGCTGGTGATACAGTTGTTCCTTGCAGACATTCCTCAGGGGTGCTGTAGTTGTTAATGCTTTGTATCTGTTACTGGTTGTAGTGTGGAGGATGGAGACTGTGGCAGAGCTGTGGTTTTGCGGGTTACCAGCGTCCAAGGTGGCTCATTCACAGTGTTCTCCGTTACCAGAACATGATTCTGAAACAATCCGTCTATCTCTCTCAGAAAGCAGGCTGTGTTACCTACCATACATGCTAAAACAGTGTCTCTTCACAAACAGACACAACAGTGGACAAATCCCTTTTGGAAGAACAGCCTCAGGTTGCAGTAGAAGACTGGAAACACTGGTAAGAGTAAAGGCAAATAAACTCCATCTGAAAAAGGTAAAGTCCTCTTTCTGAAAATACTTCTTTAGTCCTTGATGTGACTTCTGCAAAGACCACCTCTGTTAAGAGATGAAGGGCATGTGACTACTGTAACTGTTAGTGTCCCCTGCTATTTGCCCTGTCTGGAAAGGTCACAGGAGCCTTCTTTCCAATAAAGTGGACCTTTTGACTTGCAGTATCAATGTTTCACATTCTGCCCTCAAATTTCACTATCATTGTTTCAGCAACAGTGTCATAGTAGCACTGGGGTAATTATCATGTTTGTTGCACACGTTCATGACACTATAACATCTGAGGAGTTACAAGAACATATCCACATGCAGGATGTAGCCTGTACTGTTGATTTTAGATCAATCTTTCTGTCACCTAAAACTAGCCGTTCACTTTATAAAGCGTCCTCTGGTTTTGCAATTCAGCTCTAACTACATTTTTAAACAAAACGTACAGGCAACAGTCCATAAAGATTGTCTTTATTTGCTGTAGGGATACAAGGCTACTTCCTAGCAGGTCCAGCAAGCACTGTATTGGGAAATCCTTAACAGAGGTATTTATTATGTGGAATTATTCTGAAAACAGTATTATGTATGTACATCAGAGTTGATTTGAGTAGAGACTTCTGACCATCCCAGATACTCGTGTTACTCAAATTGCTCTAGCTTGTGGGATAGCTGGCAAAGTAAGGCTGTTTGTCCCAGGTAATTTAATTCTGTAATTAGCTTTTCCCTCTTCTGATATGCTTGCAGGGCAAGAATCAGCACTTGTTCAATTATATTCACCAGAAAGTGTAAAGGCTTTTTGGAAAACTGAGCTCCCCAATTGCTGAAATAGAAAAGAACCAAAAAGAAAAAGAATCTTTGGGAGAAAAAAAAAGAGAAAATGTTTATTAATATAGGCCATGAGGTGGATTCTGCTTTTAGCTGTATTGATTTAAATAGAAGTTGTTTCAGTGACATGAAATCTACATTTATATAAGAATAATTGAAGGGCAACTAATAATTGAAGGTTCACTACTTGTGTTGCAATGATAGCTGGACTTCAATGCTGCTTGCTAGAGATAACAGACACTTCCGCGTAATCATGCCAAGTTCAAGAACAGCTCAATAGCACAAGTAATGATGCAAACATTAGCTGTGTCAAGGAGAGAGTAACATAGCTGGAAGTTACTTATTCTGGTCATACTTCTGTAAGAGAAGGTGCAAGTTTGCAGCTTCTTCTCCGCTCGGTCACTATGAACACTGGCCAGTTTAAAAAAGCTCTTTTTTGGCGTGTGTTTGTAGGTATTCTGACTTAGCCCTTCCATGCTTTTAAGGGAAGAAGGAGAGAGATGAAAGACTATCAGGCCTCAAATGATGCCCATTATACGGGGAGAATCTCACCCTGATGAGTTTTCACCCACTCACCTGTACACTTAGATAGATTTATCTGCCTCAGCATACTATCTGCTTTCTAAATCTCACTTCCAGCTAAAGAATACAGTAGCAAATAATGATTTCTGTAACAAGGCTGTGAAACCTCAGTGGCATCATTGTGCTGGAGTAATACTAAATGTATGCTGATAAAGCTGTTTCCAAGGTAGCTCCTAAAAATGGCACTGAAGATGTAACCTGACTCTGTGCTCCTTGCAGAGTCAGCTGCAGAGGAGGAGAGCTGCTCACTGCATCTCTCTATTAGTTGAAGGAGATGAGTGTTAATGGCCTAAGAGAGGTCTCACTTCTGATCCTGTTGTGCTGCTGGAACAGGCAGCTCCATGAAGATTGGAATCCAATTCCAAGTGTTCTGTATTCACCTCTGCTGCTGGAAGAGCCCATATTTAGTAAAGGATCAAGGTTAAATATGTCTGCAATAGCAGCGTGTAGTTGGTAGAGTGTGGTTCAAGCCTGTGCCAAGGTCAGCGCAAGGGGAAGGGACTGTGTGAGCTGCCTAAAAGTTGCTGCCAGTGCCTTTAGTCTTTACCCAGTGAGAGCTGACTGAACAGGCAAGACTCCTCTGCTGAGGTAAAGGCTTGTTTGAATTATTTGCATAGCACAGTTTAGCTAAGCACTACTGAGAGTCTACATTGAAGACGTCACCTTTTTATTGTATACTGGTCTGCTGTAAAATTTCTGTTTTCATTAATTTTAAATGGTTCACCATTGCTTCCCTGCATATAACATAGATCCAGAGCATGGACAAAAATACCATGAAGGTAAAGACAGAAGGAGAGGCATACTGAGCCCCATCCACCCAGGAGTGCAGGGCGGGTGCACTGCTTCAGACTTATTTATGCCAATCAACAGGAAATGAGCTAGGCTTCTTGCCCTGCCTTGTGCTGCAAGGGGAGTCACACAAACTTTGTTTATTATAATCCTTATAATTTCCTGTAATTTCCAGTCTTACTGTTGATGAGTGCTCACCAGGACTGAAAAGACTACTGGCACCATCCAATTCAGTCCTCCCACTACCATAGGCAACTACACATAACTGGCATGATGGGCTAAACTTTAAGTACCCTGAAGGGCAGCTGCCTTGGTTTTTATAGGTGCAAGAAAGGAAATGGGCCTTAGGCTTTCATTCCTGGCTGGCACTCTTAAGTAGGCTTTATTCCACAAGGTGGGAAAGGGCTAGAGATATGTCTGTGCCTTTTAGGAGATGGCGTTCCCAAAAAAAGGTGATTACAAGTGGGTTCCTAAGAAAGAGGGCATGTTTTCTCTAGCAGGACCAAAGGTTATGGCTGCCAGACCTGAGGGTGATGTTAATGGGGTGGAGTTCTTTATGGGAGTGGACGTGAGGAGCAGGAGGAGAGGTTTTGCACCAGAAGAGCTGTAGTACTCAGGGACTTGGAAGGTCTGAGGTGTGGCCATGCAACTTTGCATGGCAATTTTCTTGTTCAAATATGTCCATAAAACATTTCCTTCATAGTCCACACCGGTATATGTTGTGCCAAGGGTCCTTTCCAATGCTCTACAACAAACTTGAGGCTTGTAGGGAAAGGCAAAAGAGCCAAAGGATAATGTGCCAAGAGGGGCAGAAAGCAGAGCAAGGGCACCAACAAGTCTCCAGGTTTCTGCTATTGCAAGGAATTTGTTAAGCACGCAGACAGTTTGTACCTCTTTGTTCTCATGCCAGCATTGTTTAGCTGCTCTCACAAGACAGGCTGCCCATGCTCTGTGTAACCCTTCATTGCATCTTCCCTAGAACTATTTTCTTCTCAAGAGTGAGAGCCCAAATCATATACTGTGTTTGGGGGGAAACACCAAAGTTTTGTACACCTGCATTAGTGCTTCCCTACCTCTAGCAGAGAAATACTATCTTACCTAAGGCACATTTTCTTTTTTTGTGAATGGCTGAAGATTACATGAAAATTTGATTTTGCATGTCCTAGGTCATCTGACTTTTGACACATCTGGCCTTAATCCTATGCACCTCTATCTCTACACCATAGCTATCTTTGCTGGCCAGGGTTGTTTACTATTTGTGATTCCTAAGAGCCTCTCTATAGTGTTATTTGTTTGGTTTTTTTCACTTATTCAGGCCTAACGTGCTTCCCAAGAAGATTTTTCTCTTGCTTGGAATATAGATATCAAATAGTTTTTTTACCTTTGGTCTATATATATTCCATTCTCCTTCCACATTCAAGTCTTTCAGCTTTTCAGTCCAGGTAAATTCACTAATGTTTTCCCTTAATTTGACAGTTTGCTCTTCTGAAGTTGAAAAACATAATTACTAACCTGCTTCTGTTTTTCTGTTCAATGTAAATGGAAATTATTGCTGAGTACTCAGCTGAATGCTGTGGTCTCTTTCTGTCTCAGTAACTACTGAGAAGAAATTTGGCAGCTATCCTACACATGGCTAGCTGGGCCCAAGTTTGTTATTAGAAGCATTTGTTTCCCAAATAGTATCTGGGAAGTTAAAGTTGACTATGGCATAATTCCCAGTGGTGTTTCTGTAGTAACATTTCAGTGACAGACCTTTTCTTGAACCATTATATTTTGGCCGCAGACAAGAAGGGCAGGTTTCAATGAGTTGTCCAAATTAAAAACAACCACCTCTCAAAAAACAAAGGCTGTGAGCAGGTGGTCTTGGCTGCTGGAAGTAGAGCTTCCTGTTCCCATACAATGGGAAATTTCATGATGAATTAAATGATGGTACTTTAAATGACAGATGGCTTTTTACTAGGTTGCAAAGATCACTTGCTGTTTTCTATTTGTACAGATGAAATGGCCAAGCACTGAAATAGGAGTATTGTACTAAGATTGCAAATGTCTTGGATATTTGGCCTATTGATCATATTCACAAGTCAGATCTGGCTCCCATTTGGAATAGGAGTGGAGCAGTAAAAAAAGAAAAGTCCACTCCATGAGCTATTGCCTTCCTGAGTTACAGAGACCAAGCCAGCTTTTTTTGCCACAGGGCTGCTCTCTTCAGCCTGGAGTGCCATGAAGGAAGGATTCCTTCTCCCATTTCATATGGGTACTGTGGTGCGTTAACCTTGGCTGAGCGCCAGGTGTCCACCAAGCCACTCTATCA
>VZZY01009385.1:20566-53376 GCA_013400335.1 Eurystomus gularis
GGGTGGGGAAGGGCGGCGGGACCCGGCGAGCGGTAGCGGGGCGCCCGTCGGTGGCTCCGGGTCTGGGCACGGCAAGACTGGGGGGAAAACGGGCTTCTGCGGACAGGACAGCCCCGGGCAGGGGGAGCCTCCGGGCAGCGCTGGCGGCGGTGCGTAAGTAAGATTTTAAGGGGACAGTCGTGGCTTCTACTAAGCTGCTTGGGGTCTGATAATGGCAGCGTGTTGCCATGGCTGCCGGCCAGGCAGGTTCCCATAAAGGATCGCCCTTAGCGGGGCTACCGAAAGGGAGGGACTGCCCCGGGACGCCGGGGGCCTACGGGAAGGAACAATGGCTCTGTGGGTAGACTCTGCCTGAAGCTATGCAGATCTATCGCTTGTAGCTTAGGGAAGGAAGAAGCCGTGGAAGTTTTGTGCTCTCTGCTTCTTAAAAAGTCTTTGGATTTATTCGGCAGTGGGGGTGGTGTTTCTATTTTAGCTATTGCAAGCTGTGAGATCAGTGCTGCTGTCCTTTCTCAAATTAGAATTTCCAGTGAGATGAGCAGCTGATCTATTGGAATTTGTGGCTGTTGCGCTTCTCTCACCCAGCTGAAACTTTCTGTTAAGGTTTCCTTCGGTTTTGTCTCTTTTTTTCTTCACCCACTCTATGCCGGGCTATTCGTACGTATAATGTGGTTGCAAAACTATTTAGAAAGGATGAACTTTGTGATGGGATGAGATTACTTGTTTTAACCTGCAATTCCATTGCAGCTGAGCTGCGTAAAAGTATCATATTTAAAGATATATAACTTATATCGTGGAGAACGCCGTGGTAGCAGACTGGTCACTCCTAAACTTGAAAAAAAAAACACACCTGAATTCAGGGAGGGCTTAAAGGAAAAGGAAATGTGTGTGGAGCAAGGCTTTCTACTCATCCGTTTCTGAATAGGAAATGTTCCTATCTGCTTAAGTCACAGAAGTGATATTTCTGAAACTAGCATGACCTTCCTTCCATATGTAAGATTGTACCAGCTGTATCCTTGTTTTTGTTCCCACCTATGTGAAATAAATCTATGTATCTTTCTTGCCAACTTGATGCAGTGCCTGCCTCTTTAGCATGCCTGTCTCTCTGCTGAACTGGAATAAATTAAGCTACTCTTTAAGCTTACAGATGTTTATTAAAGCAGTAATATTAAAGGTGGGTAAGTCCCGTGGTCTCCCTGAGGGTTGTATTGGCTGTAGGAGACCTCCCCTGCTTGTGGGATGTATGAATCACCCCCTGAGACTCGTGAGACTCCCAGTGTCCAAATATCCCCCTGTTCAAAACCAGGAGGAAGGTTTCTGTGGAAACGTGGAAGCAGTTGCCTGTTGGGGAAGTGCCTATGGGAACAGACTCAGAGCGTGTAGGCAGGACAGCAAAACCTGAAAGCTGTTAGGAAGTTCACAAGTGCCTGAGTCCTAAATCGTAAAGAAGTGGGGAAGAAGGTGAGTTATGGTGTTTTGGCTAGAGTAGGTGATTGACGAGACATTATTTTGGTATGTGCTGTGTGCACTGCTAAATAATGGCTTTTTAAATAACACAGGGGAGTTGCCTGACTGTGGAGGGAAATACAGCACCTGACTGATGGGTCTCATTCACAGCAGCAAGTGCTTGAGGTGCTTTTCCTTCAATGCTTCCTCAGACCTTTGAAAGCTTATGAGCAGAGACAGTTTTAGTGGGTTTTAGATGATTGTTTTCTTCCCTATGTGATCATTTTTGGGTGGAAGAAGGCAGGGAGTGGGAACAGTCTTTCTTAGGATAGCTTCTTTGTGCCATCAACTTTTTTGTCTCAGGCTTGTTTTCATTGTTAATTTCTGGGCACATCATCAGTAGAGGTTTGATTTGTCCTCCCAAGATGGGCTTGGGAAAGTTCTCACTGCTTTGGTCTCAACCAGAGACCTGCGTTGGTTGATTTGTGGTTTTCTGCTTCTTGCTGCTGGGGGCTGGTTCAAGTATTTTGGCCTGGAAGAGGAGGAAATAAGATGGCTTATTTGAAGATAACTTGTAAGACCACTGTGAGTCTCTGTGAGGCAGTCCACACCATTGATTCAAAGGGGCTTATGAGGAAAGGCTCTCATTTTTTCTCTCTGCAGTGCAGGTTGAGCTGTAGCACAGGATCTTGGTTGGTTTGTCTTTAACATTAAGGGTTTTTTACTTAGAAGCATGAAAGATTGCTTTTACTGAGTGCATGATGTGAGATACTCTACTGTGACTCCGTAGTTAAGTGTGTCAGGAATGGGTCCAGGATTACTTGAAAATATCTCTTCTTACAGGCATCTTTCTTTACAGATGCATGCACTGTTTTAGCTAAATGAGTTGAAATGTACACTGGTGAGTTTAAGAGGAGTTTAAGTCATCAAGCTTATGACAACTCATTTGTCATTCATTTGAATAGTTTGTTCATCAGTTTCTCTAGCCTTATAGAGAAACCAGTAAATAATACTGGGAAATTAATTTACAGGTTAATTTACTACTGTACAGGGTTTTTTCTTTTTCAGTGTCTCTATTTTCTACCATCTAATTACTCAAAAGACCAGGAGCTTTGTAGAAGAATAAAACCCCATTAATCCAGTTTCTTCTCTTTTTGCTGTTCCATATAACTGCTTCTGTACCTATTCATAGCCTTCAAGGGAAATGAAAATAAAACTTCGGTTTATGAATTTGGTATGTGAACTTCTTGAAGTGTTAAATGCTTCTTTTATCCTCCAGAAGATAAAGGAGAACCTAAAACTTCAGCTTTTCTTGACATATATGGAGGTCGGGAGGAAAATGTGACATGCAAGCCATTTCCTTTATAAGTCACCTTTCAGTAGTGTGTGGAAATGAATCTGCTCTCACTTTGCAGTTCAGTTTATTAATCACTCATATCAGTAGCTGCTAATGGTACAGAAAGGTTGAAAAGCTAAAAAGTGGTTGTCATTGTTAACTAGTGTGTGCTATAAAGCAAAAATAGGGAACGTGTGGCTTGCATGCTGTATCACTACCTTTTGAAAAATGCATTGAACAAATGCTGGTGCAGAATGTGGTCAAATACTTCATGGTTGTGCTTCTTACGTACTGTACCTGTCACTTTAAAATATCACATCGTTTTAAAGTTCATTTTGTTTGGGTGGAGTGACTCTTCAGTGTTCAAAGTCAGCCATTCTTTGGTCTTGAAAGCAAAAGTGAAGCCTTGGTATCTCAAGAGGAAGACCCTTTATAGCACTGCAACAGAGTGAGCAAATTTTAAGCATCTCCAAGTTTGCATGTAACTATTCTGAGTTGCCTCCTCTCCCAGCACTGGCAGCAGTGGTAAGGCTGCAGTATGTTGTGCTAAAGCTATTCTTTACATTCCAGAATCCGTGGGGAGCCAGGGAGAGCAGGGCAAAAACTTGAATAGCCTCTACTTGCCCTAACTGGGAAGGGAAGGCTGGCAGCCGTAAAGCTGATACTATCCCCTCTTAGGAGGGCAGGAACAGAGTAATCAAGGAACTGGTTTTAAGAGCAGACAGAAATGAAATGTTCAGAATTTATCATTGAAGCTCTTCTCAACATCTGTTGATTTACAGTGCAAGTTCCTATTTCCCTAGCAAGAATACTGCTTTCTTTTGGGCCACCACCCAGCAGGAAACTTTGTGAGGTGGGTGGCTAGCAGTCTTAGGTTTCCACAAACTCTTCAACTCATTTTTTTAGAAGAACAGTTTCTAGCTCTTGTGAATACAGCTCAGAAACACTAAAGTAAGGATCAGCTGCTGCCAAGCTCAGAAGAGCTCTTTGTTAGACTGGATCTGCAGACTGACACTTTTGCAGCGCAGCAGTAGCCAGCCATTGCTTACTTTCCTGCTCTTTTCAGAGTCCTGTGGCTAGCAGTGAAATGAGAACGGTGTGAGGGTCACATCATCAGCTTACCTGGAGCCTTAGCAGAGGAAATATTCATATGTAATGGCCATTTAATAGTCAATACAAAATGTGTGTATGCATATAAAATACAAATGATATCGTGTGTCGGACGGGGGAGGAGGAGTTCCTTTCCCAGGGTCAGAAAGGAATTGAAGTATTTGTGCCGTTATCTCTTTTTCTTTTTTTTCAACAAATTTAATTTCAACAAATTTTTTTCAACAAATGTAATTGTTGTTTTATGTAGCTCTCTCCTGGGCAGCTAACTTTTGCAGGTGTGTTGTGCTGACAGTTTTTTTGGCTACATGATGACCTGTGTGTGAGAAATGATCTGTTTAGGGAAAGGAGCTTACAAGCACCCTAGCATAAAACAAGGGACAGCGTGGGGAAGGATCTTGTGGGTTTTCCGCCCTGCAATGAGGAGAGAGGGAAGTGCTTGCTGCTTAAGAGCGGTTGCCGCTGAATGAAACGAAAACCTTATTCAGCTTTTGGCAGTTAAAATAGGTGTTTCCTCTCTCTTTGAAGTTCTTGGACCTGCCTGTCTATGTCCTCCACCAGTGCCACATCTGAGCACCCTGAAAACATTATCACCTAGGTCTTCACAGTGCTTCAGGTAGTCTGAAGCCAATGTGTTGGATTGAGAGCAGGAGGAGGGTTAGTGGTGCAGATAGGAGATATCCTGTAGGGTTTGTTTGAATGTTACATTTGCACAAGATTAAATGGAGCCATAATATTAAATCCAGTTGATGAAGTACCAGAGCAAGTTAGGATTTGTCCATATTGGTGAATGCATACAAGGCTTGCTAGCATGTGGTAGCTAGTCTTGATTGTGCCCCTTGTGTAGACAAGTTACTGCCTTCTCATTTGGTTAGCTGGGAAAAGCCTGTTTTTTTTGCTGGAAACAGTTAAGGGAAAACTACGCTTAGCTCTGCTTGCCCCGAATGTTTTGCAGTATTTAATGAGGCAGAGTGACTGTTACTTGCCTCAGCTGAGAATCTGAAAGGCTAAGTAAGCCTATCCTTCCCTCCACCCCCAGTTTTATAGCCACCCCTGGCAGTTAGTTTTAATTTCTTATTCTCAAAAAGTCGAGAACCTCAGGACTGTGTCTGTGGCAAAACACCGTGTGGTTTAGCAGCTCTGATGTATCAGTGCTACTTCAGCCTCCTTCAGTGGGTTTTCTGGTCTTTTTTCCACCCTGGTTCACAAGTGTAGTTATTGGCAGGTCCATAAAAAGATGCTAAAAGAAGTAGGCAGGTATGTTATCCTCCAACTCCTGTACTAAACAAGTTTGGGTGCTTCAAGGGGAATGTATGGACAAGGGGGACGAACTACAGAATGTCCATAATATGCTGTCCCCAGATGGCATCTCCCTCTGTCACTGCTGGAGACAGACTAGTGGGCTAGGTGGGCATTGGTCTGATATAGCAGAGCATTTCTTGTGCCTGTGTTGCTCACCTTGTGTGGTGGAGTGGAGGCCAGGTATGTAAACTGGGTTTTGCATAGCCAGATTATTAAAATACTGGTCAGTGTAAATACCATTTGTACAGTTTCTCGAGATTGACTGCCTTTTCTTGCAAAACATGTTAAGGAATTATTGTTCCTTCATTTTCACTGGAACAATTTGAATGGAATAGCTATTTTTATTCCTCCTTTCTTCTGTGCTAATGGCACACCATAATTTGTTTTCGACTTGAGACATCAGTTCTTAGATGGCTTAGCCTCAAACACTAGGTTTTGTATTACTTCAAAGACTTCTAATCTAAATTGAGAATGTTGTTCAGAACTTTCTGGAAAGAATGGTGATGCGAAATAGAATATGCATCTCACTCTTCAGATTTCACGGAAAATGTTTCCTACAAGAAATACTGGCAGGTGTCAGAGTGACTTTTTTCAAAGCTGGGTGATTGAAGTCAGCTAACACTTAAGTGACCGAAAAGGGTATTTAAAATGTTTAACTTCAGGCACCTTTGGGAAATTAGGACACTTACATGTTTGTGCAAGGCTTTTCAAAATTTTAGCTCTTTTGTTTGTTTGTTTTAACGGCCAGAGGCTCTCAGCCACACAATCCTGTGACAAGCAGATATAGTGAAACCAGGTTTCTGATGTCTTTCTGCATGTAGACTTTCTGATCTCTAATGAAAGATGAGCTTACAGGGTTTCTTTGTTCTACTCAGCTGCCTGTTTATTTTTGCAAAACTTGTGGAGATCTCAAAAGCATTAAGTTCCTAATCTTCTGTCAAATTTGACTGAAATTAGCCAAAGGGGTTCCAAAGTTCTATAGGGAAGGAGTGAAAGGATATGCATGCATGCATATAGGGCATGACTGCATAAATCTCATTTCATGCTAAGAACACATGCGATAGAACAGAACAAAAAGCCCTTTACTGTACTTCATTTCATGCTCTAATGGAGTTCTGCATCGTCTACGGCATGAATAGTAATGCATGATGCTGGAGCTGAGCTGGATTTAGTGTGGTCACGGTAGCAAGGAAAAGATGACAACAGGCAGTGCAGAAGGTCCTGCTTGCAGTACATCTTGCTCTAGAGGGCTTCCAGTTTTATGCTGAAGCAAGTATCAGACTTAATGTTTTATCCTTGCTTCAGCGTGGGCCAGTTTGGTTATGGAAGAGCAGATCTGTGCCATGAAAGCCTATTGCCCTTCTGTGACTCACAGGGAGGTGAGCCCTTGTGTTGTCTCAGGGCTTACCTGTTACTCTCTTATCTTCACAGGTCATACTCGCACATACAGCCCTGCTCGGCAAAGATCAGGTAAGGGAGGACAGTTAATCTGTTTAAAAATACTGCAGACCTGAAGAAACTCCTGTTTATTTTGCTATAGCATTTAAGGACTGTTGAAACTAAGAAACAAACAGCAAAAAAAAGACACTCTGTTTCACCTACAGCAAACCAGACTTGGTTTAGAAAGTAACACATCAACCTGATGGAGGGAGTTGGTGGTTTGCAGCAGAAGGTACTTTGTGAAGCCATCGCTGCAGGCAGGACTGGGCTGTCTATCTGCAGTCTACCCCGGCAGGAAGGCTGTCCAGGTGCCTGCACACCTGGCTCTCAGCTGGGCTAGTAGCCATTTCAGCCACAGGGCAACCCCAGCAGGAGGGCTGCGAGACCCTGGAAGAGAATGTGTGGGTGGGGTGAAATGCACTTTTGACTCTCCTCAGTTTTAGGGATCACTGTTCTTTTAAAAAACAAACAACACAAAGCCCAAACAGACACCCACCCCCTTCAAAATAGTGGTACATCAATTTTCAGATTTGGGGAGGAAGTCGGTTGTGTTTAACCTTCAGCAAGGATTGAGATAAAGTCCTAACTGGCTGTTTCTGCGTAGCACTGAGAAAAGCGTATAAGCTTTCCCAGCATTCCCTGCTGACTAATTTAGGCAGCTTTCCTCCCAGACAGATGGCAATTGAAGATTACCATCCGAGATAATTAGCTTTGCTCATGTATAGGTAAGGAAACTGAGGTACTTGATTCAGGGCTCTGAACTCTACTGTAGGATGAATGAATACCCAGTAAAAGTTAGCGCTGCAATATGGGCTGTTGTAGTGTAACTATGTAGCTCTGTGTACACAAATACATAAATGAACTTGTGTGAACTGTTTCGTAAGGAGCTGAGTTCTGTTACAGCAACTAACCGTTGCTCTGTAAAGGATTTCAATTCTGGTTTTATGTCTTTTAGCCCGATCCTTTGTCCTGTGGGTTTTTTTTTTTTTTATTTTTATTTTTTTATTGTGAGTTTGTTTTCAGTGTTGTCTAAGAAAGCACACGGTTAATGATGTGTGCTGAAGTCGGATACACTTATACCTTTTTTCCCCTTGGAAAGCACATTACCCTGCAAATAAATATATTTTTTTCTCTTTTATTTTCTTTTTTTTCTCTTTTTTTTTTCCTCTTTTTTTTTTTCTCTTTTTTTTTTTTCTTCTCTCTTTTAATTTTTTTTTCTCTTTTCTCACATGTAGACTTACTGGCAACCTTTCAGGTAGGACATGCTGAGTTAAATATTCTTCAGGACTACATTTTTCAACTATGCTGTGTATCCCATAGCTCTCAAAATCCTCAGGATAAGTACTGTTTGGATATTGTATGTGATAGTTTTTCTTGTATTCACATTTAAGAAATTAAACAAAGCACTAAAAGCCTTTAGGGGATCAGATACAGGCTCTGCTACAACCTGTACAACAGTTCTTTGTTAGCTCAAAACCATTTTATGTCCATAAAGCGTTCTCATAGTTGCTCGTTAGAGCTGCTCTTCTTGTGGTTTTTGTTAATTATTTTTTTTAAGCTGTAGTACTAAGAAAACAAAGATTTAGATAAAGAAGGCTTTTGGAAATAGCCTTAATATTTACAATATTCAAGCTTTTTCCATTTGGCACTGTCAGTTTGGGTTTAGCTTTCTTATAGTAGCTAGCAGTTAAGGTATGTATTCTGCTTTGATTTTCAAGATCCAAAGGCATTGTGAATGTATTCATTGTAGTGCTGAATTGGGAGCACTGGGAATATAAAGTATTAACGTTATCAAAGAAACTGCTCAAACCATTGATGTCCTGCAGCCTTCTCCTGAGCTAGCACAATCACTGCCCTGGGAAACTTCCAAGACTTAGTAGTAGTGTGGGGTAAGTGCTACCACTTATCTCTTTTCCTCCCTCCATGAATTAATTTAGCTTTACACTTTTCACTGACTTGTTTTGCTGCATTCCTGAGAATCCCAGAGCTCTCCACTGGCACACATGCATCACAGCAGATTGACTTGCAGAATCCATTAGGGTAGATTCCATCTCAAACAGCTGGGAGTTTGGGGGGTTTTTTTGGTGTTTGTTAGTTTGGGATTTTTTTTTTCTTTAGCAGTTGAGACGAGACAGGGAGCAACACAGAAAAAAAATCAGTGAACATGTTATGTTTGGGGCTCTAACTAGAGACATGCTTTGCATGTGATTTAAATTAAAATTAAACTGTTTGGTTTCGTACGCTGGTAGGAGCACGTTCGCACCTGTTTGCTGTGCCTCTTCACCTCCACAAACCTGTGTAATGTAACTTGTTTTTTAAAATATGGAGACTAAAAATTCCAGTAAAAAGAGCTGTGACATCTGATGATGGCAATACGTGCGTATTTGGACTTAATAATGAGTGGAGCTTGAGAATGTTACTGTGGAAACTAGTTTTACAAAAAGCATCCATGTCTCTTTAGGGACAGATTCTGACACCAGTACAGACCAGGATTTATACTGTTATGACTAAGCAAGAATTTTGTCTGATTTATTTGGGACTTACTGTTGATGTAGATGGGGACCATTTTATTCTCCAGGTGCTGGTAGTGAAGTAAGTAAATGAGCCCTCTCAGTTATCTTTCTTTAGAAAAAAACCCAAACAACAAAACAACCAACCAAAACAAAACAAAAAAACCACTCCAAAGCAATCAGCATTTGGTTGGGTGGGCTTTTTTGTTGTTTTGGTTTGGGGTTTTTTTGCAATTTCTTTTAGCCTAGAGTTGAGATTATTCCTTATTTTCCCCAAGCTGACTGGTAGATTTAGTTTCATAATTCCTGGCTATGTTTGTGAGATCTTAGATTAAAATCACTAGCTCTAAGTTAGCCACAGCAGGATGTTTTAGATATCGTAAGCATTATTAGAAGACAAAGTGTCCCTTGTTTTAAGGTGAACTTAGTGCTGTAGTGAATGTGCATGTGTAATACAGATAAAATTATCTGGTTGGTCCTTTATTGAAGTTGATTGTGGTTTCTGGAGGGGAAAAAACTGGTGAGGTGACATGGTTTGTTACTGAATTGTTTTGAAACCTGACTAATTTGGTCATTTCCAGCCTCTTCTCCTTCCTCTTTTTTCTATCTTTGCTCTTTGGGACACCTAAGAAGGATTGTTCCTTCTTAGGACCTTGAGCCTCTGACTCTGTAGGCAGTCATGGACAAAAAACAATGGATTTGAATGAGTAACTGATGTTGTAGTGGAATGTCTGTCTTCCTATTATAATTTTCTCTTTTCTCAAGCATTGTGTAGTATGCATGTCCTCTTTGTTTAATAAAGGGGGTGAAGAAGAACAACTCAAAACCAGGATGCTCCTTTCCTTCAAGTTCAAGCAGTTCAAGTTAACAGAAACCTTTTCAGTTATGCAAGCAAGGTTTGAGGAGAAAATGACCTGAACTCTGACATCCAGAGCACATTGCATGGCTTGTTTATATTCCAGCCTTTCTGGAAGAAGAGCTGAAAGGAGAGGGGAAACAGGCTGAGAAGGAACAGTATTGCCACCACAGTATGCAGAAGGAGCTACATGGATTTATAGCACCTGTTCTCTGTCTCTTTTATTCTGTCATGTATTATACAGGTAGCTATGATGTGTAATATATAAATAGCAACCTATCTTAGACTGGCTAAAGCTTGAAAGGTTAGTCTGAGAGACCACAACAGGGCTAGAAGAGATCTTTCAGCTAAGGCTGTGTTACTGAATTTGTGATTATTTTTCTATTATTGTTTTTTTAACTGTAGTTGGAGCTGGATTTGTGGTGTTTGCTTTGATTAAAGCTTTGGGAGTTGAAGCAGAGGTATCTGTGCTCAGCTCATACCTGCTTTGGACTTTACATGTACAAGAGTAGACCCAAGAGAGACCCAAGAGTAGTTGCTTTTGTACTTGCACTGCATCTCTGTGACTGCTGGGCTTGGCAGTAACTGCTCATCTGTGTTCAAGTGCACTGGAAGAAGAAAGAAAGAATGAATGAAAGAAAAAAAAAGTATTGGGGGACGGCTGTGGAGGGACAGGACAGGGAAAGCATGTGGAAATACCTGTTCCAAACTTCTGTGGGCCCCTTCCTTTCAGCTCTCATCTCAAGGCACAAAAGCAGGTAAGAAGCTGAGGCTGTGGACTTGATCTTATTCTTGATTGTAATTATAGGCAAAGTTTCTGGAAATCTGTGATACTTAGTACCAGTTCAATGAGAAACCAGCGGTGGTTATTGTTCTTATTCCCCTCAAAGCCAGAAGCTGCATTTGGATCTACCCAGGGCTGACTCTTGAACTCAAGCTAGCAGTGTTAACTGTGCTACAAAATGTGTGTCCATTGTTGAAATGAGCCCCAAGCAATTTTGGAACATGAGGGAATATTGTTTTCTATCTGGGAGGGGAAAATAATTGAAAACAATGTTCACCAGCTATCTCCTTTACACTTACAGTTTTAGTTAGGTCTCTACACCATGCCATGGAGCATGCTGTCACCTTGAGCTGGTGCCAGCGATCCACATTGCACTGTGATAATCTGAGCCAAAATATTAACTTGGTTCTCAAGGGTGGCATAGCAACCCTGTGATAACCCCAAGCTGGAGGTAACATTCTGCCTCTCAGCAGGGTGAATTAACTCAGCATCAGACAGCTGCACCAAATACTGCTTCTATTTGAGAGCCATTTCAGTGATACCTAATGCCAGTTGCTGTCTTGTATTTTGCTCATCAGGGGTTTTTGGCAGGATGCACCAGCTGATGCTTTGTACTCCTGTTTTTCATCTGTGGAGCTAGTGTTCGGTGTCAGTATAAGTGACGTTAAATTTTGCATTGGGAGGCCCAGAAGTGATATCTCTGTGAAAAAACACATGTCACTGATTGTGGTACCTCTTGAGAACAGGATCACAGCAATTTTTTGCAACCAAAAGGGAGGCTGTTTCAGTAAGCTTTAAAAAGCTTATAGTAACCTGACCTAGGCTTGTGCATGTGTCTTCCTGCTATCCAAGAAACAGTCTGTGTACAACCTCTCTTTCTTTGGCCTTTACATTTTTTCTTTTCCTGCCCCCACTGCAGGGTACATGTAAAAGCTCCCTGGTACTCAGGCAGAGGGGGAACGAAGAGGAGTGAAAAAGGGGGTTATTCGACTGAACAGATGATAATGCAGTACATAAAAAGGAGATAAGAACAAGGAAGTCTGAGCATGGTAATAAGACTGTGAGAGTTAGTCAGGACCTGCAGATGCTTTTGCCAAACTCTCCCTATTGATGGCATGTCTTCCTGAAATGCTACAAACTCAAGCTTTTCAGATCTTGCCTGAAATGTTGAAGGGCTTAGGTTTGGCTAGAACAAGCTGCCATACTTGATTTCTTGCATTTAAAGGTGATAATGGGAATGAGGTGAGAGCGCAGGGCCAGAGAAGGAAGGTTTGGAGGGATTTAGGTGCTGCATTGCCTGATTGTGCCCAAGACACAGAGATAAACTGTGCTCATTCCTGGGCCTGCAGCCTTCTGGAAGGGAGCTAACCTCCTCCTTCCACCAGCCATCCTGTCTAGGTAAATTAGGATTGCAGGGGGTGAAAATACAATAGATTTGACAGGACTTGGGTTCTTTATCAATACCTTTTAGCCAAAGGATATGTCTGTGTGGGAAGAGTATCTGAGCTTTTAAGCAGGACTGGAGAATCACACAAGAGAGAAAGTCATGCAGCGATCTCCTTGAAGATTTTGGGCAGAAGCAAACTGAAATGGTAATTGTCAGTGAAAAATATTGATTAAGTTGCTTTTTCTTCTTGCTTGACCCAGCAGGCAGGCATGTTCTGGTGAGGAGCAAAATACTAGTGTCTATACTTGAAAGACAAACATGAAATAAAATAATCATGAATTGTCCACAAAATGATAAATTTTGTATTTCTGTCTCTTGATGGTACAGAATAGGCTTTACCATTAGCAGCGCGATGAAAGGGAGAGAGGCAAGCACTTAGGTGCTAAACCAAATGTATTAGCTCTTACAGCCTCTCCTGAGTTAGTGTACAGCTACACAAAAGGCTAAAGGCGGGCACAGCTCTAGTCTACATCTCTCCCCAGTAGATTCATGTCAGCAGAGGCTACATTAGCTGTAGTAGCTAATAAAGAACATCTGCTGAACATCATTACTACTCTGATACCAAATCTACTGGACATCATTGCTTTCTGTTGAGTACTTGGAGGAAAGACTATCTTGCTTTTTTTTTTTTTTTTTTTCAGGTCTTCTGCATTAGTTGGAGAAAGAGGAAATGTTAGGGGAAACATTGGAAACCTTCCTTAACACAGAGAAGCTGTCTCTGGAGGAAGATTGCCTTTTTCAGTTATCAGGTTGTGGTGGAAGTAAATTACTGGGACAAGCTTGAGAAGTGAGCCTGTGTGAACATCATGAGGTTCAACAAGGCCAAGTACAAGGTCCTGCACCTGGGTCAGGGCAATCCTCAATATCAATACAGGCTGGGGGATAAAGGGATTGAGAGGAGCCCTGCAGGGAAGGACTTGGAGGCACGGGCAGATGAAAAACTGGACATGAGCCAGCAATGTGTGCTCACAGCCTGGAACACCTGCTGTGTCCTTGGTTGCATGAAAAGAAACATAGCCAGCAGGTCGAGGGAGGTGATTTTCCCCCTCTACTCCACTCTAGTGAGACCTCACCTGGAGTACTGCCTCCAGCTCTGGAGTCCTCAGCACAAGAAGGACATGAACCTGTTGGAGCAGGTCCAGAGGAGGACCACAAAAATGATTTAGAGGAATGGAACACCTCTCCTGTGAAAAAAGGCTGAGTGAGTTGGTGTTTTTCAGCCTGGAGAAGGGAAGGCTCTGTGGAGACCTTATTGTGGCCTTTCAGTGCTTAAAAGGGCCTACAGGAAAAAATGGGGCAGTCTTCTTATCCTTGTCCTGTCACAACAGATAATGCTAAACTAAAGGAGAGTTTAAAAGGTTTTAAACTAAAAGAGAGTAGATTTAGACTAGATGAAAGGAAGAAACTTTTTATAGTGAGGGTGGTGAAACACTGGAACAGGTTGCCCAGAGAGGTGGTAGAAGCCCCATCCCTGGAAACATTCAAGGTCAGGTTGGGTTGGGCTCTGAGTAGCCTGCTCTAGATGAAGATGTCCCTACTCACTGCAAGGCGGTTGGACTAGATGACCTTTATAGATCCCTTCCAACCCAAACCATTCTATGATTCTAAATGGTTAGTTCAGTGTACGCTTGGAGGGGAAGAAGACTACAGTTTACATAGTCAGCAGGCTCGTCCTTTACTGCTTATCCCCTCATCACTGAAAGAGGGCAGAAAGAGCCTGAAAATGTCTCATCTTCCAGTGCAGGAAAAACCTTTAACTGCTGGTAAAGATCATACTTGTGGTGTGGTGATGGGAGTCCCCAATGACATTTTGACACAGTAAAACCTTGGGTTTTTTGGTGTTATGGTTTGTGCAGGCCTTCGGGAACCGGTTTGGTTTTGTGTGGGGCAGGGCAGATTAGCAAGAGTCTTTTCCAGTTAAGATGCTGTTAAACTTACCACTTCAAAACCAAGTCACTGTTGTCAGAGAGTTAGAAATGCAGTTTTAATTCAGGGCCACTTTGCTAGGATAATCCAGTATATCTACTTTCCTCATTTAAACTTAATATTTGAGGACTTCTGTTTCTTAATAAACTAAAAATGAAAGGAGCCATTAGAAATGATGGAAATAATTTAGGAGAGTGTGAGGGAAGGCACTAGAATGACTTGGATGCTTCAGTACCTTTAGGGCGCAGCAGCAGTGTTATTATATTGTCCACTACAGCATTTCCTTCCTGAAGACAGGGACAATTAATGAACGATGCACATACTTAGAGCAAGAACTGGAAGAGTTAATGATGAATAGTGTATAAATTTGTCAGAAGAAAAATGCAGATATGTGCCATAATGTGCTCACATTGTGGCAGCTTAACTTGAGACAAATGATGACATGAGACAACTCCCTCCTTGGTTGTCCTTTTGCTGCATAGTCGTTCTGATGGGCACATGGTACATCCTGACCAAAAGGTAGCAGTGCTCCAGGACTGGTGATCACTAGCAAGCCCACAAAATGCTGATTACATCTTAAAAATCGTGGTATTTCTTTTTAAACTTACAGCAATTTTTTTCTGTACTTTATCTGTCGTCCCTTTCAATTTCAAGGTTCATTCAAAGCACATTTTCAAGCTCACTTCCCTTCCTCCCCCACAACTACAAGGGCTAGGAATTTGAGGTCTGAGTGAGCTGAAATTTTCATGCTGCTGGTTAATTGCAGTAGCAAGAAGTTAAACTGTCACAAGACTAGATATGGAGCTGAGATTGTTTTAAGATGAGTAGTATTTAATTTAGTAGTAACCACTTTTTAGTTAAATATGTATTGTTTGCTTTAATAATAGTCAAAAGTGCTTTACAAAATAAGAAAGACAGATGGAAAAGCTCCCTGCATTCTTTTATTAATAATGTAATTTAAGCAAGAAAGCAAAAGGAAGGCTTAAAAGTGTTATGAAAAAAGGTGATTATAGTGTGGTCGTGTGATTGCCCACTCCAACAGCTGTAGTTTCCTGCATGGTTGTTTTATTCTGTGGCATGGCTGCATCGACTGCATATGTAGGGAGGGTACGGGGGCTCTGCAGAAGGGATCTAGACAGCCTAGATTGGTGGACTGAGACCAATTGTATGAGTTTCAAGAAGGCCAAATGCTGGGTCTGTGTGTCCACTTTGTCCACAACAACCCCTGACAACGCTACAGGCTTGGGGAGGAGTGGCTGGAAAGCTGCTCAGCAGAGAGGGACCTAGAGGTGCTGGTGGACAGCCAGCTGAATATGAGCCAGCAGTGTGCCCAGGTGGCCAAGAAGGCCAGTGGCATCCTGGCTTGTATCAGAAATAGTGTGGCCAGTAGGACCAGGGAAGTGATTTTTACCCCTGTACTCAGCACTGGTGAGGCTGCATCTCGAGTACTGTGTTTAGTTTTGGACCCCTCACCACAAGAAGGACACTGAGTTACTAGAGTGTGTCCAAAGAAGGGCAACAAAGCTGGTGAAGGGTCTAGAGCATGTCTTCTGAGGAGTGGCTGAGAACTGGGGTTGTTTAGCCTGAAGAAAAGGAGGCTCAGGGGAGACCTTATTGCTCTCTACAACTACCTGAAAGGAGGTTGTGGAAAGGTGGGGGTTGGTCTGTTCAATAAAGTAACAAGCATTAGGACAAGAGGAAATGGCCTCAAGTTGTGCCAAGGGAAGTTTAGATTGGATATTAGGAAGAATTTGTTTACTGAAAGGGTTATCAGGCAATGAAACAGATTGCCTAGGGCAGTGGTGGAGTTCCCATCTCTGGATGTATTTAAGAGTCATGTAAACTTCAGGATACAGTTTAGTTGAGGACTTGTCAATGTTAGGTTAAAGATTGGCCTCTTGATCTTAAAGGTCTTTTCCAATCTAGACAATTCTGTGCTTCTGTAAGCTAAAAGATAAAGGCTATGGGATAGTGACTCATATTAAATACCACGCTTACTTAAGTAGCAGAATAAAGACTAATTGTAAGTAAAGATGTGGCTCTGACAAAGACATTGGTTCTCACTTCCACCAAGGGAAGAAAAAAAATTAGCCTTCAGCTTATATAGCTAATCTGTCATATAACTCATTGTATCTTCTTGGTGTTTTGGTGGGAACTGGTGTGGTCCCATTTGTTGATAGGAAATCCAGGCTGATCTCTGCAGTCTCTTAATACTGTAACAGTCTGTCTCGTTGAATTCCGAATGGTAGCTCTGCCTTGGCAGGGGTGCAAAGTTGGACAGTGGAAGTCAGCTTAGATTCCTATTAAAAATGCTCATCAATCTCTTTACAACACTTATGCATCCAATTGCTTGCTCGCTTTCAGAAAATTGGCCAGCGAACACAGTGAATGTTGGGCATTGGCTTGCTGGGTTCCTTGCCCCTTTTATTGTGTGGATCACTGTAGACTTTTTAGAAAGAGGAGGGAATTGAATAGTTGAGTTCCAGATATGTTGTTCTTGTTTTGCTTAACCCTGACTGACCTTGACCTGAGAGCACCATGACCTCTGTCAACCAGGTTAATGGGCTTAAATCAAGATGCTGGGTCTTGTGTTGTGATAATTAAGCTGGAATGGCACTGTCATTTTACATCTGAACTGTCTTCTCAGTTGCCTATTTTCTTGCATCTCTGACTGTGGGAATCTTCTAGTCCAATGTTTGCATCTTAGAAGTTTGTTTTCCTTTGATTAACTTTCTGTAACACTCAGCTATTTTAAAACAGGAAGGGAGAGCTGGGAAATGCTGTCACCATTAAAATACACCTAGAATAATTCCCTCTGTAAACAAGGCAATGGTTCTGTTTACCAAACCAGGTTAGAAAGTCTTCTCTAAAAAGGCCATCTACAGAACTTTCTCTTCAAAGCACTGAATGAAGCCAGACACTGTTTTAAGAACAAGGTTGACTTTTTTATTCTCATGTTTTAATGAATTTTTTGCAGGCTGTATGAACATCTTTGTAAATACTTCACAAACAGAACTTTTTTTTTTCTCTATGGATAATACTGTTATAATATTTTTGTTTTTAAAAGACTTTATGGGCAGCTTTGCCTTTTCTCTGTTTTGCAGCTTGGTCAGCAAAATCAGCAATTTAATCAGTTGTTAACTGAGCAACTTTATCTGAAGAGCTGGTTCATTATGTTCTGTTTAACTGAAGTTTGCACTGATTGAATTAGGGCGTAAATAGTAAACAGCGTATTTCCACATTAGTGGGATAATTTAGCAAATTTTTGCAAAGCAGGAGGCAGTAAAAATACTGACAATGAAAGGAAAAAAACCAAAAAGCACAGTGTCTTTTTCCTGTAAATCGTATAATCGTTTAGGTTAGAAAAGATCTTTAAGATCATCAAGCCCAACCCTTAATCCAGCACTACCTTGTCATAGAAGGAGATCAGGTTAGTCAAGCGGTCTATGCCTTTCATAAACCCGTGCTGTCTGGGCCTGATTGCCTGGTTGTCTTGTGCCTGTCACATGATGGCACTCAAGATTATGAGCTAATTGTTGTTAATGACACTTGACTAAATCCAATAGGTGAGTTTTGTAATGTTCTTGCAGTTTTAGGAAAAGACTCTTAGAAAACTATTGTAAAAACTCAGGATTTGCTCTAGAAGTTGAGAGTGACTGCCAAAAAAAGTTTGCAGTGACTCTTCAAGAAGAGTCGAGGGAGTTGGAGCTGTGAGGGAGGCAGTGTTACTTCCCAACAAGGGAGGAAAGTTTGAACTTGGAACAGCTGCAGCCGAGGAGTATTTTGGCCAGGTCACAGCAGGACAGCCTGGGCAATATACTTAAGGTTGATAGATTATAGCTTGTTCATTGCATGGCTTTGTTACTGGTAGGTGCTGTTCTAAAACCTCATCTCTGAGCCTACATTTAAACTCTTGTGAAAAATGGGGGGGATGAATAAATAAGGAAGTGGTGGCTTGTTGCACTTGAGTCATTTTAAGAAATAGTTCACTGTTAGGTGTTCAGGGATGAAGCTGAGTGACAGTAGTTTGCTTCTCAATTTCTAATAACAAAATGTAGTTTTCTCTAGTAGTTTCTTGGCCTTAATACAAGGTGTGATGTTAAGTTACTAGTATGAGGCATATTGTTGTAAATCACTTGGACTATATCTACCTTGATACAGGTAGATCATAGCCCCTAAACACCTAGGGCTGTTTAACACAGATTGAAGATAACAGCAACTCTGAATCTTCTAAGAAACAACTTGGAATTTTTTTAAAATAAAAAAAATCCTCAAACCATAAAGCCAAAGGCCCTGCTCTCGGAAAATGCAGCAGTATATTTGGATATGGCTTGGTTTTGCTGGACAGCTGTTGCTTTCACGTTAAAAAATAGATATGCAAGTAGGTGTTGATGTATCGTGTGCATTGAACCCCCTTACCAGGATAGGGGGAGAAATGAAAATAATAGGAGGATATAGCTGTCGAGTAAATTTCCACAGTAACTTGTGGCCGGAATGGCTATTTTGGACTTTAACAAGATTAGGCAACAACAGTTCATTCATAGCTACTGAAAGAGCAGCTCAGTGTGCTAGATATGAGCCATGCAGAACTTGCTTTTCTCCCAGTGTGTCTTGCCAGATACATGAGCTTCTGGTATTTCTTTGGTTTTTCTTTTACTAGACTGTGTAATGAGGTGAAAAATCTATTTGAAAAATGAACACTTTCTCTGCTCTTTCTCCATAACTTAGTAAGTTCCACAGATTGGGTCCTAACTTCTTGCTTTGTGGTGCGTGAAAATAGCATTTTTCTGTCACTTGAGCAGTAAAGCCTGGCCTGTGTCAGGAACTGGAGATTGTGCAGGATGCAAGGGCATAAGCAGACAGCTTCAGTGCAGCTTTAAATGTACAAAACTGGACTTAAGGAACATTTAGTGATCCTGAAAAAGCCAGCAGAAATTTGTGGCAGCTCATACCCTGTTCTGCTTCATTAGCATCAGCCTATCTGCCTCCTGCAAAATGCCAGTACTTATTTAACTGATAGAGGATGGCACAAGAAAGAGGAGAAGCACAGGTACCTGTAAAGGCCAACTTCTGACCCAAGAGGCTGGTTTCTTTGGGATGCCAGTGGACAGAAAGGAACTTCTGCTCTGACATGCTTCTGGAATAGCCCATCTTCCTCCTGTGTCTTCAGAGAGAACCTATAATGAGTCTCTCTCAACGCTTCTTTGCAGACTATGCACATGTGGTAGGAGCAAAGAAGCGTTCAGCTCCTGTCACTGGGACTTCATGTGAGAAATCAAACCAGAGTGATTCACCTGTCAAACTTGTGGTGATGGAGGATGGCTGTAATAAAGATGACTTCCTTTCATAGATTTCAAGATGCTTTATAAAGGTTCATGTTAATAGTATGACTTGGATTTAAATTTCTTGTTTTGTTTTTCTTACATTTCAGGTCTACCAGTCATGAAACGAATTCTTCTGGTTTTTATCCTGGCTGCTGCTGTTATGTATGGTATACTGCATGGAAATCTGTGGAGGAATAACCTCTACTGGTATGGTGATGCTTTCTTCCCTTATAGTGCAAACACACTCATGGCTGCATGAGAGATGTGTCTGAGTTGCTGTGTTGCCGAACAGCTATTTACCAGTAATCAACAGAGTGATTAGTACTCTGTATGTGTGTGTATTTTCTCTACTGGTTGGGATTTTCTCTACTGTGAGGGAATGAATGTGATTGTTCTGTCCTGTCGCCCCTTCTCTCATGTCACTTTTAAACCTAGTAGTCGATTGGAGCCTGGTTGTAGGAAGAGGTCAAGGACCTCAGAAATAGGGAGCCCTCTGGGTTTCATGGAAGTAGGTGCTCATATGAGGAGAGAGACCTTATTTGTGTGCATCATGTGTCCGTATCTCCTTCCTCTCCATATGTATTTAGTTTTAGCTTGTTCCTTTAGACGTCTGATAAATGAGGTGGGAAAGACCTACTCCACACATGGGAATAACCGCAGGTGTAGCGAGCACTTCTTGAAAATCTGAAATTTGTCAAGTCCCAGTGGCAACCTGGTAGGAAGTAAGCCTTCATTTTTTCCAGACTGCATGGAACAGGTGGCTTGGGACCTTAAGTTCAGGGTGCTTGTTGAAGAAGTTGAGTTTCCATTGGCCTTTACACAGCTGTAACTGGGACTGACCTGTGTGTTTGTGTTATAAAGATAATAGTGATAGATATGTCTCCATTTGTCTTGTTTGTAGCATACAATTGATAAGAATGGCTTTCTATTGTGGTTTCTGTTTATAGCAAACCACAGTGTTGTGTCCCTTTTTGCAGGATTAGCTTTTATGGACAGACTTCCTCTGTGAGGGCTCCTCCTTCTTATGAGACTAGTGGAGTTACCCAGTAAGTTCAGCAGTTGAGTATTTTTGTGGTGGGGTTTTGTTGGTTGGGTTTTGGGCAGGTGGGAGGGATTGAGACTGAAATCTGCAACCTTAGTCTTTAGGCTTTGTGTTCAATTGGTTATTGTACAGCTGTGTCCATTCACTGTTTCTGTTATGAATACCATTGTAACATGTCTGGCAGAAAGGAATTTGTCCATGTCATGTTTCCAGTGTTTGGTTAATATTTATGGCCACTTACAGTGACTGTCTGTTACAAGCAATGAATTGTTGGAAGGACATATGTCTACAACTTCCAAATTTCTGCAATTCCGAGTTATACTTGAATAAAATTAGCAGCGCTACGAGGGCAACTTTTGTGCTTAAAATTTCATAAATTAGAGGTATAGTTCACTTGCAATGTGCAAGTGTGCAGATAAGCAGATCTTGTGCTAGTAAATTCCTGCAATTAGGTTTGTAAGGCTAATGAGCACCTATGCTAAAACTTAAAAGCAGGCCTCTGTTCTCTCTGAAGCCATCCTTCAAAATGCCATCTGCGAGGCTGATTTTGGAAAGCAACAAGCTGGCCAGCTGATACATTTTACAGGATGCTTTCTCAGTGTCGGTATTCACGTGACAACTTCAGGTTACCAAAAGCAATTAACCTTAATGATCTCTTTGGCTTGTGATTCTAATGTGATGGTTTCATCCTTCTGTTCTTAATGCAGCCCAGATGCACACATTGCTCACGCTGAACTTTACCCTCCTTTCTGGGCTTCATATTTGTTATTAATTGGGCTAAATCACCAAGGCAAGAATGTGCTTACAAGTGTAAGTCTTAACCTTATTGTGAGAGGAATGACTTATCCCCAAAGAACCTTATTTTCCTTGAAGTACCCTATGTGGTGCTGTCTCTTCCCCTCTCCTCTCTGAAGAATGCAGGTGGTGCTATCTGGTATGGCTGCAGGGGTGATTCAGCCCAGATGTCCTGCTTCTCTGCAGGTGGGCCTGACATCTTGTTTCTGGTTATGGCTGCTTTGATAGTTGTGAGCAAGAGAGATTGCAAACCCCTTGGAGCAGCCTTTACTAGTAAAAGTAATCATACCAGATTGAGAGAGACCCATCTCTATAATACAGACAGAGATGATAATGAAAATTTGCTGTGGTGTTAACTCAGTAATTAACTTTTACTAATTGGGCTTGTCCAAGTTCCCCTACCTTGTTGCGGCTAACCATTCCTGTTCTTGCTGTTTCTTAGAAATTTTTCTTTTGCAGGCTGCCACCTACAGCTGTGGAGAGAAGGAATGCACTGAACACTTGTCTCCTCAAACCAGCATTTGAATCTTTGTTAGGGTGAGTCTTCAGTGGGAAGCGGGGGCGAGGCTGTGCTGCTAGAAATGGGACTTTTAACATATTCTGAACCATTTCATGTTTTGATTCACCTCTGGAACTATGGGTTTTGGGCTTGGGTTCATTACTGCTTTTCCTGGTTGTGGCAGCACAAATTGTTTAGCTTGTCGCTGATTAGCATCTGCGCGATACCACACAACTAGCTTAACATGCTGGTGTATGTACTGAATAATTAAATATTTCCTCTTCAGATATTGTAGTTAGTAACAGTGAAACTATATTTAACTTATGAAAGATAAGCCTAATTTCCCCTGCCCCAGTGCTTTTCCTGTAAAAGAAGCATTCGTGTCCAAGTCTGAAACTCAGTAATTCTGTTAGTAAGAACCTGGACTTAAAGGATTAAGGTTTTTTGGTAGCTAAGTATTTTGGTAGCAGCCAGGGGCCAGACAAGTTTTGGAA
Organism: Eurystomus gularis; assembly: GCA_013400335.1. Lineage (NCBI taxonomy): Eukaryota > Metazoa > Chordata > Aves > Coraciiformes > Coraciidae > Eurystomus > Eurystomus gularis. The sequence continues at coordinate 42,875 of VZZY01009385.1, forward strand.
ATCTCTTCATTTTATTTGGAAAGAGGGGTATGAAGTGTGCAAAATTTCATCCAGTCTTTAGTGATATAATGGATATAGTGGAATTTTAATGGGATTTAAGTTTTTTGAAATTTTTGATTATTCATGATTTTGTTCCTCTGTAGTACTGTTGAATTGTGTGTAGATGTCCTCCACTTTAAGGTACTCATAGGAAGCTTCCGTTATAAAGAAGCAGTCAGATGAAAAGGGAAGAGCTTCAACCTAAAACAAAGGAGATGCCTGGTCATAAAAGTGTATCTGAGAGGTTTGTGAGGAAATACAGGGAGTTTTTTGTTCTTAGAAGCACAGGTCTTCAATGAGAGATCAAGGAAGTGCTACAGGACCAGAGACAGACAGGCTGTACTGTTGGCTTAAGCAAACATTCAGTATGGCCTTGAGAAAGCTTGGGAAGATGCTTAGATCAAGTTCTGGCTGAAGGAGTCTTAAAGGTCTGAGCAAAGACACTCTTGCTTCTTTTTTTGGTCCTTTTTGCTTACAGGAAAACATGGCTTTAAACATGGAAGGATCTCCAAAGCAGTCCTGTAGTCCCTGAGTTTTGGTTAGCTGCCTGGCCCAGCGAGGTAGTCCTGGGTCCCTCACCCACAGAGTGTGCCTAGCCTGTCTGTTAGGCACAACAGGACAGCTCTGGTGCTAAGCAAGGGGGCAGGAAGGGACGCAGAGATGCGCAGCGAGAAGATGGTAGGTGCAGAGTCTCTTGCATGTTTCCATAGCTCATTTACAGAGATAGCTTGTGCAAGCTGAAGATCTGGTCTGTGCACTTCGGTAATAGCCCGGGGAGGTTGAAAGGATTTCTAACCTGGCAGAATTATTTATTGGAAAGGAACCAGAGATAAAATTAAGAATCTCTTTGCAGTAGGTAAATTATTTATTATGTGTAAGCTTACCATCTGCTTCTGAACAGCAAGGCAAGTTATTAAATTTAATATGGGTATTTAGTGCATGATGTCTCAAAGTTAGCTAGTCTTGCTTAATTGACCTATGGCCTAGTTCTTGCTGTGTGAGCTGTGGTGTTTTGTTGTGTGTTTATTTTTTTTGGTTTTGTTGTTTTTCTCCTTTTTACTGTTAGTATCTTCTGACTACATAGAGCTTAAAGAGTGAGATACTTGATTTGTGCGACTGAGAGGGAGTTTTTTTTAAACAGCTATTAATATTCATAATAGCAAAGCAAGTCATGTGCTGACTGTGGGTATTTATGATCAACACTAGGTTTTCTCACTGTGACTGTATACTTCTGTGTTAACGTTTTAATATAAGACCTAGTATGCAGGATTGCTACAAAGTCAACAAGTTCAGTGTGTGTGTGCCCACTTAATTCCAAGGTGAAGCCAAGGACATGGTAGCATGTGACAGGATTGGTGCTACTGTTCATTCATTGGCTTGACTTGGCAGATATGATAGTAAGTCTCTTCCCTGCTTTGAGATAACCCTTTTCTGTGGGTGAAGAAAGAAGTGACCCATTCATTCTGTCTCAACAGTTATAAGGTATGATGCTGTCATGTTCTAGTTTACAGGAGGAATGCTCTTTTGAGGCAAACCTCCTTGTGATTCCCACATGCCATGCTTCTCATCGCAGGGTGGCTCTGGCACATGCGCACTGGGGTCCTTTCAAATATCTGACTTCTGGCTAAGCCAGAAGATGCACTGCAGGAGAACACCCCATGTACTGCAGCTGCTAAGGAATGTTCAATCCAGAGTAGAGAAAAAACCCCAAAGCACCAAGATGTGTGTGATGTGGACATGCGAACAGTGTACTTTTTTGCTGTATGGATGTACTCCCTGTTGCTTCAAACTACTTCCTAATGTTAACACAGCCATAAAGTGCCACTTGTTTGGAATGGGGGTGCATCTCAAATAAGATGATATCTTCAGGAGATGGCATTTTCAAGTTAAAATGCCTTGTTTCCAATCCTGTTCTTATTTATTAAATTGCTGTATATAATAATAACTCTTAATTTTCCTTGCTGCCTCTTATGTACTTTTCAAACCTGAAGTTATTAATTGTCTTCCTTGGTTACATCTCTCTTAAACATGCTGTCTCATAGTATAAACTTCCAGTCCTATGATTTTAGTCACTGTATATCAAGTTATACTAGCAGGGAAATAACTTTATCTCACACTCTACCTGTATTTTCCGTTTTAAGATCTTCCCCTTTTCTGTCACCTGCTTTCTTTTCCTGTGTTGGTGAATTTTCCTGTTTTAAAAATTGATAATACTTGAAGCAGGATAAAAAAAGCTCTTTTTTTAAAGCAATTGCATGAATTATTTGCTTATTCGAATCATGTGGATTTTTGAAACGTCTTCTTTTTTCCCTTTATTAGTGTTGACAAAATATACCCTTTCCTGTGTGCTAATGATTTTATCAGAGTGGCGGAGTTTCATGGGAGTGATAAATTTGAACTACCTTATGGAATAAAGAGAGCAGGTTTGTGTTCCCCATGTACCTTGTTTTTAAACAGAAATACCTAAACAGTGTGTAAAAGCTACCTGCATCTGTGGCCCTTGTCTTTCTTGTTCACTGATGCTAATCCTTTTAGCGGTTTCTAGCAGTGACTTAAAATGGTTTCATTTAGTCCCTCTGAGCTGGCACCTTCCTGTTTTTAACAAATGAAACACCGTGTTGGGGCTGTCTCTCTTAGCAGAGAAGCTCCAAAAAGGTGAGAGTGAGGAAGAGTGGAGCTTATTCAGCTTTCTTTAATAATGTATGTGGGCTGCAGTGCTAAAAATATTTAGCTACTGCTTTGCTAGGTGAAATATTAGCTAGGTCAGTGTGATGGGGTTTGATTAACACACCTAAGTGGATCGGGATCCAGAGTCCTACTGAGGCAGAAGTCCCCAGATTGGGGCAGTTAGATCCTCCAAAATTTTCCTTTGACTGGGTTGGCTTTTCCCACCAGGGAAGTTGTGTCACTGAGGCTGCAAGGGCTACTCCTGCTGTTGCATAGCTGCTGCACCCATGCAAACTGCTTGCCTGTTCACGCCCGCTGCTGCGTTGGTCAGGGCAGAATAAACAGGGTCAGAGACCCTAAAGGTCAAAGTTGTCCTTTGGGGAAAGGTTGCAAAGTCTCAAGTCTCAAGAGTTTTTAACACTGAACAGTGAACTTCCTAGTACCCTGTGGATCTGGGCTTTAGATTCTCGGTTTCACCTCCATCAGTGTGACAGGATGGTACGTTTCTCTGGGATTCTGGTGAGGAATGAGTTGAGGCCCCCTCTGTTAGAGGTATGTTGAGTCTCTGGCAGGCACCTGTCCACTGGGGGAGGGCTGGGAAGGTGCCTCTACCCAGCTTTGCCAGTGAGCCCATGTTGGTTTGATGTCTTCTGCCAAGATACGTAGTGCTGTTCCTGTCTTTAGCTATGCAGCCCCTCCTCTTGGGTCAAGGCTGCTTCTGTTTCAGCTGAAGGTGGGTAAGAGGAAAAATAGTCAATCAGGATGCAGGTCTTGGAAACTCTTCCAATGCTTATTTACTGTAATGAAGACTTTTAAATATGAATCTTATGCTGTTTTCCAACAGAGGAGTGTTGGGACAAGAAAACCTTACTGGACAGGAGCTTTGATAAGCCTAAATTTCTTTGGCATTATTGGTTGACCCGTGGCCCTAAATTACAAATGTTCTTATTTTGAGTTTTTTATGCACAGAGTGTAAAAACTACTGTGTCTGAAAATGCTGTAGTCAGGGTGGCATGCTTATTTCTATGCTGGAAAGCACTGAACATTGTAATTAATCTTCTTTATATTTGCTTTCTAGAGCAATTTTTTCGTTTAGCCCTTTCGAAACTGCAGAACTGCGGACTTTCCAGTGAAGATGACAGGTAAGATGGTTTATTTGCTACTGCTTCTGTTCATTGTATTTTGAATATTTAATATTTATCTGAAAAGGAATGTCAGTGGTGTTATCCTGAAATTGCTCAAGTTAGCCAAGATGCAGATCTGACTGGCAGTGTCCAACCAGTATGTAACTGATTCCAAGTTTTAAATAAGCTTGGGTTTAAACATAAGTAGCACCAGCACTCAAGAATAGTTTTTCTGTGAGGGATCTTAAACTTACAGATTTCTTCTTGGGAAATTGCTAGCTGAATGCAGTCCCGTCTTCCTGTAGTACCTTTTTATACTTGAGGAAAGTGAAACCACCCCTTAAAAACTGAATGTGATCTTCTCTTTCAAAGTCGTCATTAGTATAAGCACGGTTGAGATAAGCAGATGCAACCCAATGACTGTTTCTATGCAAAAGAAATCTTGTGCATATCCCCATGCCACTGCATCTGCTGGCCTGCTGCACACCCATGTTTGTATGTACGCTCAGCTTCCTTTTCCCTGTGGGTAAGGGAGATGTAGGGCAGCCAGAAAAGGCATTTCCTGGCATTTCAGGAGTAACTGGGGTGTGGCACGCAGTGGAGCATGCCTTAGATAACTTTCTTCCCAAGCATTAGATGACCCTGTTTAATTCTCTTGGTTAGAAGCCACTTCTGCTGCAATTTTTGTTGTTGTTGTTGACTGGTTGGTTTTGGAGAGTCTTTCTGTATATGTCTTGTTTGGGGTGGTTTGTTTTGGTTTTGGGTTGGTTTTTTGGGGGGGAGGGAAAGGGATTTTTCTGAGGGTAGTGTAGTAGGGTTGGCAAGTACTCTAAAATTCTGTGTCTACCAAGTCATGCAAATGACTTAGACTTGCAGTCTAGCAAACGGGCTGACAGCTTGTTACGTATCATGTTAGTATGCAGACTTCTTAATGGAGCTGAATGCAAATAATGCTGAGGTTGACTGTACTTGGTTTTGGCTTTAATCAAGGAGATCAAACAAAAGGTTGTTGCTTCAAGCCAAAGGCTAGGATCACATTTTAATTAAACTTAAGTGGAATATGAACAGAATAATTGGTGTTCAAGGCTAAGAATTGTCTTGGTTTTAATACCCAGCTTTCCTTTTTTTCACCTACTGTACTCCTTCCTTTCCTGGTGTTTAGTATCTATTTCTAGGATGTTCAAGCTTGCTCTTAAGTTAAAGTGAGGGGAAAAAAAAAGGGGGGGGGAAAAAAACCCCACAACAACCCTGTTTTCTATCAGGAGTGTGATAGTTGGGGAAAGTTATACAGAATTGGCTGACGAAGCCTAGTCTTTTGCCTGGAGTTTGAAGGAAAATGCCAAATATTGTATTGGAAATTCCCTGAAATTACAAAAGTTCAGCACTATAATCGTTTTGACTGTAAAGTAGAGATGCTGGCATGGAAGTGTCTGTCCTATAGATCAAAAGTAAGGTAACTGGTTTTTATCCTTTGAATGTAGGTTCTCTGATATATTTATATGTTTAGTAGTTGTGGGAAGTATGCTTTGTTTTAATAAAAGTAATATACTTCCATAGTACTGAAACAAAGTGAGAACTATTACTATCCAATAGACAGCAATATAAACAAATCGAATCTACAATGACATACAATATACTCTTCATATACCCATCAGGTCTTGTGCATAGCATTGTTAGAGCATAAGTCACTGTAGTAAGGAAGAGCTTTTATATATATACATTTAACTGAGATACAGTGTTTTTAAAATATGAGACACTTTGGGAATTAATCCTAAAAACATTCTCTGGTGATACAGAATTATTAGGCAGCTCTGTAATGCTGTTGTCTAATTAAACCTTCCTGGCAGAAAGCAAACCAAATTTCACTGTAAACTTTTCTTGGGGCAGAGCGGGGCAACCTGCAATAAAGTATTTTAACAAATATTAGGCACCAAATCTCTGGTGCTCATATAGCTGTATTTGTGTGCAGCTTAGGTAATACTGTACATAGTGAACTACAAAGGATTTTTTTTTTTCCCAAATAGTACCGTTTTTCAAATTTCAGTGGAATTCTCACTGTGTAAAGGTCTAGCTCTCCGAAACTGTTCAGATGTGAATAGTGTCAATGCCTTCAGTGGAACAGCCTGTTAAGAGAAGGGTTTTCCAGGCTAGGGGTATATCCACAGAGTAACCTCTGAATACCTGTTCTACCCATTTCCTCATAATTACTTGCTTGGCACTCTCAGGACTCTAAGCTCAACAGTAGTAAGTTCTTACAAATGCATTTACACTATCCTGAGTCAACAAGATGTGACCTCTGCAGCCGCCTTTACCAAATAATTTCAAAGGAAATAATTTGCATTCCTCACCTGACTGTAGGGGTGTACATTAAAGGAGTTGAGGCTGGAATCTTCTTTTTCTTTTTCCAGAGAAACAGTATTTCAGTGGAATGTGGAAGATGCAAGTCTTTTGACCTTTAAAGGCTGCATTTCCATTTCACAATATTTTTCTTTTATAGACTAGGAAAATGTTTCTTTTAGCGTTTCACTGTATAAACAAAATATGTAAACTAATGCCAGACCTTGAGATTGAGAAGCTTTTGTACACTATGTGAGTAGGGCAAGGGTTTGAGTGACTAAAGGGATTTGCATTTAGATGTGGGAGATCAGTTATCATGTGATTTGCATCAGGATCCATTTATACTCTAAGTAGATCTCTAACACCTAAGTGCAATCCTTTACACTCAAACTATTGCTATAGCAATTGTTATAGCTGAGGTCTTAGTATTTTTCACTTTCATCAATATTGTGCTAGTAGTTATAAGCTGGACCTCCAGACATTTCAGTCTATTATATTTCACTTGTCCTTAAACAACATCAGGTGTACTACATCTGAATTTATTTCTCCTCTTGCCAATTTATTGACTTGAAGTAAAGGTGAGTGTTACTCACTCTTCGGGGTGAGTGTTTGGGTTTTTTTTTTACTATGAGAACATGAAAAATGCAACCTTAAGAAGTGGGGTTTATAAAATATATGGGACTAACAGTTTGGTGAAAATCAATGTGATTTCTGTGATCTACAGTAAGTACAGGTCAATTTAACCTAAATGTCTTTGAATACAGTGCAGTCTTGCCTACGTAACCTTCATCTCCATTTCATATATTGTTTTCCTATGATTTTTGACTCTAGCATAAACCATTTTCCTCCTTGCTTGTTGTCAGTGGAATCTGTGCTACTGTGGACATAGACCTATGGTCATAACTGGAGACACTAGAATACTGGGGCAGTGGGGGGGCAACAATTCAGAACCAGTACATTTGTGCCTGACTTCCTGTTTGAGTTGGCCCAGTTTGACTTCCTGAGCATGACAGAGATTAAATGCTGGTCTTTCTAATTTGCTTGACAGTATTTATGGCTGTATTCATGACTGTATTAGTGTACAATTCATCAGGAGTATTTGACCTGCTTGTCGACTATAACCATTTCAGAAATTCACATACCAATGTTAGATACTTTATTGGTTATTTGAAGGCAGCTGATAACTTCATCTTTGATATGCGTGTTATTAAGTGCACTGGAGTTTGAAAGCTTAATCCGACTTAAAATTTCCCTAACTTTTCCATCCAAGTAGTATTAGTCAGCTATCAGCCATGAACATTGGTCAGTAAGAGGGAAGAGAGTTCAGATTTGACTTGAGAGCTGCAACCCAGCTTCTGTAGCTGCATGAACCTCAATTGCCCAGCTCTAAAGTCAGGTGCTAGTTTACCCTCCCTGCCCTGAATGTGTCCATCACAACTGCACAGTGCAGAGAGGAGAAACCAAAGAGCTCTTCAGTTCCATACCAGAGTGGAAGGCATTATTTTGATTGTTGGGGATTGACATAGCGGAGAAGCTTCTTAAATCATAGCCTCTGCCAAAAATTGGAAGGTATGTAATAAGGAATCACTTAATGGTCATCTGCAGGGGCCAGAAAAAGCAGTGCCGCCTCAGAGTAACTTTTTGGCTCTGTATGGTTGGAGTAATACAAATCACTTGCAATAGAGCTGACAGTTTTTTGTGAATTCACACCAAGTAGTTAAAGAGTATAAAATAAAATATTCAGCAAAATTAGGAGCAATTTTTCTGGCTTTTTATTGAGACCTAAAGATGAGTTTGTGTCAGTCCCTGCCAAACCAGGGTGTCCACCAATCATGGAGGATGGATGCTTTAGCCAGGAGATACTACTAGAAGTTGGAGTACGAGTAGCAGTTTAGGGCTTGCATTGTGGTGATGAAGTTTGTTCCTCATTTACCCAGCTGTGGCCATGTAACTTTTGGTGGCACTGAATTCAGAGGTTTGAGGTGATTAAAACTTCCAGTGGTTTATAGAGGCATGCTGTAAATGACAAAAAACCATGATGCAACCATATCGTGATTCTATGCTTTTTCCCCTCTCTCCCTCATTCCACCTTTATCCCTGTTTTCTTAGGATAGCTTAAAGTAGATTGAAAAACTAATTTGAAAATTAATGAGCTGAAGCAGTCCTGGAGTAGAGGGAAGGGTTTTGCGGGTGTGGAGGTAATGGGCATACTGAGAACAAGATGGTGTAACAGATTTTCACCCATCTGATTTCTGAGGTACTGAGTCACATGGATGTGGCATTAGCTGGAAATCTTTTTATGAATGCTTGGCTTCTACTAAGCAGCTCAGGAAATGCTAAAGAAGGGTGTGCCAGCTTTTTATGTGTAACCCCAGCCTGAGAACTGCATTTAGTAGCACTGTTTATATATATATATATGTGTATATATATATGTGTGTGTATATAAATCTTTAAAGGCAACTCCTTCTGCAGATGTGGTCCTAGAGCAGCAGGTGAGAAGGTGCCACCCCAGCATTTCTTTTGAGATATTTACAGTTGGCATTTATTCTCACCTCACTTTTTCTGTAAGCTTCAGGTTTTCAGCATTGCTTTGAGGCCCAGGGTTTTTTTCCCTAGCTCACATGTGGTACAGCATAACTGCGTTAAGAGTTCTGTAGGAAATATAGGGAACTGCTTTGTACATTGAGGTGTTGTTGGTCACTCTTGGCTGGAACAGGCTGTTTTCACTGATGTCAGATAATACTCTCCTCAGCTGAAAAACCTGGTTGGACTGTCTGAGGAGAAAGATGTTAATTAGTTTGCATAAAGTGCCACACTGGACATTTAATACAGATTATAGTACGCTTTGAGACACGGTCCCAGGGTCATCTACAAGAAATGGCATAGACCCTCCTCCTTATTTGAAGAACTGTTGGAAAGGAACACTGAGAGGTGGCTCATCTGCTGTTCGTGTCTAAAGAAAAGACCAACATTTTTGTTTTGCCATTTTTCCTGCTGCAACCAAGTTGAACAGCTTTTATTTTAAATAAAGAAGCATTTTTATAACAAATGATGTACTTCTTCTGTAAGGAAGAGTTTGCAATCTTATATGTTGGATGTAAACCTTCCCTAAAGAGCCAAAATTTGAGTAAAAAAAAACCCAGCAAGCCTCTCTGTATGCCCTTTTTTTTCTTTTTCCTAGCAAAGCATACATTTTACTAGCATTGAAATAAGACAGTAGGGAACAAAAGATACACTCAAAAAACCTCAGGTAACATGGAAAATCCTATCATTAGAATTTACTTTAAGTTTAGCATTTGCATAATACCTTTTTTTGGTGCTTTTTTTAAACCCCAAATATTCTAAATTTGAAAGGGATTACTATTTTGACTGGATAGTAGTATAATTTGTGGCTCAGAGTGTTTTATGTACTTGGCAATGCCATCTAATTTGAATCTAGTCATATAAGAACACAACTTTTAATCAAGCGCTTCCCTTGTTATGTCATGACAGCATGTACTTCAGCACGTTTAGACAGCGCTTTCTAAGTACAGGCAGAAAAATCAACATGATTATATTCCTTTGAAGAGCCATCACGTGTCATCGGGCTAAGGTTTTTCACATGTACAATTCAGAGGCCTGTAACATCAATTGTGAACATAAATCTTGGTGTTTTATCTTATGTTGGAGATCTCTGGAGTTGTGGAGTTGTACAATATTGCAGAAGCAACTTAATTTGAGTTAGATTTTTCCAGACATACTCTGTGCTGGTTGATATATCCCCAAACTGAGACAAGCTGGAAGCACTGTGGAAGCTAGTTGAAGATCTAATGGCACTCATATCACCAGCTGGTTGTTAGATGATCTTAAACAGCAAACTACTAGAAAAAGGACATGTATAAAAACAGTTTTACATGCTGGAAGACATTTCCTGACTTTGGCAGTCCTTGAAATAATTCAGCTGCTTTTTTTTTTTTTTTTTTGAAAGCAGCCTTAGCATGTGACACAGGATTGAGACTGCTCTTTAGGGGCCAAGGAGCATAAAAGATGCAGGACCTCAGTAAATAAGCCAGCTAGATGCAAATATATCATTAACAAAAATGTGAAGCAAGGGAAGTCACGCATATTAAAAGTTCTGTTTGTTTCACAGCATTGCCTGTCGACGGTGTGTTGTGGTCGGTAATGGAGGAGTACTTCGAAATAAGACGTTAGGGGAGAAAATTGACTCGTATGACGTGATAATAAGGTAAGTGGTATCTCCTTTTCATTTTGCATACATGCGGAGAATTAAATTTTTGCTGTCAGCCGGTGGCTTTGGAGTTCTGTTATTATAGAAGTGTGTGGTGGGTTAACCTT
>VZZY01009385.1:53700-75265 GCA_013400335.1 Eurystomus gularis
ACCCTTCTAGCTCCCAGCACAAAACACTGCTTCTATGTGGAAAACCAGCTCAGCCAGACCCACTACAAAGTGAAAACTATAAAAGTTCTTGTTTTACTTATTCTGTTGGAGCCTTCATTTAAAAGAATTCAGGAGAAAATAGATCAGTGTTTTGTTACACAGACTGACTGATATGTGGAGGAAGGATAACTGTGTGGTCAGCCTGCCTCATGTAGAGATACGTGCAAGATGCTGCCACCAGGGATGGATCCAAGCATGTGACAGCCCAGAGCCCTGCATGTGCCCCTTGCTGTGAGCCATCATGCTGGGCAGCCCTGCCTCTTACCTTCCACACCACACCTGTCATAGCCCTGGCATGTGCATTGCTCAGAGTGGGTTAAATGTAATGTTTATGCTGAGAGGTCTATCTCAAGCCACGTGTCAACGGAGGATGATGACTGTCCCTTTTTCTCAAGCATGTTAGCTCATATTAGAAGTCTGAGATGTCTTGACCTACCAGAGGATGCTGGGGTCTGAATGAGGACTGGACTAGGGAAACTCAGGAGGTGCTCAGAGAGGAACAGGCAAGGAGAAGAGGGGAAGCCTCAGATGCCAAGCAAACTGAAAATGGACTACTGGCTATTATAACAGAATATCCTACATATGAAGAAAAAGGATAAATCAGTTTCTCCTTTGCAGGAACTGAGATGGTAACTGATTTAAACAGCTTTTCTCCCTGTAGTTAGCCTGTCAGATAGTGCCTGAACCCTCTTTGACAAAAACCTCTGAGCTGCCATTTCAGTTTGTCTGCTTCAGCATTGTGTTGAACATTGAACAAAATCTCATTTTTGTTACTTTCTCATCAATCCCAGTCAATGAGAGAGGGATTGTCATCAATCCTCAATTTATTAATAGTGTTTTGGTATTCAAACACTACCATAAAGTTGTATACAACTTGTGTACATCCTGTCCTATTTTCACTGTAGTATATGGTGTGAGGAAGCTCCATCTCTTTCAAGTGTTTGGGCTCCTTGTAGGTCTATCTACTCTTCTTAAAATGGAAATCTTAATGCAGACTGGTGCCACATGTTCAAAAACAGCTCTAAATGCAAAACTGTTTTAGAAATATTCTATGCATCTGCTTAAGATGAATGAACAAAGAGGTGGTATTTGCATTCTGTATTTAATGATGATTTCTGAAAATATTTTGAAGTATTCCCTTGTCTGCGTATCCTGTCTTGCAAACATTTGCTCCTAGGCAGCATCCCTTCTATTCTGAGCAGTCACATAGGCAGGAATGGAGCATACAGAGACTGCCTGAATTCTCCAAAGACTATGCAACCCATCCACCAAGCAAAAACTGCAAGATGGAGGCTTAAAGGCAGCCCCTCTAATACCTTTGAGCAGAGAGACCTGACCCACCTGCTCCCTGCTTGCTAATCTTCTATATCCCAAAGCAGTTGTAGCTATGCAAGTAGTTTTTTTGTTTGTTTGTTTTTTTTTTTTTAAAAAAAACAACAAACCCCAAACAAAAAAAGGCAAACATAAAGATGTATCAGTATCAGGCACATGGTCATAATCCCTGTATGCTGTAGACAGTGAGGAGTATTAAAACATTCTTGAATTGCCTCCTGTATGACTCGGATCATCTAGTAGCATGAATGGAGCAATGGGTAATTCTCCAAGCCAGATAATCTCTTTGGTCTTCTACAGTTTCTATGTTTGAGCCAAATCAGGAGTCCTTCTGCTCAAGTGACACATGATAAGCAATCTTGCAATTGTATTCTAAACCACCTTGGCCAAATTCCCACGTGTGCTTGATCTCTATGAGTTAGAGGGTGAGTGCACCTGGTAATTGCTCATCTACCATGTAATGTGATAAGTAAATGCTGGGCCACTAAACCTTCCTGTACCTGGAACATGCTGTCTAACCCACAGACTAATGCGTGTGTCAGCCGCTGCATAGTAAGAACATGGGTGGGGTTGTCATTGCTGTCTCTGTCCTCTGCAGAATGAATAATGGCCCTGTTATAGGGTACGAAGAGGATGTTGGGAGGAGGACGACTTTCCGCCTTTCGTACCCGGAATCCATCTTCTCAGATCCGATCCACTACGACCCTAATACAACTGTTATTCTCATTGTCTTCAAACCACGTGACTTGAAGTGGCTTTGGGAGATACTAAGTGGTCAAAAAATAGTGAGTTTAATTACCTGTGCACTTTGGCTCAGCTTGCCACACACCTCTCATGAAATACCTGTTTTGCTTTTAACTTCAGTCCTCCTAGCTGGGAAGAGCACTGGATCTGCTAGTTCGTCTGCTCAGTATCCCTTTCCAATAAATGCCTCTCTCCAATTTCTCATACACATATTTGATCAGTTCCTCACCCAAAACCAATTTTCCTTGTGGAAATACCTTTTTACCTCTTTCTAGCACTGTTTCATATTCTGATATGTGTTTTCCAGCTGTTTCCCAGACTATTTTATATTGCACACTTGGTGGAATTGCAGAATAATGTTGGAAGGGACCTCTCTCTAAAGGCTTTTAGTCCAAAACCTTGTTGAAAGAAAGTAGGGCCAAGTTCAAAGCCATACCAGGTTCTCAGGGCAACATCCAGGTAGGTTTTGAGTATTTGTAAGGATATTTTTACAACCTCTGTTTCAGTGCTGCAGCACCCTCACAGGAAGGATTTTTCTCCTCATCCTTCCACTGCAGTCCTCTGAGAAGAGTCTGATCCTGTCTCTTTTTGTAAGCCCCTACCAGATAGTTGGAGATGGGCTGAACAAATCCAGCCTCCCTAGACTCTGCTTGTTTGCTGTGCGGTCTGGCCCCTCAGCTGTTTTAGTAACCTTCTGCTGAGCTTGTCCCAGTTTGACACTCTCTTGCACACAAGGGAGCCCGAAAAAGCCTTTGTGAGATTTGCAGAAAGGCACAGTACAAAGCACTCGAGAATGGTAACTTCTGTCTACCTCTTCTCTATGCTTTTCTTAATGCGGCCAACCACACAATGAGTATGTACTGTTTCCAGGGCACTCTGCTGTTCCATGTTGTCCTCAGGGACCTTTCTGCAAAGCTATTTCCCAGCCAGCCATCCCCAACCTCTGCTGCTGCAGTGTGTTATCCTGTTGCAGAAGCACAATTTGGCACATGTTTTTGTTGAACTTTAGGAGGTTCAACACTCTTCTTCTTCAAACTCCTGCCCTTGGATTTTACTCTGGTTAGAATTGCTACAGAACCAAAGTCAACCGTTTATAGCCATTAAAAATGTGTATTTACTTGCCTGTTACAGAGTGCTAAAGGCTTTTGGAAGAAACCAGCTCTGAACATGATATACAAATCTAGTCAAATCAGGATTCTTGATCCCAGCATCACCAGGAAAACGGCTTATGAATGGCTTCATTTCCCAACAAGATTTCCCAAGAAGGAGGTAAGCTTTTTTTTTCCTCTGTGCCTTTTGGTTTTGTGGAACTAAATGTGTACTCAGGGGTAATTATCTCTATTATAGAGGACTATGTTAAAACATATTTTAGGTCCACATTGCAGTAGTTTACATTTAGATGGTGCTCAAAAAAGATGGGAAAATGGAATCCAGAAAGACAGTTGATAGCCTTGTATGCCAAAAATCTGTTTTTATGGATTCTATAATTAGTATTACATGAAATGTCTTTTGTAGACAGACATAATGCCTTTTACAAAATTGGGAAAAGCAGACAGACATTGGAACATGGCAGATCCAAAGAGCATCTAGAAATATTAAGGAGTCTTGAATTATTAAATGTAGGATGTTTTATAGTTTTTCTTAAATGAAGCAAACAAAAGAATCCCAACAAACCAACAAAAAAAATCCCCAAACTCCACAAAACAAACAACCAAAAAAACCCCCAACAAAACCCCCCGCTAAAAACAAAACACTGAAAACCTGCTACACCAAACAAAACCCCCCAAAATCCAAGAACCTGGTAATTCTAGCACCACTGCAATTTCCCACTTCTGGGGCAGGCGGGGACTAGGGAGCATACAGGATATTCCAGCCCTGTTTAGCAGCATTCTTGTGCTTACTAATTTGATGCCAAGCATTGTAATGAGTTAACCGACAATTTGGACATAAAAATACATTTTAACTGCCAGTTTGACTGAAGAATGTTTCTGATGAAAGGTAAGGCTTCAAGCTGGAGACCTCCCTTGCGCAGTCAGGACCGACCACGTGCTGTTTAGCACAAATAGGGTTCCCTGGGGTCGCGTTGTTGTACAGAGCTGCTTCATTGGAATCGGCCAACTGACATGTGTGGAAATGTTTGACAGGCTGTCACTGTGGAGTATCTACCATAACATTTCTGGTTTATTCTTTGTAATATTTGAGGGAGTTGAGGGTTTTTTGCTTTTGGGAGTTTTTAGCCTTTTTTATTTTTATTTTTTCCTTCTCTCTGTTGAAAATGTTGTGCTTTTTTGAGCCTACTAGTAGCTTTTTGCTTCCGTCAACTCTCAAACTGGAATACCCACTTGGGCTGCATGCTTGTTGGGGCTCTGTGGCATTTCAGCTCTTCAGCCAAGGGTGGGAAGAAAGCAGCATAGTAGTTGAGTGCCTAACTATCTCCTGAAGAGCCACAGAACATCCATGGCTCCATAAATCCCTCCTCTCTCTTCCTCTGCTCGCCTCTCAGTGGGAATAAAAGTAAGACCAGTGCTGTCAATGAGCCAAACAGATGTGCGTGGTGTCCTGGAGCTGGTCGGGAGGCACAGACCCCTGAGTCACCTTCGGTAGCATGCATGCCCTCTGCTTCTCTCCTGCTTACTGGGTGCCCCTGCCCAGAACACAACTGTATCTGTGCTTGGAGCCCCTTTCCACCACTTCCACATCCCACTTGCTCCACCCCAGGTGTTTTGCAGCCCCTCGTCCCCGACGGCAGCAATGGTCAAGCTCAGGCATGCTTTTCCTCCCGTCTCAGAGGTGGGCCGTGGCAGGGAGCCTGCACATCTGCAGTCCCTCTGGCACAGCTCAGTTAAGCTGCAGGTCATGCCTCTAGGGTTCCCATTGGCATGGGTGGCCTGTTGCAGGTCCTGCTTTGTAGCCCTCTGTTCCTCCTGGGGAGGACTGGTTCTGCCTTCGCTGTCCTGTGCTTCAGCCCCCTCTGCCTGCAGGAGACACCCAAGACCATTATTGCTTTCCCTGCTGTCTCTGCCTTTTCCATTAAGCCAATCTCATGTTCCCTGTGTGTGTGTTTGCATGTAGTCCAGCAGGCATTTCTGTTTCTTTGCTAGCAACTGTGGTGGTGTTAGCAGAGCTGGGAAAAACAGCTGTAAAATCAGATGTGCTGCCCTTGTAGCACTCAAGTCAGAAGGTGTTGCAGTCATTCCAGGGCTGTGTTTTCTCCCATTAAATGTGACTGGCTGAACAAACTTCATTATAGGACAAGGATATCTGGATATGACTAGGGTACCAGCATGACAATACATTTTAAAAGTAATGTTGCTTTTTTCATTATATTCTTTTGTGGTGAACTTTATGATAGCCAAAGGTAAACAGAGCTTGGTGCAACCTGTGATATTCCTGGTATTTCAAATAGCACTAATCCTGACATGTAGCATTCCTGTCATAATTTTGGTGTCCTGTTTAGTATGGACATTGCAACAGATCACTAAGTTTATGCTATTGGGCCCCCAGGGCAGAAAGTTATTTTGCTAACTGGCAGGAGCCCTGAGCAACAATGTGTCTTTGAAGTTGATGTTATTTTTTGAATACTCCAGAAGTTGTTTTAAAGGTACAAAAAAATTCTACATAAAAGGTGGTAGTTCAATTCTGTAACTTTAATTAGGCTTACAGAGCTGACGTTGGTAATTTTTTCCTGGAAATTTGTTCTTGTATTATATGATAGAAGGAAATATTTTTCTATATCGAGTCCATCTGACTTCTCTCTGTGCAGAGTTGTTCAGTTCTGGTTTGCCTACTTTGTTTCCAGAGGCAAATGAACTGTGCCTTGGGTAAGAGGTCAAAAAAGCATATAATTTTATGCTCGTTTCGTCTCTGATAAAAGGGATATTTTAGATAAGAAGGCCATTAGTGCCTGAAAGTTTTGTCCATGTCAGAGGGCACTTTTCCCCCTCAGCTTCGTCACTTAGATTAATGAAAGAGTTCACCTCTCTGTACAAACCTTGCCTCTTTTACTTCCTGAGATAATTTTAGCCACAAGTAATGTACTTGATCACAAGATAGGACAGGTAGTTGCAGTGAGTTGTTCTCTGCTCTTGTAAAAGCTATTTTTTTTGTTAGGTGCTCTTAATTTAGCACAGTTAAAACCTGGTTTTGACCTGCTCTCGATATATTACATTGCATTTACTTCTGCACTATCTCCTTCTAGGGAGAAATACACATTTAATTTTCTTCTAATGGAAATAGTGGGGGAAGATCTAAAGCTATGTTCTTCTGAAATTTTCCTGCTCTGAAAAAGTTCAAATGCAGCCGAGTTAATGCAGCAGTAACATTCGTGTGTTTTTAGGCTGTTATGAAGATTTGAGATATGTTATGTTTTTCTGTTTGTCTGGATCTCCCTCATCTAGAAACTTCTGAACACATCTGCTAATTCAGTCAAATTTGACAGGGTGAAATGGTCTCAAATATATTGAAGCCTCAGCAGTTTTGTTAAAATAGTTTGCTGCGCAGAGGCATAGGGAGACCTTCCTGATGCCTCTGCTGAGGGAAGGACTACAGCAAGGGCTCAGCCCTCACTAGAAACTGGAGAATCCCAGGGAAATCCAACATGGCAGATACTCCAGTAATGGAAAATGTGCAGGCAGAATCTTACTCATTATGACACACAAGGGGATCAAACCACAAAACCAAATATCTGTAGAAGAGCCAGGCTGCCTGGTTCTTCTGCCTTGGTTCTTAGACTGGCTGTTCCCATCAAGCTGCCAGTTATTTATGTATGTGTGCTCTCTGTGTTTCATTTTAGAAACCCAAGCATCCAACAACGGGGCTAATTGCCATTACACTAGCATTTCACATATGCCATGAAGTTCACCTGGCAGGCTTCAAGTACGACTTTACTGACAGGAACAGTTCTTTGCACTACTACGGCAATGACACGATGTCTCAGATGATGCAGGTAGGACAATATGGATAATGGTATTTGTGTCCTTTGTGCTACATCATATTCTGCAACATCTGCATGAGATACATCCATTTGTATGTTCTGTTTTGCTTTACTGTCATTATCCTTAGGCTACGCAGCTCTTGTTTGTAGAGGCATATTTGCAAGCACTGTCAGAACATGAATAGTGTTGTTCCGGTTTGCATTCTTTTCCTTGACAGTTACTTTGCACAATTTGTCATAGTTGCCAAATTTCTTAAAAAAGAGAAAGAAGAGTGAAGTGGAAAGGAAGGAGTTAAGAGACCTATAAACTTGCAATTGGAAAAGAGCTGAATTTCAGAAATGGAAAGCAGAAAAGAAAAGCAGCTCTTAGAGGGGTGTAGGAAGAGAAGGAAATGCTTACAGGAGGAGGAAGCCATAACTCGCCAGAGGGAGGGAGCAGCAGGAGGCTGGCAAACATCAGGGATGCCTTCTCCTCCCATTCTGCAGAGAAGGGCCTCCTGCTTTGCTATGGTCATGTCTCTGTTTTCTTTTATGTCTCTGCTCTTGTCTTCAGCTCTCTACTCTGAGCAGCTCCATCTCAGCCCTTTACCTCCATGCAAACAGTTTTCTCTTGCATGTGCATGCCCAGTGAGTGTGGTGACTATTTCCTCTCCTCCCTTTCCTGAAGGAGGAGAATGGGAGCAATGTCCATAGGAGCCTTTCGTGTCTCTCTGAGGATTTCTAGGTGCCCACTCCTCTGAGATAATTTTCCTCTGACACTGACCTCGCCTTCCTTTTAAGGTTCCTCTCTGAAGGTGCTTTCTTGCAATGTAAACAAAACTAGGGTAAGGTTGATCACTAGTTGGATAGACATCCATAAGTTTCCTAAAATCCCGAAACTTTTAAACCCAAACAAACTATTTTGTATTCATTTAAATATACTGGATTCAGTTATTCCCTCAGATAATAAACTTACTTCCCTTGTGCTGTTCTCCACTAACCTCAGTGGTCTCCTGTGTATCTAGGACCTTGATGAAGATGATTTTGACTTCTTGAAACTGATTGACAGGACACATCCGATTTACAAATGCTCGATGTGTGCTTTTCGAGAACCTGCATTGAGCTTTGAGAATTAGTGATTTTCTGACTGTGCTGTAAATGTGGTTATGCAGCTGTTGCCTCTAAGCATGGGGAGGATTTGGGAGAATTAGCAGTGGAAGGACTTCTGTGAGACCACATCTCAGCCATTCTTGCCAGCAAAGGATCATCCCGTTTGGTTAGTGTCCTAATGGAAAGTCTTATCTAGTCTTGAGCAATAGAGTCACTCACCTGTTTTCTTGGGAGACTGTGCTGCAGCCTTTACTAACAAGTCTTTTCCCCAGAGCTTTCCTATTCTTAGCATCTACCAGGTATCACAGGTAATTAAAAGGAAAGAACAACTGAGTGATGCTTCTGGTAATAATTTTTTTTTTTTTTTATTCCCTCACATCTCTTTAGAATGAATACCATGACATCAGCGCTGAGCAGAAATTTTTGAAGAAGCTTATAGACAAGAACTTTGTGGTCAATTTGACGTGAAAGGTGAATGGAAAATATAAAGAACAGTCACTATTTTCAAGATTTGAAAAATTTTTATTTTTTGTATGACATTTTTATTTTTTAAGTGCAGCATAACTGTTTAAAAGGAGCACAGAAACCTCACCAAGGCAGAAGCTTCTTCTAAGCCTGAGGGTAATGGACTACTGCAAACAGTTAACTGAATTTCTGTGAAGCTATTTAATAATGGGAAAACCATGAAACTTTCAGCTGAAAGTATCAGGGATATATAAAAATGTGATGTACGTCACTTATTTATCAGCAAGAACTCTTTCCAAATGATTTGTTCTCTGGAATACTTCTGTTTCTGATGTTGCTCTCCAAAAGAGTTACACTGTCACAGGACTGAGATGACCAGTGTTTAATTAGCAGACGGATGTAAATTCTTGAATGTTTGTCTCATAGCACAAAAATGACTTTAAAATGATGCCTATAAATCATTACTGTGTGTCTGGGAGATGGGAAACATCCAGACCACACAGGTTTTGGTCTGCCCTACTCCTGAGGAGGGGAAGTCCATCTTCAGCAAAGAAGCCACAGCTTCTGCACTGGCCATTGACTCTGAACTGCTGTCTGCCTTTGCCGAAGGTGAAGACCCTTTGATCTGATTTGTGGAGATGTTTGTATTGACAATGCTCATGTTGTACCCAGTTTATGGAAAACCATATTCCCCTTGCTGTACATCCAGTAAATTTTACAGCTGGTGACTTGACTTAGAAAAGAGGGAGTATGAAGACTGAAGGGTTGTCCTAACTACCTGCGTGTCAGCTGCTTCTCCCAGACCACAACAGAAACGTGAGCTGGGACAGAGGTGTTCCCACCTGACTTGAAATTTAGAACCAGTGCTTGTTGGACTTGTTGGATTCCAGATCTCCGGGACAGGATCTCATCTATCTTTCTGTTTCCCCCCCAAGAATCGAGGTGTATTTATCAAACCAGCACAGTCTCCTTTCTCGGATGCTGTAATGTGTTTCCACATTTGAAATGCATCTATATGAACAATGAAAGTTCCAGTTTTGGGCAGCAAACTGTGCTAGGGAATATCCAAGATGTACCTCAGCTGAAATATCTTTTGGCTTCTTGTATACCTCTTCTGTCTTGAACTTACGTTAAAAGGTTGTGGCTGAACTAAATCATCTAGTGGTGGGAACTTACTTGGGATTTTAGTTGAAATGTTTAATGGGACACTTGTTTCCTGTATTGGTTTGTCTTGGACAAGCCTGCTGAATAAGTTAATTCTGCCTGGAAATGCCCTTGACAACTGTCAAAGAAGAACAAGTAGTACGCTGTTCCAATTTTCTCACAGGATGTGTATATATATATTTTTAATTTCATTTTAATTGTGGCAGATTTGCTTTATGATGTTACAGTTATCTTGATCAATCATACCTAAAGAAAGCACAAAAGTCCACTTCAAAAAAACAAAAAAAAACTCTTTAAAGTTGGTATAAAAACCTTTTGTGGCTTTTTAATAAAACTATATAGAGGGTTTTAGTACATTTAGGAGCAGTGCAAACAAATTACCATATGAATACAAAACTCTAGCAGGTCAAGAGCATGGTATTTGTGTTTTCAGAAGCTGAGGAATACATGAGTTTCTTTGTTGCAGCAATGTAGAGTAATAAGGATTGATGTGACCCAAAAGTAATCTTTCTTTTTTCCTATTTCTCTTGTGGAGAGCACTAGGTATTAAAAAAAACCCCACACCTTCCCATAGTTTTCATCTCCATCATTAGTTCCTTGGCTCTACCATTTGGGATTTAGTGAGGGCAGTGTCATTTTGGAGGGAAGCTGCAGCCAAAGGGGAGACTGCTTGTGTTTTCACCTAATTACTGCTAAGCATTGGTCCATTTCAAGCAAGTTGGACATATCTGAAATGAATCCAGATGTTGCAGGGGGTGGGGAAGGACCCAGGAATGTTCCCAGCAAGGGACAGGCTGTGCCACGGTGTCCTGCCAGCTGGATGTGTGTCTCTTGGGCCCAGCTGCGGCACGCGATGCTGCAGGGGGTGCCTTCTTGTCCAGAAATGCATGGGACGGCTGGTGAGTGTGGAGAGTGGGGTGCAGCAGGTCCTGAGGCACTGAAGCCGGTGACTGGTCATGGAAATGGAGGAAACCAGAATTTCTTCAACAGGTAGCAGAAGGACTCTTAATTTGATTGCCTTTTTTTTTTTTTTAAATTTTCATTTTCATTAAACATGCACATTTCTGAGGCTTTGAGAACATCTTTGCTTAAAAATCTCAATATAAACAGGTGGGGTTTTGCATCAAAAAAGTGACACTACTGTCTTTGTCTCTACCAGTATTTATTTCTCTTGATTATTTCAGTTAATTAAAAAGGCGTGTGACTCTGCAGCCCCAGACCTGCAGTGATTTAGACTACAGACAATAACAATTCCACATGAAAAAAATGCTGATGTAAGGCTTTTTGCAAAGGTTGTGGTGTTGTCCAAGCTCTTTGAGTAGATTTCCATGGTAGATCTCAGGCTCTGTGGAGAGCAGAGCCAGGCAGAAGCAGAGAGTTGCCTCTTCTTCCTCAAAACCCATGGTTGTTCCCACAGCCAGGCCCCCCAGCTCTCCCACAGGCTGTTGCCACAGATCCAGGCATATCCGTGTAATGTCTCGCAGTATGCTGACCATGTGGATTTTTTCCAGGAGAGCTGTTGAATTTGCCCTCTCCTCATGGTGCCTGGTTCTTGTGATGGTACAGGCTGCTTCCTTCTGCTTCTCTACCCCAGTCCCTGGTGGCAGGAGGTGAGTAGGGAGCTCTGCTTTTGAGGATGTGGTTATTTTCTCTGCTTTTTTTTCTCTCCAGAGATATTCTTCCTGCTAATCTAAACTGATTACTTGTATTTTTCCTAGGAGGTTTTCTGCCCTTTTTTTTTTGAGGTAAGAGTTGTCCTGCTATAGTTAGAATCCAAACAAAATAATTGCAAAACAGGCTGTCCCCCAATCTCTTTTTACTTAAAATAGACTCCTTTATTTTTTTTTTAACCACATCAACTTTTTTGGTCACCCTAAGATTTTTTTTTTTAACGAGTTTGGTATTGTCAATGCATTTAATATGTTGTCTACAAGCATTTTTCTCTATTGTCTGCTGCTTTTTATTTCTTCTTCATAAGCCTCCTCAAATGACTGACTTCTAGAAAACAAGCAGTAGTCTCAGGGATACCTTTTCCCCCGCTTTGGTGTTCCTGCAGGGATGTGGAGTCACATATGCCAAGGTTATTGTCGCAGGGTGGCTGGGTCATACTTAGAGCCAGACCTGTTCACTCGAGACCGAGCCAAGAGCTGATACCGTTGATAAACCACGAGGTACTGGAGGTTTTTTTGAAACCACAGCTTGCAGGCCAGTAGCTTCTCTCTTCAATAATAAGCAATGACCCAAGTGATGCATTTTCTCTCCCTGTAAGATGTCTTGGTAGGATTCTGTGTACACCAGCCCTGCTTCATCACCTGCTTCACACAGTCATTTCTGCTCCTCTGCCTTGAGGACAGGTAGCGCTTTTACATTAACTCCGTGTAGCCAAGAGCACCTATACATAGTGTGTTTCTCAGTAATGCCCACACACAGATCGCAGTGTCCATTCTACCCAAGCACATGTTTTCACAGGCATTTTGCAATACCAAAGACTTGCCATGGGAGTTTCTGAAAAGAAAAAAATAATGCTAACTCCAAATACTTGGATGTTTTCTGACAGTGAGCTGCTATTAAGATTTTCTTTTTCTATTTTTGCTATTACTGAAAGTGAAGTCTCTGCACTGAAACTTCCCTTTAAAAGCTACTCATTTTTTTTTAATCACCGCAGCAGCAAAGCTGCCGATTTTGAATCCCAGGGTGCTGCCAGCTTGATTTCTATGTCTGATAACAGTGACAGTATAACTATGCAGGTACCCAGTGTCTCCCATCAACATTCCTGTATGAATTGCAAAGTCAGATGGTCTCATTCCTTTTTCCTCTGTCCTGTTCTCCAGCAGCCTGCTCAATTTGAAGACAGCAGCATCTTGCAGTAAAGGTGCTCCTGCATTTTATCTGCCACAACCCTCCTCAGAAGGCTGCACCGTCAGAAAGACCCAGCTCTAAGATACCAAAGTATGCACAAAACAGGCAGGATGACATGTATCAGCTGAAAGCTCTGTCTGGCTCAGACTTTTAAGAGGTTTTTCTTCTGTTTTCTGTCAGGAAAGTAATTTTTCCTCTGCTGTAATTATTAAGGGAAGTACGGAGATATGACTTAAGAAGGAAGATCACAAAATACTGCACTAAATACAAGTCTGTGGGTGCCTAATTGATATTACTAGATGACATTTCCAGTGACTGTATTGGTGATAATAATACAGAATCACAACTGGTATTCAATAATTAGTGTGTGGTACCTTTTTTCCTATGCCACACATTTCTTTTTAACAGTTCCCTGGGAGGTAGTAAAAATACCTTAAATTTTAAGTAGAGTCTAATTTTTAAGAACGTATGAAGCTCAACATCTGTTTTTGTTATTGGTAAATACTTATTTGCCAGTCGTCTTAAGTTTTATATGCCTTTAAAGTGCCAGCTGTATTCTGAAGACACTCCTACAGTAGTTCCAAGTGAAATTTTGAATGCTACAAATGGAAAGAGATTATTTTCCTGTGAATAAACTGTGTTAAAGATGGTGCCCTCAGGCTTATTTTTGCAAGGTCAGTGCTCTGTGTGTGGGTGTGTGTATGCATGGGTGTGCTCAGCCCCATTATTAATGGTTATAGTGTGTAAAGTACACAGAGTTGTCAGATACCATGTATTGAGTTTCAGAACAAACTTTGGTGCTTAGCAGAGAAAACGGAGCTGAAAATCAGAACGCGGGTAGGCTGAGCTGCACTGCGGGTGGAGATCTCACTCCAGGCTGAGTAAAAACAAAACCAAGACATAGCTTTCATGGGTAAGATCAAGAGCAGACTCCTCCTGATTTTAACTGTTCATGTTTTTTCAGTCCTGCCTGTCTTATTGGGGACTTTCAGGGGAATGCTAAAATAAAAGACTTAACTAAGATGGTGTGCAATGAAAGACTTAAGATAGAAAGTGAAAGACAGTGATTGCAATACTTTGCTCATGTTTTGTTTTTTCTTTCTCTTTGTGCAGTGAAAAGGAAATGCTGGGGCATGCAGAGCTGCTTAGCCAGTGGCTTCAGGGGGGTCTAAGAGATATTTAGAAAACTATTACCTGATGCAAGTAGGTGTTCAATGCATTCATTTTAGTATTGACGGTTCGTCAGCTTGGAGGAAATGCCTGTCTTTGAGGTGAGATGGGGGCAGCCACACCATGGGTTATAATTTACTCTCTGCAACGGAGCCACAGTTGAATTGTGATATAGATAACTGGGAGATATGTTGCTGCTTTCACACTAGGTTTTTCCTGCAGGTGAAAAAATGGGGAGCGGGAGGAATGGGAAACGCTTTTTTCAAATCACAGGGAGAGCAAGGGTAGTGGTGTGCATCTCCCAGCCTGGGCAGCCAGCTGTGGCTTTTTCGGTGTGAGCACAAACACCTGACAGCACACCTCCATAATGTGTGATTTCTTGGCTGCCCGCCCGCTGCCCCTGTGCCTTTTTAAGCTGCACTCGCATGTCAGCTGGGGCTGAGCAGGCACCTGCAGGAGCCCCTCACTCTGCGCCTTCCCACCCATCCTTGGCAGTGGTCTCCCACTAAAAACGACCAACTAAAGAAAAGGGGGTATGTTTGTGGTTGGTTCCCCCCCCATATTAGGCTGTCAGTGGTTTCAGAGAGTCCTTGTGGCCTGATAGATGCATTCAGTCCTTGTGGTTTGGTATATGAATTCAGGGGGCTGAATGTTCGTTCTAATAGTTCTGCTAAATGAAGACAGGATTTTTAAAAACTTTTTTTTAAAGATATTTAATAAGATATTTTTTTCAAATCAGTACAAAAATTTTAAATACAAAATTATTTGCTTTTGACATATCTCATATATTCTGGGAACATACCGAAGTCACCAACGCCTGGTAAACTGTCTGTCCGTTCCTGCCACCGTTCCATAAAATTTCTGAGATAAAGCACCACATTATATCACTGGAGTCCTTAGTCAATGTTAGACTGCATTAAACTCTGCATTTAAATAATGGTAATGCCAGTTAAATCCAATCTTAGTTCTGCATGAAAAATCTAGTTCATTTTTGAATCGAAAGCAGTAGCGTTAGCTAAAGACATTGAAGAAATGATGAGCGTTTAACTCTCTCAACTAGTATTAACAGTGTGTGATGTGCAGCACTGTACAGGGAACCACAGCAAAGTTCACTGCCCTTTGGAAAGGAATATGCTGAGGTGAGATTAGCACCATTGATGAACAGACAGCTCTTGCAGAGAAGTTGCTTTCCACATGTACAGAAAAAGATCAAGGCCTGTAGGTTCTCCTTGACAACTGGTAACATATAAATAAGGATTGGAAATCAGCTTTGATATAGAAGTTCTCAGATAAATTTGCATGATAAGTATTGCTGGTAAAGTTATTGGTTGATCTCAAACAACAAATTAGTTAATAAGCAAACAGAGCTACTTCTGCTTTGTCTAGTCATTGAAGAGTAAACCGATTTAATTTTTGCTGAGTGGCAGAATGGGCGTCTCTCCTGACAAGCCAAACAGATGCAGGTTCTTAGCACGAGCACAGAAATCCCAGTGAATTTCTACCACCCTGCTCAGTTGCCACATGCTGGCCAAAATGCCTCAATTGCATGGCACAAAGCAAATGGGAAACCCCTCATTTTTGTCTCTGATCTACCTCATCTACTTTAACTGTGCAAGCACAGACGGAGGCTTCTTGAGTGCTGGGGCATTTGGAGGTGAACCCAGCGCCTGCTGGAGTCAGTGGTGGTATTCTAGGTCCAACAACTGCTGGAGAAGGCTGGTGGGGAATAGCCACACCATCAGTACTCCTTTTCCATTATAAATAAATCATTCAGGAAAAAAACCACACCTGCAGGAATACTTTATATGGGGGCAAGGGAAATAAAGGTCTCCAGCTAAGACAACCTTTGCTTGTCAGGCAGACCTGCTGTCAAAAAAAAAACCCACTCAAACAAATAAAAAGCCACTCAAATTTTTCCATATAATCTGAGACAGACCTACTCTGGTTTAAGTCACTGGATTTCATCTCATAACTATGATCAATGCAACAGGAGTGACATACACTGATTTGAACCTTAGAACTGAATTATTGTGAGTGAAATTATAAGCATGGCATCACAGAAATATATAATGTACAGCTAATATGTCCCCCTTGGGTGCAAAACAACTGTTTATGAACCTGATATGCATCTTTAGATATGTTCACCACTTTTTTTTATAACTAGCTGTGCATAATGTTAAACTTTGCATTTATTTTATTTTTTGTACAGGATGGTCTGAAATGGTCATAAAATGCATCTTTCATGGTATAAAAGTTTGAAGCTGAGAAGAAAGGTTTTGATTGTGTGTGTGTGTGTGTGTGTGTCTGGCTTTTGTTTTACATGGGATACAATAAATATCCTGAAAAAGATGAATGAACATACTGCCCAGCATAGAGTCCTGCTGCCTGCTCGGATGGCATTTGAACGTAAACCTTGTCTCCATGCATGAGCTGGACAACGGCGCTGCCCGAAGCCTGGTCCAGGAAGCCCTTCTTGTACTCGTCATAGGTGTACATCAGCGGCTCATTGTTCTTGAACAATGCCACCCAGACACTGGCCCCTTTACAGTGGACGTGGTAGGCAAAGTAGTAGACACCAGGGATCTCGCAGGTGAAGATCCCTGTCTGGGGGTTGTAGTTCTGCCGGCCATTGTAGAGGAGCTTGTCGAACTTCACGGGCACCCCGACCCGGGGGAAGGGGGTGAGGAGCTCTGCTGTGAATGCAGGCATCTCATAGACAGCAGCACCAGCCTTGCCTTTCTTGCCCATGTAGCCGTAGGGGGGCTTGACGCCTTCTATCCCCGGCCCCACCTCGGGCAGGTACTGTCCCACGGCTGGTGGAGTGGGTGGGATGATGACTGGGGGACCTGGGGGCCCGGGGGGGCCAGGTGGTCCCTGAAGGCCTGGTTGCCCAGGAGGACCAAGTGCCCCAGGCTTCCCCGGGGGTCCCTGCAGCCCTGCAGCACCGGGTTTGCCCACACCAGGGAAGCCGGGGGGTCCGGGCAGGCCGGGCTCTCCCTTGGCCCCCGGCAGCCCCGGGGGGCCAATGGGACCACTGGGTCCAGCGATGCCTGGGATGCCCGAGGGGCCCTGAAGCCCCTGGGCACCGGGGAGCCCTGGCTCACCCTTTGGCCCCACAAGCCCAGGAACACCTGGCAGCCCTGGCAAGCCTTTGTGCCCAGCTTCCCCCTTGGGCCCTGTGGGGCCCGGCAGCCCCCGCAGCCCGGGAGCCCCCACTTCCCCGGGAAAGCCTGGCTTCCCCGGGAACCCCTGCAGCCCGGGTTCACCCTTGGGGCCGACTGGTCCTGGTGGCCCCACAGCACCACCTTCTCCTTTGGGCCCAGGGAATCCAGCAGCTCCCGGGGGGCCCATGATGCCCGGCAGACCCGGCTGGCCTGGCTCCCCTGGTGGCCCCCCCATGCCAGGTGGCCCTGCGTGTCCCTTCTCTCCCTTGGGGCCCAGGGGGCCGGGCAGACCCCCCACACCACGCTCACCTTTGGGCCCGGGGAAGCCTGGCTTCCCAACACCGGGGAGGCCGGGGGGCCCTGGCAGGCCTGGCAAGCCCTGTTCCCCTTTGCCACCCGGGAAGCCTGGCTGGCCGGGGACACCATCCTGACCGGGCTTGCCAACGCCAGGCAGGCCGGGGGGGCCTTGCATCCCAGGGGGCCCTGGGGGCCCCTGCAGCCCCAGCTCTCCTGGGGGTCCAGGTTTGCCCACGGGTCCCTGTGGGCCAGGGAAACCGACCATGCCCGGCTTGCCAACCCCCGGCAGCCCTACTGGGCCGGGGGGGCCAGGCAGCCCGGGTGGACCCTTTAGCCCTGGCAAACCCGGGATCCCGATGCCCTTCTCCCCTTTTGGCCCTGGGATCCCTGGGGCTCCTGGGGGCCCCTTCAACCCAGGCTCACCCTTTGGTCCTGGCTGTCCCTGCAGCCCCGGCGGACCCGCTTTCCCTATGCCAGGAAGCCCATGAGGCCCTGGCGGTCCTTGTGGCCCAGGTATCCCCATGGGTCCGATCTCTCCCTTCGGCCCCATCTCCCCTCTCGGCCCTGGGGGCCCCATGACCCCTGGTTTCCCTGGCATCCCTGGTAAACCCGGCTTCCCAATTCCTGGATATCCTTGTGGGCCTGGTTTTCCTTTGGCTCCTGGCACACCGTGACCCGGTAATCCTGGTGGCCCCGGTGGCCCTCTTGGTCCAGGCTCACCAGGGGGACCTTGCTCTCCCCTCAGGCTGCGTATTGGCATTTCTGGGTCAGGGAGAAAAGAAAAAGAGAAGGGGAGGGGGAGAGACAAAAGGTGATTGCAACTGCATCCTTCGAGAAACATTGAATGTGCTTGTTATGATACCTCTTGGTTTTGCCATAGGCAGGGAGGCAGAGCTGGCCAGCGACTTAATTTGGTGTTTGGAACGTAAGACGATGTTCTTATTGTTTTACATACCCCAAACTTACATGTTTGTTTCTGTTTCCATAAAATCTTGCATTATATTTGCCTATTTTTTGGTATGCAGAAGCCACTTTCACTTTACTAGTGTTTTCCACCTATGCAGTCTTAAGCAGCAGAATCTGCTTTTTGTCCTGTATTGCTGTAGACTAATCTACTTTTAAGAGTTTTCGCAGGACAGAGGAACTGCGCAATGCTCTTGTGCTGTAGGAGGAGTTCTGGCATAAAAGTGTTTTTGCTGGAGGGGCTTACGTTAGCATGGTCAATTAAAAAAGATTGTATCAGTAAGAAGTTTGTACACAGGCATGACGGCATTTCTACCTAGGCTTTGGTTCCCATTTAGATATTACTGGAAACCTAGAGCCTTACCCAGCGTTGCTAAGCTCCCACAGGTTTTTGGCATAGCCATGTCCAGTTAGAGCTCTTCTAAACACTTCACAAAATGTTTTTACTGTCCAAACCCACATTTTTATGTATGTGATCACTTAGCATTGCAGGTCAGGGCGAGGGAGTTGCCACATGGGAGTGGTTGTGCTGGGGTTGGTTGCTATTCAAGCTGCGAGCTTTTTGTGTTAAATGGAAGGAAAGTCTGCTTCTCTCTGGCTCTAAAATGGATAAAGTGAGAGGTCTGGGGAACTGGAGAGCTGAGGTTTCAAGGCAAGAGAATTAACTGTTCTTTGCACACGTGTTTTATGCATGCAGAAAACCTCCTTTGCTCACAAGATAGGTTGGTTTTATTACAGCCAGTTGTGCTGGTTCAGACACTCCAAAAACAGGCCCTGAAATCTTTGATTTCCCTCTGAAGCCAGCAGAGATTTTGATTATGCTGAACCCCCAATAAAACAAAGAGTTAAACAGCTTGTCTGAAGTCGCACAGACTCGCTGTCCCCACAAGGATTTTATGACATTGAGTGTTCCTGGTTACCCTTTGTATTTTGGACATTTTTTGTTGTTTTCCTAAATATCCTAATATTGTCCAAACTTCCTTTACTGAATACTGAAAGTGCTTGTACATGCGGAGTCATTCTGTAATGCCCTGTACCTTCAATGCCTCCATTATGACCATAAATAACCTACAGAAAGAGGACTGCAGCGTCAGAAGAGCAACTGTATGGTTTATCTGCAAACCTCTAAATCACAGGGTCTGGACAAATCCAGACAACACTGTGGTATTCCTGTAAATTCAAATCTTGGGGCTGTTAGCTCTTGCTTCATGTCTGGTCACTGAAGTGAGAGTGGGAGCACCTCCAAGCAGGACCCTGGCTCACCCACCTGGGCCATCATTTGGAACTCTGTCAGAGGATTTTCTGCAGGCTGGTGGGATTATGAGGTTTCTCCTAGCCTCCAACAAACACCCGAACAAGCTTGGGGCCAGCCTGGGGAGCTGGAGGCTTATCACAGGTAGGCCTCCTCAGAGGCTGGGCTGCAGCCTGGAAGATGACTGTGGCCTTGCTCTGGTGACCCCGAGCTGCCCCACAGCTCATGTGAGCCCATATCGTCCACCTGTGGCCAGGTACCAGCCTGGCCAGTCCTTGGGGCATCTGGGTGCCATGACCAGCCTGCAGCAGCCTGCTCTCCATATTCAGTCCCCTCTGAGAAAATAGTGCTGTGGGGCACCAGGTGGGACCACGCAGGGGTGGTGAGAGGCGTGCCGAGCCTACCTTTTTCTTTCTTGGGAGCCATGTCCTTGCCGAGCAGAGGCATCTGTGGAACCTCCTTCATGTACTGAGGCAGATGGGGGTACTCTTTCCCATACTGCATGTGGGGCACCTCCTTGCCCATGTGCTGCATTGGGATGCCTTCTTTGCCCAGTGGCATGTGAGGTACTTGTTGTCCAAGGGGTTGGTACTGCGGCACCTGGGGTGGCAGCTGCTTGATCCCATAGTAGACACCGCCTTGAGCAGACCTCACCAGCTCTAGGTAAATGGTGACAGCCACTGCCAGCAGCTGCACAGGGAGGAGCAGCACGGCCATCACCTGTGAGAAACACAACAAAACGCACAGTTGGCAGAAAATGTTATGTTCGTGTTGTGCATTTCCCATTAGGCCCAACCTGCTCTCATTTTCTGCAGCAAACAGGACCTAAACCTCTGCAGGCTGGATCAGGTTTGTGTGTTGCCCTGGAGGACATCCTGCAGCAGGCCCATATCTCATTTATTGGAGGCTTTTACTCAGTACAATTATAGCAAGTGTCCTTATAAGCATTTAGTTTTATACTACCCTATACACGCCAGGCAGTGCCCTCTGAGGTTTCTCCATATGAGGACCTCCGCTCTCCCATCCCCAAGCTGCAGTTTGCCTCTTTCTCACTTGTGTCAGTGCCATGACACAAGGTTTGGAGTGCTCCAGCACAGGAGAGCAGGCAGGGCACATGGGGGGATCTCTTAATGTTTTTTTGCCCAAGGAAGCTAAATGATCCCTTCTGCTATGTTTTCCATAGCTATGACAGCTCAGTTTCTGCAGCTGAAATCTGTGCCTAGGATTGTGTCCCGTGGCTGCAGAGTTGAGGGGTTCTCCATTTCTACTGCAGCTCCTTGCCAGCTCTCCTCCTAAGCTGGGCTTTGATCTTCTCAGCCTTCACCCAGAAGAACTGGGCCATCTAGGGGCTGTCTGGGCCATCACCACTCCGAGCAGGATCAGCCAACCCAACCCTTTTTTCTGGGCATGTTCAACTATTTTCCAAAGGTCTCCTTTGCTGCAGCCCCTGTCCCCTCTCCAAGCAGTCTGTCCCAGCGCCTCATCAGCCCTGCTGACACAACAGAACAGGGTTGTTTTTCCTTTCTTTTTGTTCCTTATCAAAACATAAGCTTGGGACTTCTTGTCCCATCTGCTATTGGCTTTCCTTCCTGCAGAAACAGCATTACTAGCAGGTGAGCAGCAAATCAGGAACCAGGAACTCCTGAAACAAGGCAAGAAATACAGAGTCCTACTCAAGGGGATGCGATATTAGACCTGATGGCCACAAATGCAAGTGAACTCATCAGGGACATCAAGGTTGGAGGCAGCCTGGGCTGCAGTGATCATGCAGTGGTGCAGTTCACTGTCCTAAGGGGTATGAGGCAGATAAAAAGCAAAGTCAGGATCCTAAATTTTAGGAAAGCAAACCTCCAGCTCTTCAAGGAGCTTGTCAATAGGACCCCCTGGGAAACAGTCCTCAGGGACAAGGGAGCAGAGCTGGCAGATCTTTAAGGATGCTTTCCATAGAGTGCAAGAGCTCTCAATCCCGAGCTGTAAGAAATCAGGCCAGGAAGGAAAAAGACCAGCATGGCTGAGTCAAGACATGCTGGTCAAATTAAAAGGCAAGAACGAACTGCACAGGTAGTGGAAGCA
>VZZY01009386.1:0-20592 GCA_013400335.1 Eurystomus gularis
CCTAGAGGTGTTCAAAAAAACATTTAAATGTGGCATTTCAGGACATAGTCTACTGGTCATGGTAGTTTTGGGTTGATGGTTGGACTTGATGATCTTAGAGGTCTTTTCCAACCTTAATGATTTTATGATTCCTTTCTTCCTGGGCCCAGCTCTACTGCCTCCTTCCCACCCAGCAGAGCAGAGGGTAAGGTAATGGAGGTTCTGGTCAGTCACAATCCATGTTGTTTCTGCCACTCCTTCCTCTGCAGGGGGAAAACTCCTCACAGTCCTCCTCTGCAGCAACATGGCATCCCTCTCATAGGAGACAGTCCACCACAAACTTCTCCTACCATTGCAGGTCCTTCCACGTGCAGCAATCCTCCCAATGGCTGACAGCTCCAGTACAGGTTTCTCTCAGAGACACAACATTTTTTCAGGATCAGTCTCCTGCTCCGGCATGGGATCCTCTACAGGCTGCATACAGGATTCTGCCCCACTGTTGATCTATAAGGGTTTCAAGGGCTCAGCCTGCCATCTCACCACGGGCTGAAGGGGCAAGGCTGCTCCAGTGTGCCTCCCTGTCTCACTGACCTGGGTGTCCACATGGTAATGTCTCTCAGGTTCCACTCCTTTCCAAAACAAAGGAGCTCCCAAAACAAAGGAACCTCCCCAACAGGTTTTCCCTGTTAAATATGTAATTAGAGAGGCACTGATTGGCTTGGCCTTGGCCAGAGATGAGTTTGACTTGGAGCCAGGGGAGCTCCTCCAAATGTTTTACAGGAGCCCATGCTAGTGGCCCCCTCCCCCACTACCAAAACTCCCTAGGCGCAAGCTCAACACACACTCCATTGGATATGAGAGACATAACAAAAGTGTGTAAAATTAATGAAAGCATGCCTTTCGTTATGCAAAACAGGGTTGATGATTGACAACCTCTTCAGGTTTTCTCCTCTCTAAACTGCAAGGGACTCATTCAGAGAAGCAAACTATGAGAATCAAGTCATGAGTCAGTCAGAGTATCATGAGAAAGTGCCAGGCAGAAATCTTGTGGCAAATGCAGAGCAGCAGGAGTGAATGTGAGATCTGAATATTTTATGGCAGATATGCCTGCCCATTTCTTAGTCTACTACTTTTCTGACCTGCCTCAGTCTTATAATGTGTTCTCCTCAGAGGTCCCACAAGAGGCAAAACAATTGCCAACAGCCTCTGACCAGGAACAGAGAAGATAATCTGGTGCAGGAGCAGCTTGAACTGCAACAGCTGAATCTTCAGGAGCTTGTCTAGTAGAGCAATACCAACTAGTTCTAAAGGCGTTCAGGTGCCTAATGTCCTACTGACACCCATCTTTCCTTCTGCTAAGATAATTTCTTTTTTTTGCTGCTGTGCTTTGCTCTCATCGAGAAGTTAAATTACTTACTAACATTGACATTCTTTCAGTGGTGAATAGAAAAATATTGTGTGCTTAAGATGAAAAATAGGAAAGCGCAAACCTGTGAATATAAATGAGTTTGTAAATTCCTAGAAAAGGATCCTATTTTAACCTTCTTTTTCCACTTCATAATATGTCATAGAATCATATTATATTGAACATCTGATTGCAAGTCAATACTTCATAAAACTAAGAGACATAAGGTAATAATTAAAGTAATTAAGCAGGCAATTGTTGCTGAACTTTTAAACTTTCACAAGGAGAAGAGCTATAACATATGACGCCTGAAAATGAAGGGTGCAGTAGAATTACTGGAAATGTTAAGGACATCATTAAAAACTAGTCGACCTAAAGAAAGATGACAGGCATAATTAAGCACACATTTGTTTCTGTGTGCATACTGTTAAGCATGCAGTAGGATTTGCTTGAGAAGAATTACTTAATGAAAGTTTAAGGATTATGCTTCACCTCCCGTGGCAAAATTTAGCAGTAGCTTCTGACTGCCCTCTGTCTAACACCAATCTGATTGTACATAGCTCTTTTTTCTAGTTGTCTTAGATCTCTAGATAGAGCAAGAGGAACCAGTTTTGTCTTTAATGGGTCAGAAACCTACCATTTTTTTACCGTGTGCACTTCTTTAATGTAGCTACAGTCCAAAAGGGCCATTGGTGTAAAGTGCAAGAAGACATGAACACAATCAGGGCAAGCAAATGAATGCAAATAATCTCTAATACAGCTATGTTCCATTGTAAATTAATATTAGCTTATCTTTACATTACACTGTAAGAAAAAAAAAAGAAATGAAAGGAAAGGAAGATAGGAAGGGATGTGACTACAGCACTTCGGCCAAAGGCTTGTAACTGTCACTGGTCACATTCTAATGTTGAGATTTTATGCATTCAGAATATTAAAACTTCAATTTCATTTTCAAATAAAAACTCGTATGGAACACGTGCTGTAGTAATAGCATACTCTCCAAAAAATTAATGTATGCACATTCTGAGGGAATAGGAATGTTTTTAACTTATAAACTGAGAGGTTTGCTTAGAGAATTAGCTATATGAACATCTTCTGCAAACATCCTGGGACAGTACAGACTCTCATTACTTTTTCTGTACTAAACTCCATTTCTTGAATAATCTCTGTCTCCTGGGCGATTACTCATACCCATTTAAGAAGAAAAGGCATGTGCTCAACGTCAAACAAACATCCAGTCTTACTGAAGAGGGAGCAGTGCACACTGAACAAGTGGTAAAAGCTGATCGAATAAGATGAGATTTGGGCAGCACTTGGGTGAAATCCCACTTCTGCCGAAATCTCAGCAAATTTCTCACGAGTACTGGAGTACTGAGTATTGTAGCTAAAGCACTGACATATCTCTGTTGTGCTGCATTTTCTACTCAGGTGTTTTTGGCAACTTGATTGCCAGATGAACTGATGATTTATTGGGATAATGTTTGACATGAACAATGTCTTTTTTTAAATAGTGGAGGGTCCAGTTGCTGAATCAGTGATCCTGTTTAGCTCCTCAGCAGTTTACCATCTTCCCATTAAGCATTTTCCTGTCACCTCATTTATGAATCTCAACAGTTTGTTCAGACTGTATCCAGCAGAGTTAGACAGAGGAATCATATATAACTGTTCATTTGATTAAATGGTAAAATTTCATCTAGGAGCAGTGCTAGGTCCTTCCTCTGGTTTTCCAGGAGTACCTGTGTCATGTCTTCATGGCTTTCTAGTCTGTCAGTCTGTGACTGATGTAGGTCTGTTAGTGTGTGAAGGATGATGGCTCTAGATGGATGAAAAAAACAGAAGTATTGCACCAGTTGCCTTGTCATATTGCCCAGTAGCACTTATAGCACAACAATTTCAACTGGCAGCTCTCTCCAAACTAGTGTCTGTGAAAGGCACCTGAAACCTCCTAAACCGAAGACTTAAACTCCACGGTGACAGTGTGGCAGATTTATAGCTAAAAGGTTCAACACAACTGGTACTTTTCTGAGTAATCTCTCTCCTCATGGGCAGTGCTCTCAGAGGAAATAGCGAGATAAGCTACTGGTTGTCACATAAAACTCATGAAGTTAGCAAGCTGAACCAGGAGTAACCAAAAATACTGATACTGTAAAAAGAAATAATTCATTTAATAGGATCACTTAGTAGGGACCAGTGAGCATGACCCTTATTCCAAGTGAACTAAAGTTTCACCTGCATGGGGGACTTCAGTTTCCCTTAAGGGCAGGAGCAGTAGCCAGGCAGTGGAGAGGAGATAAGTTAGAGGCTAAAATAGTTTCACATATTTGTGAAAATAGCAGCCATTCTTCTTGTGACTCAGGTTTGACCAGACTCTTCAGAGTGAAACCATTTCTGTTCTTCCCTATTATGCCTGCTACTCTCATCAGCTCTGCAATTTGAAATGCTGACATAAACCATTGAATTTCTGCCAGGTTGGTGACTCCACTTGCCACTGCCATGATCTCCAGCTTGGGAAGTGCTGCCCTACAGCTTGAACTAAGAGCCTGGGTCCATAGCTGGGACCTGTAAAAGTGTAACAGTTTTTGAACAGTACATTGTTTTCTCAGTGCACTGAGATTGTGAGGGGGAGAAAGAAGACAAATCCCTGGGCAAGGAGGAGACCATCTGGGAGCAGCAGAAGTGGGGCTGCTCCCCAGAATGACCTGGTGCAGGTCTAACTAGGTGCTGTCCCCACAGGGTGCAGCCCCATGTGCGGCTGGGGTGGTGATGGTGACAAGTGTAAAAAACCCAAAACACACTGGGTTTGTTGACCCAGAGCCCCTCAATACCCCTGGGGGCCATTTTTCTGGCAGGGACTGCCTGGGGCTCTCAGCCCCTTCTCTGTCAGCACTCACAGCTCAGACAGGCTGGGCAATGGGCACTTGGACACAGAGTGCCTGCTAAACCTAGCTCAGTCCTGCTCAGACCAAGGGCAGCGCAGCCTAGCCCTGGAACCCAACAGAGCCTGATGCTTGCCCCCAACATGTCTCACTGGGCTATAAGAGTGTCCTCTATAAAAATTTCTGTTATTGAGATTTTGTACCTTCATTTAGGAGAGAACATCACTAATATGTGAGAGCAAGGAATCTGTGAATGCACTGGATGTCTATGCAGTGTAATGACTCACCTTCCCAGAAAGTAAAAGACAAAACCAAAAAGCTTCAATTCCAGGAAGTCTGGCCTTTTGCAATGTGAAAAGCCAATTTACCATGTTATCAAGTTTTAGAAAGAATATTTTAACCTTCAGTAACAGAAGAAATTGATACTTCTGGTGCTGTGAGAATCAGAAAGGAAAGAATAACTTAGAAATTGAAGTGAAAGTTTTGTGTAGAAAAGAGGAGAAAAAGTTAATCAGTTTATGAAAGAGACAGTATGTGAGGAAGAACCGATTCATAGAATTTCTGCTAATACAAGTCCATAAGCTTTTAGGAAGAAATCATTATGGTTTATTAATTTCTATTAATTATGCTGTTCTGTAGATACACCCTAGGATGTAGATCTCAGCATAAGATTTCAGATTGGTTTGTGTGACGGAGAGGTTTTCCTGGCTCTTGTTACCTTTGTCCCACTTATCGTTCAAGGCATTTTAAATGTAGTTTGGATTAAGAGTACAAAAAAGTGCATGCTTTGCCTGAGGCTTCAGTTCTCACTAATAAGCAACTAAGTTTATAAAGGCAATTTCATGTATTTCATTAGGTTGTTTATTATATCCTAACTTTAAGAGTGAAAGAAGACTGAAGGGCTCGACTAGAAGCTAGTTATAGTTATAAACTATAGAAATAGCACAGAATTATTCTGAATTCAATTTTATATATCACAGATTTTGACAAGAGATAAACAGAACTCAGTAGACTATGATAAATAAAAGGCAAAGAATAGAAAAGCTTAATAAAAAGCAGTCACAGCCAGGCCTGATGCCTCTGACTAGTAGCACCTATGCTCAGTTACAACTTGTATCATAGCAATGTACTTACATAGACTTACACATAATGAATCACTATGCCTGCGACGAGTAAGACAATGGAAGATAGCACAGATTATAGTAACATGTATAAGTGTGTAAGAGGTTGCAAGAAAAATTCAAAATACTGAAATATGGTTGATAATTTGGCAAAGACGAAAAAAACCCTGAGCTGAAATTGTCAGCCTATGTTGTACTAGCAGAGATTAGCTTAACAGAAGCATAATTATATTCAGAGATAGTAACTCACAGAGTCTGGTTTATTTTCTATTTGACATAGTATTAATATTAAGTGGCACAGTGATAAGACAGAGTTGCATAATCCCTGAGACTTTTCCACATTTTAAAAAACCTCTCTCATGTTGCTCCTTCTCTGCTTTCTATGTCCACTAGGACTAATGAAAAAAAAAACAAGAACTACATCTGGCCTCAATCAGTATTCCTGATTGATTAAACAAGAGATTGAAGGAGTTTTGTTTATATTTAAAACTGCTGGAGAAACCTATGGATACTAGTGCTGACAAGTTAACATGACTGTTCCTAGTCCTGCAAATAAACATCAGGACTGCAAAATCCCTTTGGGCTACCCAACAAGAGTTGGTGTAAAGGGGGTGCAAAGACAGCAGAGGGGAGAGAGGCAAACAGGGCTTAGAGGAAAAGCAGGAAAAACTTGGAGTTTTTTTTAGCATCCTACCACCAAATTGTTTTTTCCACTTTGTCTTGTGTTTGTCTTTGAGGTTAATTAGTGTGGTTGTGACAAAGTGTTTGAATTAAGAAGAATTTACTTAAATTAAACTGTGAAAAGACTACTTAGTTGTTTCTCTTTCTTTAGCAGAAGACCAGGGTATATGATTAACACGCAACAGAGGTTGCATTAAGAGTTAGAAAAACTTCAGTGCTGCGGCCAGCCTTACTGTTTATGAAAAAACGAGCCTATTATCTTGACAGGATGTCTGTAGAAAATCCAAATTAGTTCACTAAAACCAGCAGAATATTAAGAACACATAATTCTTTGTGTTTCTACTTCTGCTGCCACTCCATTAGCTGACTCCCCTGTTCTGCTGCCACTGCAATTGCTCCTAATTCTCTTCCGCATAAGATAACTACATGAGATATGTTAAATGCTATTGAAAGACAAACTCATGATTCCTCCCTTTGCTGGCTTACTGCTTTGTTCTTAAGCCTTTCAGTGATATTGCTGTCACAGTTCTCTAGTCCCAATGTACTGATCTGACAAAAAAACCCCACATGCTCACCCTCCTGCCACTGCCCCCAAAATCCACAACAGTACAAGGAAGTTGTATTTCCCTTCTAAGTTCAAAATAAAAAAAATCTCTGGAGTGTAAATAGTTAGTGTATGTTGTACCTTTTCTTTCTTCAGGCCTGTTATCTTTATCCATTGATTGACTCTTCCACAAAAAACAAGTAAAGAAGCTCATGCTTCAACCATTTCTTGAGACTGTGACTGGAGTTTATTAAGGTCATGGCACTTCAGGTAACAGAGACAGCAAGAGCAATTCTGTGCTTTTTTTTTTGCCCTGATATAGATAAAATATTGCCTAAGCAAATACATTTTTTACTATAACAATGATAATTGAAAGCAAAAAAACCCATCTCCTAAAGGTAATTCTAATAATAATTAGCAAACTAACCCATAGGCTTATTCTTTTTTTCAAACAACAGCTGAAAGTACTCTTCAAATGTGACATGAAAGATGGAGTCTGATGTAGCCCTCTGTTGGGTTTTTCTTATTTATAACATAGAAGTCTTTGCCTTTCTTAATACTTATATTGCAACCTTTTAAATCTACTTATCTTTGAATAATGGAATTATACAAGCAGTTAGGTAAATTCAGATATAGTGAAAGTGAATGTAGCCCAGTTGTAATGAATAGATCTTACTTTGCATTTGATTGTAGTTTGTTTCAGAATAAATAAGCTAATTCTGTTTATGTTTTTATCTCTAAAAGTAACCATATTGTGTCAGATTATCAAGACAGCTCAAATCTCACAGTTTGTCTATGGGTAGTTCAAATCCTTTAGAAAGTAGGCCAAAGCATTACGTGAGAATCTGACACTCACTGTTAAGTCATGGCTGTATTAATCTTTACAGTATAATGTACACTAACAGACTAAGTTTTTTTGGAATGTAACTTAGTTTTCACCATCTTCGCTAGGTCTCA
The DNA here is from genome assembly GCA_013400335.1 of Eurystomus gularis. Lineage (NCBI taxonomy): Eukaryota > Metazoa > Chordata > Aves > Coraciiformes > Coraciidae > Eurystomus > Eurystomus gularis. The sequence goes on from VZZY01009386.1 coordinate 7,564, forward strand.
GAGGCAGTCTCAACCTGTCTATGGAAAGTACTGCATCCATAATGTGTTTTTCTTTCTTGACATATTAAGTTCCCCCAAATGGTGAAAAAATGGAATAGGATCATCTTAGAAGTCAGATGGGAGATGATATGTGGGCCTGTCCTTTGTTTCTGAAATAATACAGCATAAATATGTATACAAGGGGCCTTGAACTCTCCTCCAGCCTCAAGGCTACTTGATACAATGTCTTTCAGTTTTTACTTATTTATTTGCTTCAGATAGATCCTAAGTTGTTTATCATTTACCAACAGCTTTTTTTTTGCAACTGGACTGAAAGGTGTATTAGTCTAAACCACTGGGTGGCACAAAGAAGCCAACGTACATGTGAGTCTGATTATACTTTTTCTTTCTGTGTTTTATGGAAGATACACTTTTTCTCTGAAAAACCTATGTACCTTTTACTCTTAAAGTACTATTCAAATAAGTTAAGTACAGCTATTTGCTTCTATTTGCATAAGTAGGTTGTTGTCATGAAATACAGGGAATCTACTTCATGACTGGAAGTGTCAGTGTGTCTGTGCTTTAGGACAAGTTTGGAGGGAGAGATGAGGAAGATATGAATAGTATTCATTAAAAAAATATATATCTCTAAGTGATGCCCACTCACTTTGCTTACTGATTTATGCTACTATTTTTATTTAGCTGATTTAGTCATATTTTTCCCCATATCTATTTGTTCTTATTTTTGTCTTTATTCCTTATTCCCCTGTTCTCACAGTAATTTGTATCACATTCTGATGGGCTGCTTGCTATATCATGTTTAAAGACAGCAATACTTTGTATTACTTTGTAGCTTCCAAATACCTTCACAGTATTAACTATATTACCCTAACTTTTTTCAATCCCTGAAATGCAGGCATTTGTTTTCCCATTTAAGGAGTGGAAAACTGAGGCATGATTTATTCAAGCAACCTGCCCAAATCTGACATAAATCCTTGTAGTGGACTAGGGATTTATAGTGATACTGTCTTCTACCTCACGGATCCCATTGACTGGTCCAGGCTGTGTTTGATGTCTTCCATGCTCCTATCAGATTAATATTCTTATCTTTACTTCACTCCTTCTTAATTTCTTTTGTCTGAGTTTCAGCATTTCTTTCAAAAGATTGAAAGTATTCTTTGTAGAAAGGAAAACTTACTAAATTAATAATTTTAAATATCTTGCATTGCTTTGATAATTTTGGAGTGCTGGACTTACAATTTTCATTTTATGTTTTGTATTTAAACAGAAGTGAGACAAAAACTATCAGAAATAGATAATCCTATAGTTATGTTTGCTATCTCTGAATTTGTTTTAAGGTCTTAGGAGAACCACCTGGTTCAGCTAAATAGTTTTCTATTTTGTATTCATTTTTTTTTCATATTTTATTCCCCTTAGGAAGACATCAGTTCTCTTTTCTGAGTGGAATGTATATTTGATGAAATTCTGTCTCTTGGTGTTCCCCTCATTTTGTATTTCAGAAATATCTGCCTGTAGTAAATACTTATGAGAAGCAATTTATTGATGATGTCCTTCTCCTGTTCTTCCTTTTGCACATTTAAAACTGGTTTTACAAAAACATATAAGCTATTCTAGTTTGTTCACTCATTTATATTTGGATACAATAGAGAAATTATCGTACTGAGTGTTCTTAAAGTAGAACTCTTTTAATTCAACTCAAAGTAATGGTGTGAACAAAGGGGATTAAACTATGGCTTGGTTTGTTCGTTTACCTTTTCAAGCTCTTGTGATCTGACTTTGCTCTTCCTTTTTCTATACCACATACTGTGAGTTTTTTATTAGTTTTTAAATTTTCTGTTACTGAAGTGATGATGAATAACTTCACAGATTTCCTGTTATTGATGATATCAGGAACAGAGTATTTAGGATGTACTAGAGTTGGACAGTTCACACTCACTGTGAAAAAAATGGATACTTTGGTCTCAGACAGAGTTATTTTGAGGAGGAACAGGAGAACATCTGATATTTGCTTTCAGCTGGCTTCTCACAAATGGTACCAAGTTGCAGGAAAAGATTCTACATTCCTTACAGCTTTTGGATGATTAAATCCCTCTACTATGCAATTGGTTGGATGATAAGCAGCTAGCCTACATGGTGAAAAGAGGAATAGAAACTATGGTTGATTTTTGCCTCCTGTTTTCCCATTGTTGCACTGGAAGGAGAAAATGTCAAGTGTATTTAGAAAGCTACCAATATGGACATTGCATAAAAACCATGCAATGAACTGCAGTCATGACAGAGAGCAACTTGTGTTATTGTGAGGAAATTTTACTGTGTACAACAAAAGAAAGATGAAGGGATGGCTTTCAAGAACATAGATCTAATTCTTAATCAATGTACAACACCAAGGTAAAAAAAATTGTTCACAAAGTATCTCATTTACCTCAGTGTCCAAAGCAAGTAAGCAAGTCAAGTGGTGAGCAGAGGGATGTGTGTACTGTCTTGCAGATAGTTTTGTCTGCCACTTTTGCTAAGAAATATTTCATACTTTCCTTCTATTGTCCCAAATCCCACAAACTTCCCTAGGATCAATCCTGTAGTTTTAGGTCCTCCATTAACCCTGCCAGAAGATAGCAATTTTCTTGTTACTGCTGCTTACTTTAAGACTCTTGAAATCCCAAATCTCGAATCAGCCTGTGCATCTTCTGTAAGGAGTAATAGTTTTTTGTTAACATAAAGAATTTCCAGGACAAACATGCTGGGAGAGCAGATTCCACAAGAGTGACGTATGGCCCTGTGATATGAGGCATTGTGTCTTCAGACTTCTTAAAATTATGGAGGGGTTTTGAGGGATAAACTTTTGTTTAAATCAACCAGTGAAGAAGTAGAAGGAAAACTTACTAAATTAATTTGCATTAAAATATAATAAGAATGAAAAAGTGTTTCTCTTGGCCTGTGTGCTTTGACAGAGCTTAGTTGCTTTCCCTGGAGATCTTAATGATGATATGTACCAGCATATTTCCTTCTTGGAGTCCTTTACTCTCCAAAATCTAATCTACCCCAGTTTACTCATGAAGTAGTTTGTACATTCCTCTAGATAACTCATGGGTTTTCTCACCTCTTTGAAGGTGCAAATGTTGCTTCTGGAGTTCAGATGCTGTGCCTACTTTTGCTGTCCTAAACACATAGGTTATGAAACTAGAGGAGCCCAGTGAAGGGTGTTGAAACCATGCTCTTTGTTTTTGATGGTGAAAACCCAAAGAGTGTTGCAATCTGAGGAAATGTAATATATTTATTTGCTCTGACTTGTAAATTGGTTTAGTTTATTTCTTAAAACAGCTTGTGTTATAGGATCACTGGACCAACAGCCCTCTTTTTTATACACACTTTGGTGCACAAACTGTATAAATTGCTTTTTCTCTATGTAAGCACTGCATAATAGTAAAGAAATTGTGCACATCTATATTTCAGCTGAGCATTGCTAAAGTGATTACAATTGAGTAGAGCTCACAAGGTAGTGCAGACATACATTTTTTGAATCTATAAAGCAAATGATGAACAGTTTGAAAAAATTATATAAATACTAAAATATGTCTATATCCTATAAACTTTAATATTCCACAAAGCACGGTTATTTTCTGGAAAAATGAGGTAATGTTACAGCAATACATTTCACCTTTGATTTTTCTTGCCTTGGGTTCAGCTGAAAGAGTTCATCCTTCTCCTGGGGGTTGAAAATGGAGTAGGACTGTGGCTGGACCTTCTGCAGGTCCAAACACCTTACTTTGTCACCTTTTGTTCTGTGCAAACTTTGGTTCAGGAATCTAAGTCTTTACAGTTTAAGATTCCTTTATGTTTAAAAATCCTGATCTTAGGAGCCATGAGTTTTAAGGTTTTTTGCTTCTCTTTAGGTTGTTTTGTTTTGGTTGTTGTTTTCTTTGTGTTCAGTAATTTTCTAACTTGGAGTAAGGCTGACAGCTTCAAAATTAGGACCCCATGCTTCTCCCTTAAATTATTTATTTTTCCTCAACTACAGGGTAAGCTTCTGGTTTAGGTTGCTGACTTCTATGACTCTGCAACAAAAGCACTGAGCTCCAGTAGTAGGCAGTGAAATGTCTCTAGTAATAAGGACAATATGTATTTAAAGACCTATGATTAAGGTACCCAAAATACTTAGTCTAGGTGTTCTGCCTCAGTTTGAACTCAGACTTTATCTTTGTTTAGAACTGCCTATCTAATCTTCATATATGTGACTTTAAGATATGTTAGCCCAGCTACCACAGGGAAAAGCTGCTCATTTTACATAATTAAGGGAAATCAGGACTGAAGTGGTTTTATTGATTTACTAATGACATGCAATTAGATGGCAAACAGAGAACTATACCTTCAAGATCAATATGAGTAACAGAAGAAATAAACTTCAGTTCTGGCTGCTTACAAAGTGTTAACAAACACCCAAATACCAAAGAGTTCTTTCTCTCTCTCACACACACAGGTCCAGAGACACATACGCCTACATGGATGCACACACAATTAGGTGCATCCCTAACCATTGAGCAATGTGAATGACAAGCACACATATCCTTTCTGGGACTGTAGTGTATGTACGCGATCCAGCTTTGTGTGTGCTTGTGCTGTTCTCTAAAACCTGCTAATGCATAAGCCACTGAAAAAGCACCCCAAGAGTCTGCATATGCACACCTGAGGTTTAGGTACTACCTGCGTCACTCTTGATGTTGGTCCCCACAACTGGAATGCAGAGGCTGCTCATTGCATTCTGTGCCCAGTGGCAAGGCTGCAAAGTCTGGCCAAGGCAGAGGTCCCCAGGGTTGGTGGGGTGTCTCTGTGTGAATTTGTGTGTGTGTGACTTCTGGCACGTCAAACTTGGGCTTGACTTCTACTGCAGGAGTTCGGGTCAATCACACCATGGTCAATGTGATCAAGTGAAAGTCGTTTATTTAGTAAAACATAGCTCTTTTATAATCTCTTTGGCATAGCACGCAGTACAAGCTATTCCGCTATTGGTTACATTGTGCACATCATTTACCTAGCAACAATTTCTAACTGGTAGCACATATTCTTCAAGCTCTCGTTATTGTAGGATAGCTCAGTCCATTCTCCTTACACATGCTGATTGGTTGGTGCTCCTGCACTGACTTTTTGCCAGGTTGCTGTTTTGTGGAATTTGCTTGTAGGCCTCTTATCTCCTTCACTCCCTGGGACTCTTCAGCCTCAAGGCTTCCCAGGCTCTTTCAGGGAAACATCATTATCTTGCTCAAGGCTAAGGTCCATCTCTGAGTCCTCAGACCAGCTGTGGACTCCCACATTCTACTACTTCCCTCACAAATTTTCCTGCTTCCTTTAGATGTCTTTTCAAGCTACCTCCTTCACTTTTGCAAGAGTCTCACTGTAGTTCCTTTATTACCCTTTAATCTCCCTGGTGGTCTTCCTTCTTGATATGATCAGCTCTGGGCAGATGCTCTCCCAGACAATTTTGGTTATGTGATTTACTCATGTTGCTGACACATGTTCCTCATGTATCAGCAGAGGTTGTGAATGCAGGCCATTTTGCCAAGAATGGGCTGTAACCAAACTCCCATGTACAGTCTGCTTGTCCTAATCATTTCAGTAGAAGATTAATAAGTGATTAGAGGTTACCTTGCTTTTAAAATTTGACTTTTTTTCTCTTGTGCTTTCAAAATTCGAAATGCTATTGAAAACCACTTTTCTGTGTGCTCCAATAAAGGCTCATTTTCCAAGAAATTCTAATTTGTCAGTTAAGATACTCTTTAAGAGTTGTATATTCTTCACATTCATGGACTAGGTCTCCAGTAGCCACTCGCCAGTTGAAGTCATAATCATTCAATAATTATAATTTCAATTACAAAGCAATGAACAATTTGAATTTTAGGGCTCAAATTTAAAGAAAATGAAAAAACAAAACAAGCAAACACATAAACAATCCAACCACATGAGCTACTGTCACAGTTGATACTCAGGCACCAAATGCTGTTGATAACTAGTGTAAATTTGGAGAATCTAGCATGGGTGCTATGTGATCTTTAGGTCTATCAGAAACTGTAGGCAGTGGTTTTCAAACTTTGGTGGAAAAATCAAGGTAACAAAATTAAAACCAATTTTGAAAAGAAAACTAACTTCCTCTTTAATGAATTCATGTTTAGGATTGAAGACGTTTCAGCTGTGGTCGCAGGCTTATTCTGAACATTATAGATCATGGATATTTGCTCAAAAAGGGGAAGGCACCTGTTAGTTGCAAAATAATGAAAGGATTTAAAAAAGTGTTTTTGGAGATATGTTTCCCAGTTGGTTGCTTTGCCATATAGAATACGTATTTTCTTATGTTACACTTCTTCACTCCAGTTTAAAAAATGCTATAACCCAGCATTCTGAGAAATCTTAGCAATTAAGAGCTTGCTTGTCTTTCAAAGCATTTTGTCGACTGCTGTTTTGTAGAGATTAGCATTTTTTAATTAATTACTATCACTGTCTGAAAAAATTTAATACTAATCCTTCTTTTCTTTTGTTTTCCATCTTCAATCCCTGATCTGTGTCTATGTCAGATGTTGTATGGGTCTGTTTATGCTTATTCAGTTCCTTATGGACTTATTTTCTATTGTTTTGCTTTTACAGAAGATGAGTAAAGGAGCTTCTAAATTTTTTTATTTATTTATTTTTTTGGTTTACAGCTGGGATTTTATGTGGCACAGAACTCTGTAATAGCATCTGTGCATATCAGCCCACCATATGGGTGGGAAGGAAATGGCTTAATTTAGTGCATATGCATGAAATACATGAAGAGTTAACTATTGCTGGGCTACAAATCACAAAACACTATAAAGAATAGTAGGCTGGGGAAGGGTTACAAGAAACCAAAGGGCAAATATGATCTCAGTGGTTTTACACTGTTTCTGCTAGACGTTTCTTCAGCATTTATCCAAAGCAGTGACTCAGCAAGTATATGTCTAGTCAGAAAATCATTAAAGGTTAAAGCTTGACCAATATGAATGAAATGGCATCTACTAAGGGCTACAGCTGAGGGCTCACAGGCTTTCTTATGTTCCAGTGAGACAGAGTATCTGCTTCACTGATTCAGCTAAAGGCACCAGTAGTCCCAAAGTATCTTTACTGATCACATATAGCCAGAAGTCTAAATCTTCTCTGGCTTCTTTTTTTTTAAACTGCCTTTGACCATTACTGTTTTTTACGTCCTTTCATCTGTTATTGCAACAGGTCAGCTTTATATTTAATGTTTCTGACATAAGGGACTTGTCTAACGATGCGGTGACTTTTACACAGATTTGGAGAGGCAGATATGTAGAGTTGGAAGAAATAACTCCATCACCTCTGAGTTTTAGATAATTTATCTTGCTAAAGTTCTAGAGGTTTTGAAACAATCTTTTGTTTATGGCTATAGCATAGCTAATGAAGAGACAGGTAAGTTACTGGAGAAGATAATTGCTTCTTAAGGAGTTCAATTGATACTGTTTGATGTGAAATTGTTATGCTGCTACTTGTTCTTTAGCAAAGATATGACAATAGTAAAAGTTTAAGTAATTTACCATCATGTATAAATACCAGGTTAAAGAGGGCTTGTGAGCAACCTGACAGCTGATCTTGATCAGGTCAAGGAAAAGCACAAAGGTGATGTTCATTTCTGTAGCTTGTATTATATCTCCAAATATTAGCCAAGAATGGCTTCCTGAGCAAAAACAGAACATGGTTGTGTGAGATGGGAATAGCTACAATTGTCTAGAAATGGTGGAAACCACTCTATGGTTGAGGTCTGCCCATGTCACTAAAATGAATGCCTATCTATTGTTTTTTCTTTTCTTGTTTCCAACATGACCTTCACTTGTCTTATTAGCCTTACAGAGGGGACCTGACAAACTCAAGTCTGCTGACTTTTGGTTGTGCATGGAGTGAGTTACTAGTTAGTTTTTAAAGTTTTCATTTTAACTGCAGAAATATACAGTCCTATTTAACAAAAGCTGAGATGAATTACAAGTTTTCAGATTAAGATTGTATAATATCTAATACTAGTCACTTGGGAAAAAATACAAATCATTCCTGGATGAGGGATGAAAACCTTCTGCCTCCTTCTTCAAAACGAGCATCACACAGATGGACCAGAATCAGACATATCCTTTCCTCTGTTTTCAATTTTGAATTATTTTCTACACAGTGGAAGATGTATTTTAAATTGCATGAGCTACATAAAGAATTTAAAGTGAATGTCAGTCTTCCAGCAAAAAACCACTTAAATAAAAGGCTATGCCCCTTTCTCTGGGTTGTGTACCAAAAGGACTAAGTCCTGTCTCTAGGGAAAATTAACAAACTGCTAATTTTCTAGGATGAATAAGATTCTTCTTAATATGCCTATTCTTCAAGAGAATGCTTTGCATAAAACTTCAAATGAAGTGTTTTATCAAAAGTGTGTAACACATAGCATGATGTAGCACTGTGTGGAGACTAATTAATATGAGAACCTTATAAAGCTGTAAATAAAACAATAATTCAAGCTCTGTGCTAATGTAGCTATACTACTTACCATTCTAGAGTTACCATACTTAGTGATGTGTATGGGGGCTTTTTATTTTGTTATATGGGCATACTTCAGTATTTCCAGGAGTATATACCTGAATATGCATGCAATGCAGTCTTGGAAGGATTTTGGCCAATGAAATTTTAAATTCGTGAGTCTTTGGTGAGTTTTGGAACATGAGCTGTAAGTAGTACTGAATGGAAAATCCCCTCGAATAAGTCTTTGGTGTACAGGGAAGAATCAAAACCTCAGAAGAGCTTTGAATGGAAAACTTTGAGGGGACAGTCTAGAGTATTGAGAGAGAGAAAGAGAGAAACAAAGAGACAAAGGAAGAGAAATTACATATTGTCAAAACGGTATTATACATAGAATTTGTTTTTGATAAACTCTAGTCATGATGTTGTAATATGTAATGTAACAGGGTAGTTGATAGTAAAAACATAAAAGCTGCAGACATTTTAAGATTTGCATGCTAAAACTGATGGTTAGTTTTCCTTTGAACTGACTTTCATATTTTCCTCTGGAATTGACATGAAGCTTCTAAGTTTACCTATATCTTCTGAATTATAGAAAGAAATCTTGAAGAAATCGTTGCTCGTGCTTATTGTCTTAGAATATGTTTTGGCACATAGTCTGAAATTTATTTATAATTTTTAAAACAAACACCAAATATCTTGGTGTTCCTAAAATAAGATTTTCATAGGAAAGGTGAACAGTAAGTTTAGTGGAAAGTTCTTCTAACGACAGGATGAAGCAATGACATCCCTTGACTTCTGAAATGCTGCCCAACAGAATCTGACAGATGAATAATCTGTAAGATTCACTTCTTACCGTATAAACCACAAAAAAGTCATAGAAAAAGCAAACTAGAATAAATAAAGTAGAACAAGCAAACAAATGATTTTCACTGAGGCATGATACAGTGGTTCTACAAAGTACTGATCTAGTCTATTACTTCACAGCAGATGGACTTTGTTATTTCTTATTTGGTATCTTCAAAATTATTTTAAGGTTGCACATTTCAAATCCTAAGGTCTTGTTTCACAGCTGGATTACACAAACATCCCAGATAGAAGACACAGTGAGGGTGTGTTAAATATTCCCATTGGTTCATTTTTAAATTTGCTTTGCACTGGCCTACCTGGTAGAAATAGATTTTTGTCTAAATGTATCATGATCATCCATTATCAAAAAAGACAATACAGAACATTAGTTTAAAAATTACCATTATTAGAGAGATTAAAATAACAGACTATTTAATGAAAATTCAATTGAAATTAATATATAAGTAGGTTTGGTCTATATACCCTTCACTCAAACTGTCTTTCAGACCAGCTTGTGTAAGTACAAATAATGGAAATCCACAGGATAATTTCCTGTACTGTCTGTGTACATTAACTATTTCAATACTATTACTAACAAAGAAGTTTAGGGACAAATATATATATAATTTTCTTGCAAGCCTGAACAGATTTATGGTAGAAACCTGATGTAGGTTTGTAAATTTGAAGCCACAGACGATGTTTGAAGAAAACTCAAGTTCAGAGAGCTAAAGTAATCGATACATCTGTACAGCCAAAGATCTGAGGCATCAAAGATGCTTGAATCAGACAAATTTTCTTTCTGTATGATTGTGTGTGGTTTTTAAGGTGTATGAAGTATGTATTATAGAAATGTATTTAGTACTTAAATACACACAACTATATGAAATTCTGCAAAATGCAGGCATAAAAATCAAGTGCAAATGCAGGCCATAGGATCCACCCTGTCACATACAATTCTCTCATGTTGGTTAAGTACAGCTAATGTAGTGGCAGCAACACATTGTCCAGCTGAAAACATGTTTAGCCTTCATCTTCCTTGTTGCATACCTGCCTTTTTTATCTTAAAATATAGGATGGATATCTGGGAGATGGTATTACATCATCAGTGCTTGTGCTGGGATAGAGGTGGACACAGTACAGATCAAGTAGGGCTGGGTTGTCTCACAGATCCTGAGGATCAGCATGGGCCATCTAGCCCAGAGTGGCTCTGAGGGGCTGCAGAAGCCAGCTTCAGGAATTGCACTGGCCTCTTTGCTCATTAACTCCAGGCACTGTTAACAGCAACTGGATTACTTGACTGAACTTCTTACTGGTTCGCTTCTGGTTCACTTCCCTGACCTTATTTTTCATATCTTCCTATTTTCAGGCTACTGAATACTGTCTCATCCTGTATTTATCTTTGTCTTGGTTTTTGTTTGTTTGTTTGTTTTTTAAATGATAGCAGTACTCTCCTGTACTCTTCTTTCACACCCTTAGTATTAGGAGGTGGAAAAAAAAGGGAAGATAGCTCGTATGACTGGAATGCTGTCATGGATGGCTGTGTACATTTCAGGAAAAATAGACCACCAAGCTGAGGTGGTGGAGTTGCTCTTCATGTGAGAGAGCAACTTGAATGTATTGAGCTCTGCCTAGGGGGGACGAAAAATGTGTTGAAAGCTTATGGGTAAGAATTAAGGGACAGGACAACATGGGCGACACTGTGATGGGAATTTATTACAGACCACCAGATCAGAAGAGGAAGTTGATGAGGCCTTTTACAGACAGCTAGAAGTAGCCTCAACATCATATGCCCTAGTGCTCATGGGTGACTTCAATTACCCTGATATTTGCTGGAAAGGCCACACAGCTGGGCACACACAGTCCAGAAGGTTCCTACAGTGCATTGATGATAACTATCTGACACAAGTAGTGGAGAAGCCAGTGAAGTGCTGGGGCCCGAGTTCTGGGCCCCAAGTTGGAGCTGACCTGTGGATGAGTCACAACCTAGCAGAATATTTTGGTTTTCCTATTGGCTTCATGCTCCAGAGGCAGAACCTGGCCCACCTGTGTCTTTGTGGTTCTGCCCTCACCCAGGTGGCTGTGGCTGGGGTGGTGGGTGAGGCCAGAGCTATATCAACCAGAAGCCAAGGAGTTGGAGGAGCTTCCTGCTGGGTGTGGCTTCTGTTGGGGCTGGTTGTATCTTGCTGAGCTCTCTAGGCAGTGTCCTTACATGTGGGTGGCCACTGAGAGAGCCGTCTCTGTTGTGTCCAGCAGGTGATGCTGGCACCATAATGGGCAGTGGGGAAGCTGGGCTCACAGGAACTTATGGCAGGACTGTCTGAAAGAAGACTTCTGAGGGGATGTTGCTGAGTTTAGTGTTGGACTGAGTTCAGTGTGATCAGACAATTAATGACAGCATAAAATGATGGTGACTGGACCAGCACAACAGCCAACAAGGAGAGGTGTGCTACTAGACCTTGTATTAATGAAGAAAGAAGGTCTGGCTGGGGATGTAACAGTTGGGGGCAGCCTTGGCTGCAACAATCATGACATGGTGGAGTTCAGGATCATGTGAGAAAGAAGTCGGGCAATAAGTAAGATTGCAACCCTGGACTTCAGGAGAGTCAACTTTGTCCTCTTCAAAGACCTACTTGGAGGAATCACATAGGCTAGGACTCTAGAAGTTAGAAGAGCTCGAGAGAGCTGGTTAATATTCAAGCATTTCTTCCTCCAAGCTCAAGATCAGTGCATTTCTTTGAGTAAAAAAATCAAATAGTGGAGGCAAGAGGCCTGCATGGATGAACAAGGAGCTGTTGGAAAAACTCAAATGGAATAAATGAATGTACGGTATGTGGAAAAATGGACTGCTCATTTGGGAGGATTATAGGAATATTGTCAGGGAATGTAGGGATGTAACAAGGAAGGCCAAAGCCCTTTTGGAATTAAATCTGGTGAAGGAAGTAAAAGAGAACCAGAAGGGCTTCTTCAAGTATGTCAATAATAAAAGGAAGAGTAGGGAAAATGTTGGCCCACTGCTGAATGAGATGGGAGCCCTAGTGACAGAGGGTGGAGAGAAGGTGGAGTTGTTGAATGCCTTCTTTGCTTCAGTCTTTACCACTAAGACCAGCCCTAAGGAATCCCAATCCCTGGAGGTAAGAGAGGTAGTCTAGAGGAAAGAAGACTCTCCACTGGTCAGTGAGGATTGTGTTAGAGATCATTTGCTAAACTGAACGCTCACAAATCCATGGGCCCAAATAGGATGCATCCATGAGTGCTGAGGGAGCTGGCTGATGTTATTTTTAAGCCACTCTCTGTCATTTTTGAAAGATCATGGAGAATGAGAGAGGTGCCTGAGGACTTGAGGAAAGCCAGTCTTCAAAAAGGACAGGGAGGACCCAGGCAACTACAGGCCAGATAGTCTCATCTCCATCCCTGGAAAGGTGATGGAACAGCTCATTCTGGAGGTAATCTTTAAGCACACGGAGGAAAATAATGTTATCAGGAGCAGTCAGCATGGATTCACCAGGGGGAAATTATGCTTAACTAATCTAATAATCTTCTATGATGGTATGACCAGCTGGGTAGATGAAGGCATAGCAGTGGATGTTGTCTACCTTGACAAGGGTTTTGATACTATNTATACCAGAAGGCTGTGCTGACCTTCAGTGAGACGTGGACAGACTG
>VZZY01009388.1:0-97912 GCA_013400335.1 Eurystomus gularis
GGTCAGGAATTGTAATAGCTCATAATGTAATTCTCCCTGGATTTTAAGATCTTACCAGGCTGCTTTTATCAGAAGGCTACGTTATTTTAAAACACTCTTGAAATCTGGTAGTATTCTCAAATAGGTGTTTCAGATAATTGCCTTTACCAGTGGAGTGCAAATGGTTAAATATATTAGCACAAACAGAATAGAATAATAGAAGGAAATGCTGACTTCTAAGTGCATCATGTTAGTTTAGTAGTACAGTATAAAATGGCTTTATGACACTTTATTAACTTTTCTAGATGCACTCATCTACTGTTAAACTTCACTCGAGTAAATGATCTTGCTTGTAGAATTCTGTCTTAAGTGTGCGTAAGGTACGTGTGCTCCACTTACACTGGGAAGAGTCTTACCGTCTGTGGCTACTTCATTGCTCATGCTGCTCAGTGTTTGCATATTAGAAAGTTACCAACACAACACTCGTCTACATTTCCTGTGGATTAATAACTTCTAGATCAGTTGAAGGATAAATAGCCCATTGAATATATGTTTCAGCAGCTGTTTGCGTTGTGAGAGGCACTTGTTATTGGACATACTGCTCTTTTATTTGGTAGCACACATTGTAATTATTGCAGAAGGGTTGTCACTGTACTTGCTTACAATAACTTACCTGACTAGTTCTCTCTGGTTTAAGCTGTGTATGACTGAGCTTTGCCTCTACTAATATTGGACTATGAGCCAGCTTCTGCTGGCTTAAGAATGATGTTAAGACGCTGTTAGTTGTCCTTTGTACACTGACTGTTTTCTGTCAGCTTGTGTCATCTCTTCCAGAAACTTGCCACTTGAGTTGGAGTGAACGTTGATAACAGCAGAGTCTTCCATAGTGTTTAGGGCTCTCTCTTGTATAAAGCACACCTGATGCTTGTTTAGCATATCAGGCACTTAAAACATTGGCATGAGAATTTAATTAGTTTTCAGTTTAAATACAACTGTGTCAAAAGTGGTAGTCCAATATTTGACTTTCCTTTTTTACTGGACTTCTTAAATTATGTAATTACTAAATCTAGTGCTTCAAGTTTTCTCTAATCTGTCACATTTCTTTGGTCACATCATCATCTCCTTGATTGTGAGTATATTTACTTACCTAATGTAGCTGTTTCACTGACTTGAACTCGAGGGGAGATCTGGTGCTTTTCAGTATAATCATTAGCGAAGGGAAACGGGCCAGTGTGGCTGTAGCAGAGGATATAAGACACAGTTAATGGGCAGCCGTAAGAACATGGCAAGGGCATATAGAGAAGTGTGATGCATGTGGTTACATTGTCTTGTGTACTGCACCAGTTGATAACACCTGCAGAATGTCTTAGGTTATGCTTACCTCTCTGTGAGTCCTAAGAAAATGTGTGTCTGGTAGAGAAGAAATAACCCAGTTTATTGTTCCCCACTGAAGGAAAAGTAGTTACAACTTACCTGCTGAGGTAGGACCTCTCTGATTGCAGGACTTAATGGTATTTGGATAATTTTCAGTCAGGCCAATTACCTTCTTGTATGGCCAGGTGTCGTGCTAATTCTCTTCATACTGCCGACTACGCCAATTTTGTGCTGCTAGCTCCCTGTGTTTCTTCATCCTGCTGACTACACCAATTTTGTCGTGCTGGTTCAACCATCATCATTTTATGCTGCCATCACACAGGCCAACGCTGAACTCTGCGACATCCCCTCGGAAGTCTTCTTTCAGACAGTCCTGCCATAGTCTCGTGTGGGCCCAGCGCCTCCGCTGCCCACTGTGGTGCCAGCTGGACACAATGGACAGAGACGGCTCCCTCAGCAGCCCTTCACATGGAAGGACACCATCAAGAGAGCTCAGCAAGACACAAAAGCCACACACAAATTAATCAGCTCCTGGTTAATATAGTCCTGGCCTCGCCCACCACCCCAACCATGACCAGCTGGGAGAGGGCAGGGCCACAAAGACGCAGGTGGGCCAGGGTCTGCCTCTGGAACCTGGGGGGGAACAAAACCTACTGTTAGGGTGCGATTTAGCCATAGGTGGTCAACTTTAATTCAGGCCCCATGCTTCAGGCTCCAGCACTTCACCAGGAGATGTGCGAGGGAACACATCGAGGATCGCCTTTGTGAAGATGGGAAGGAACTCATTAGACTGAGGAGGGGAGGGATAAGGGGCCATAAAGTTGTTGGAAACTGGGCTCCACTAGTTCTTTTGCTTATTAGATAGATAAAGACTATTCTTAAGGTTTATTTAGTTATTTCTAAATTAGAAGAGCTGTTGGAGTGCAGTATTGTCTGTTCTTGCTACTCTGCAAACATTCAGTGCATTTACAAGATGTACTTGCATTTTTCCTTGGAATCTTTTAGTTTGGCTGGTTTGCAATGGCCACAAAGCAAAGCTTTAGTTAATTGTTTCTTTGTCTTGCATCTCAGATTCATGAAAGGTTCTTCTCAGTCTGTTTTTCTCATGTTACCGAGTCATTTGAGATCGTATAGTTGAGACTTTGTTTTGTTTATCTGGTCTCTTGGTAAATATTTTTGAGGGGTTTGAAAGGTGTTTATTTAGGTACACAGTTGAAATGCTTTCAGCTTGACAAGACTTCAGAGTGATTTGTAACCATGTAGGTATAAAAGCCTGTGAAAAGCATTAATGTAACGGATTATTTAGTTGCTTTATAAAGCTAAACTATTTCAATTCTTCTGATGTCTTAAAACATGATTTCATGATTGGCTTTGTACGAAAGTGCCCTTTTTCCTGGCTGAGTAAACAGTTCAGTTGGTGCTGAAATGGAGTCTGAGATCTTTGACAGAACCTTCCTTTCTCAATTATGTAGTGTATGAAGATGGAATTTGCAATTAAACACACATGGGATGGTTTGCCTGTGAGCCATGAGCCGGTAACAGTTGGGCTGAAGACGGACGATGCAGGACTGCTAATGGAAGTTAACGCTCCTTTCTTTAATGACCCTCCAGCACCACTTGGAGAGCCAGGGAAACCTTTTAGTAGACTGTGGGACTATGAGGGTGAGTACACCTGATGTGTGTAGCTGCTGATGTTCCTCTGTAGTTAAAATGCTTGGTATTTATTTAAAAGTCTATGACTGTTATTTTTTTCAAGCCGATCTAATGGTTGTGACTGTATGATGTCTAATTACTTTTTCTTTGGCTTTTAAAGATCAGATCGGAAATGTAATGTAAAAATTTTCCTTTCTGTTATATCCTGAGCAGTCTTGGAAATAATTTAATTTAATTTGCCTTACTCTTAAACATCTCCTTAAGTAACTATAAGCCTCATGCTCTGTTCAAAAAACACCCCAAACTGTATCAAGAGGGGTGCTCTTTTTCTAGGTTGTGAATTGATTTCACTAGCACTGCTAGTGATGGTGACTGGTCGTTTTATACTCGTGCAACAATACAAAGGACTAGGAAAAGAAGCAAATATATTACGTCACTTGGTGGCCATAAAGAAACGGAGTCCAGTGAGCTGGATTGATTTCAGGAATGATGAGGTTGACTCTTCCTGGTCCTGTCCATAGTGTAGGCACTCCCACTTAGTTTCTGGATTACTGATGTAACTTCTGGAAAAACAGAGGCTTGACATATTTTAATATAAAAATTATTTTATGGCATATACGTGAATGCATTTGCAGCAGGTAAATAGAAGCGAAATCCTGAAGGTAAGTTCTACCTTTGCCTAAAGTAGTTTGCTTAAAGGTAAGTTCTACTTCTTAAAATAGAGTATGATAGCTACAACGTATGTCTATTTTAATCACTTTTCCGAAGTCTATTTGAGGAATAGGAAGATGTGAAACAAAGAAATAGCAGCTCATAAAATATAATTCACAATTGTACCTAAATGGAACAGGGAATACTCTTACAGTAATGCTCTTTTTTTTCCCTCTGTTCTCATCAGTACTGCCACTTTTACCTGTGGCTTTGAATAATGAAAGTATTTAATGTTTCCAGCAGTTCCCTGCTTCCTAATTATTGAACTGTTCTGATTAAAGCTCTACTAAAACAGTATTAACTCCTCTTTTATATTATTATACTAGAGTTATGAAGAATAAAATAATCCATCATATCTAATCATAATTCTAACTAAAGCTTTCTAATAATGTCACTGCTGTGAGAAACACCATTACAGTTCTACTTTGTGTTCCTGAAAAGTGATTCAACAGCCACGCGTGGCTTTCAGCTTTTACACTGGGAAGAGTAATCCTCTGTCCAAAGTATTGGCCAGCTACAGGGAAAAAAATGTTTAAGAACGAAATGCTTTCTTGCTATTTCTGAGATACAGCGGTCTCAGTTATGGGGTGTGTGCTCAGCTGAGTGTATATGCCTCTTTTTGTTATTATTTTTTTCTCTTCTCTGGTGCTCTGAATCCTCAGGCTACCAGCAGACGCAAGACTTGTGCACAGAAGTGCCCTGTCTGGAGTGTCTGCTCTGAGTGTGGCTGACGAGGATTGCTCTGGCTTGGTCAGCGTTGCTCGCTGCAGGCATGCTACATAAAATAGCCGTGTGCTGATGCTTTCCTTACTCCACGGACAGCTAACGTCAGTTAGTAGACTTGCCGTATTTTTCTGCTGCATTAAGATGAGTGTTTCCAAAGCTGGAATTGGTAAAGTAAATAAAATCGGTGCAGTGCTTTATGATGATAGGAGATAAAAACAAAAGGTCTTGAAGTTATAATTATGGCACAACATTTTGAATGCTTCGGAAGCAGTAGCAGGTACACAGCTAGTCAAGCTCTGGCATGGCACGGGCCAAAAATTATGAAAATGGAATTGTTTTAGTGGGATACGAAGGTCTCAGGATATTACACAACAGTTAAAATACTGACAGCCTAATTTGTTGTTGGTTTTGGTTTCTTTTAGTTGTAGAAGCATTTTTCCTGAGTGACAGAACCGAACAGTATTTAGAAGTTGAACTTTGTCCGTAAGTACAGCGTTCTGAAGAAGTCACAAACGTTACTGTGCATTTCCAGTACTAATACTTTTAAGATATATGTATGAGGAAGACTGGGTACAGAAATTGTTGCGATATGGGGGACGTACGTATCTGTGGCAGAACAGTACACTAATAACTTAGCATCGTTTTAAGAAAATTGTGCTCTGATTTTTTGGCAGTCACGGACAACACTTGGTGCTGCTCCTTTCTGGGAAGAGAAGAGTATGGAAAGTAAGTGGTCAAGTACATTCGTAATGTACAGAAAAACTAACTGGTTTTAAGTACCTGTTGCCTGGTTGGAAGGTGACATTACCTCTTTTTTTTCCTCCTTCAACAGGAAGAACTTCCTTTAGAGTTTGAGGTGACCAGAATGAAAACCAAATGGGAGGGTAAAGCTCGTCTTCCTTGGAATTATTTTCCACCGTGCACTAACAAGTTCAATGCCTTTGCCATTCATGGCTCAGGAGAAGAGAGAAAATACGAAGCGCTTCATCCCGTGCCTCGACATGAACTACGGGAAGGACAGAAACCAGATTTGTAAGCATAAAATTAGCTCTTCTGTAATATAGTTGCTCTGTTCTTGGACTACATAAAGCTGATCTGGTTTTCAGGTTGCGTGACGCTAGTATTTGAATTATACTGCTTAGCCTCAGATCCACTGGCACTGCACTTGGTTTGTAGCACTGCAGCAGGTAGCTGTAATTAGTGCTTGATTTCTGTCTTCTCCCCTAGGTGCATGGAAAACGATGCTTTAAACACCATTGGCATCTGTTTTATCACCTTCCTCAGCCAAATCATAGATAGGTTGTTGTACTTTTTCCTTGCCTCCGGTGCCTCCTGAAATGCCATTTAGTGTTAATTTCACCAGATACATTTCCAGTAAATCTCTTCTGCTTCTCCCCTACTGTTCTAAAAAATCTCCCCTCTGCAGATGGCTCCATATTACGGAAAAATTTGTGAAGGCAGACTAAGCTGAAAAGTATACTAAAAGGATAGCCAGTATCTATAGAAAAAATATAGTCTCTTGTTTTTTAAATTGTGATTTGGGCCCGTTTGTTCTCTTTGACTGTGAGGCTGAGGTGATTTGACAAACTGCTACTTCTGGGCATTTCGTGTAAATGAACTAGCTCTAGAGGGTATAGTGTAGTTCCTATGCAGACTTCTTAACATACAATGACAGCCAGGTAAGGTAAATTTTGGAGAAGTTACCCTTTTTTTGCCTTTACTTAAAAAATTTAGCTTCTGCAACTGTTTATTTAAAAAAATTCTAACCTATTGCTAGTAAAATACATTATCAGTGTTCCATAAGAAACAGAGACTTTTATTTTTGGTGGTAAACTGGAGCATGCATGTAATATTTTTCAGGAAGGGGTTCTTTCTATTCTTTCTGTAGAACATCTTCCAAAAAAACCCCTCAACTTTTTCAGACATTTGTAGCAGATGCAATTACATGAAGAGGTTGCTCCTTGCTACTTTCCTTACTCTTAGTTTGCCTTTAGCCTTAAAAATTACTTCCTAATAAGAGAATTCTATTTACCTTTTTAAATGATTAGCATAGTGTCACATGTCCTTTCTACAGTATGTCATTTGTTTATTGTAAGTATTAATTAGCAGTTGGCTTCAGTGCCTTCCTTCTATTGTTTCTGTATGGTAGCCTAAAGGAGAAGTTCTTAGCAAGGACTAATTCATAATTTTTAAAAGAAAATGAGACTTCTAGTCTCACAGGAAAAATATATTTACTAGCTTCATTATCTTATCCAGCCTTCCCCTTTTCTGTAAGGAAAAGTTATCCCTCTGATGCCATTTTTCAGTTGGTCAAGAGGTGCAAATTTTTCCTCTATTGAGTGCAGTAGGTCACGAAGCAGGATATCACTGTGCTCTTGCTCTGCCTCCAATTTCAGGCAGCGTAAGTTGAGGGAGCTTAAGAGGGGAGCCCTTAAACTTCACTTTATGCTGCATGATACGTGTTCATAGCTGGGGATTTTGTTTGCCAGTACAAGAGTTTCAGAAACACGGTGGTGTTTTTTGTTTATAAATTCAAGTTTTGGAAAGTGAATACATGGAATGCTGGTTACATTCTGGCCCAAGAAAACCTGAAAATAAAGATGAGTTAAACCTATTGAGGATATTGCCTTTTATTAAGGCAAATACTACAAGACTGACAACTTCTTTGTTTATTTCTCCTCTCTTTGCAGTCATCGTCTGGAATTTTTCAAAGATTTGAACCTGAAAGGACTAATGGGAGAAGATTGGAAGCAGCCTGAATCTGATATGTGGAAGTCTCTCACTAATAAAATGAATTGAGGCATAAATTTTTATATCATTAAGGTTCGATGAAGCTTTATGGAAACAAACTTCTTTAGAGTTTATAAATGTTGGATTAGTAAGGCTTTCTGTGACACCCAGATCATTGATCAATCTTAAAACCAGATGTAAAGAATGTGGGCCGCTTGATTCTAAATATATGAAGTCTACAATGGCTTGTGTTTCCGTTCATCTGGATATGGCGTTTTCATTTATGCGAGAGATGAATGTGCTCCTACCACTCAAGGGGGAAAAAGGTGCTAAAATTACAGCTGTGTTTTCATGAGAGCTCTGAGCTTGACGAGGCCGGTGTCTGGCTTGGTGTCTGAAATGCTGGGCCCTGGGTTATGGCCCCCAGGTTGGAGCTGACCAGTGGATGAGTCACAACCTAGCAGAGTGTTTTGTTCCCCAGTTGGCTCCAGGCCTCAGGCAGAGCCTGGGTCACCTGTGTGCGGTCCTCCCTTCCTCCAGGTGGTCATGGTTGGGGTGTGGGCAGGGCCAGGACTACATCAAGCAGGAGCTGATCAGTTTGTGAGCAGCTTCATGTTGGGGCTGGTGGTCCTTGTGGTGGTTGCTGCTACACTGGTTCCCTGCAGAAACCTTGAGGATTTGAGATGGGGAAGAGCAAAGGGATGTGTTGCTTCTGAAGGGATGTTTTTGAGTTCAGTGTTGGCCGGCATAATCAGAGAATTAGCAGCACAGTGTCTTTCATTTTCCTCTCATTGCTGCATTTGTGCTGTATTTTCAGTGCTGCTCATTTGTTTCTTGGCTGTTGAATGAGGTTTTTAAGTTTTAACTTTTTGATCAGGAGAAGGAATGCCTCGTTTGGGACCAGAAAAGAGTAACAGCTATTATGGCATTTTGTGGCCCAGTACTTGCGTGGCAAGATGCTGTGGGGGTATGACATTACCCTTTCCTATGCCTTCTATACCTGGAGTTTTCCCTTGCACAAGAGGGAAATTATTCTGTATTACTTTATTAGCAGAGCTTTCTGCTTCAAATTCCGTGTGGAATTTCTAGTGATGCTTGGGTACAGAGACTAGATTTAAAAAAGGTTTTATGTTTTCCAGGAAAGTTTTCTGGGGCAAACAATGTTTAGAAAAATATACTTATGTACCTAAAGAAGCTTGTTTGTTCCAAGACCTTGTTGCATCACCTTAAGGATTGAACTCAGACGTATGAGAATTTTGTCTGTGTGCCACCTACTGTTGGAAATACTCTAGTATGTAGATACATTTTTTAGCTTTTTCATCTTTTGTAGCTTTGTGAGAAGGGTTGTTTTGGGAGTCTGAGAGAATATGGCTCAGTCGTAATTGAGGGACTATCTTTCAGAAGTTAAGCCCTGAGGGTGTGCTGTTGGGTCTCATCCTTTTGCGTAACGTTTTCTGCTGAACAAATTGAGATCCTACAAGTTCCTGGAAGGGACTGGTGTTCTTGTAGTCCAGCATCCTGCCGAAAGCAGGGCCGTTGTTGAAGCCAGGTGAGTTTGCTCAGGGCCTTGTCAAGTTCTGAATAACTCCAAAGATGAAGTTTCAACTGCTCTGGGTAGTCTGTTTCAATGCTTAATTAGTTCTGTTATGAAAACTTGCCTAACTGCTGTTTCCCATGCTGCAACTTGGGTCCATTGTTTTTCTCCTTTCTCTGTGCATCTCCAAAAAGAGTGACTTTTGCTCTGCAACTCCCAGTCAGGTAACTGAAGATAACAGCTCCCCGTGGATTTTTTTAAAATGTCGTTCTCAGTCTGCCTTTTGTGACTCTCATTAGTAAGCACCTTCTACTCAGGTAATACCGAAAGGCAACTTAGAAGTGTAACTTGGGTTGTAACTCGGAAGCAGCAATGCTCCCAGGCCTTTCTTCTTTATTTAACTCATAAATGGTTCTAAAAATCTGCTGTGTAGCTTCAGATATCAAAATGCCTGTAATGTTTTGCACAAGGCTGCACTCGTGAAGTCGCGTTACTAAAAGGATTCTCTTCTGAGCTTGTATGTAGCAATAACCACAGCTTGGTGGTCATATTTTCTTTGCTATCTTTAAATTTAACTCTGCCTGAGAAGAAAAGAAGATAAGAAGATGGGAGTATCCTGCCTGGTGAAGAAGGTCTCTGCATGATTAACGTCTGAGATAGGAAGTTATGTCAGGTTTTTTGTTTGGCTTTAGATTCTCTCTTTGTACTTCCAGTCTTATAGAACTATACTTTCAAACTCTAGGATATTGGGCTTTCTCAGATGCAGACTTTGGCATGTCAATGCACTCAGCCATCCCATTGTTTTTGCTGTCTTTTAATTAGATGCTATAGATTTCTTGCTATAAAGTGCCATCTGTTGAAAATTATAAGTATTGTACATTCAATTGTTTGGCTTCTTTTCTACCTTCAATCCATGTACAGTTTTCTAAAGCATGACATCAGTCTGAAATGCTGAATAATCCATTAAATGTTGATTAAAAACATCTTTGAGATACTGATATCTCAAACTGCTTTTGAAACTCCAATCAAAAGCAAAAAAATGCGTTTCACTGAACTTTCAGACTTTAAACAGTTTGTCAAAAAAGTACGTGCAAAGGTTCAAAATGAGTTGACTGTTTTTCTCACAAAGGTTTTTACGTGATGAATGATGTTTTGTATGTAAAGGACAGCAAATCAAATTATTTATTCAGAGGCTTCATCTCCTATTCATTCACAGTTCAAATGGACTACTTTAGATTTGACTTTGAATGCAAATGATAAGCTTTGAGGGAAATAGATTACTTTGCCTAAATAAGTAATTTAAAGTAAAATAACTGTCTCTGCAGTCCAAAATGTAATGCTAGATACTTCTGAAAATGGGAATTACCATATAGACTTTATTCAAGGCACACGCTACTCCACGCTGCTGTCAGCTGGTTCACTTGTGTGTTTCTAAGTGTTAAGAGCCTGTTTGAACTCTAAGTGCTGGCTTTCAGCTGGATGTTCCCGTGTGGGTTCACAGAGCTGAAACCTGTGCCCTGACTGGTTTCTAAAGTTTTAATCCCTTGGTAGAAACTTACTGTAGGAGGGAGTCTCTCCCTAAGGATTATGTTAAATGGAAGCACAGTGTCTTGGCACACAGTGGTGAATTCATGGCTTAGCCGTGGCTAGTACAACACTTGACAGCATCACTTGAAGCTCCTGGGACTTTGCAGGGATGGGTGTCAATGGCTAGTTGGCTTGTACCTTTTTTGCTCTGATCTGCTTTTAATCAGGCCTTGTTTTACACTGTGGAGACCTGTGGTAGCCTGTCTCTCCTGAATTGCCTCTCTCTTTTTGATGACGTGAGGAAAAGGAAAAACAAACTTCTACATGAGTTCTGTTTAGGTACATGCTAGTTTATTATTAATCCTGATGCAGAAGGAATGTGATTCAATCCAGCCTAGCTCAGCCTATGTGTATCTATACGTGCATACGTGTATATAGGCATTCAACATTGTGCTGGTATTGTATGCCAGGCTCGTATCGAGAATAATACAGATAAATTCTCCAAATTGTCACACTGGATAGACTTTCTGTAGGATATCAATTTGATAAGACGGAGAGCTGCACGATAGAAAGCACAGATCATGTAAGCACTCTATCCACAATCCATTTCACTTTGAAATGGATTTAAACACTTCAACCCTGTGAGCACTTCTTATCCATTGCAGTTTTTTTTTTTTCAAAAAAAAAACAAAACCAAGCTGTCTTACAAATGTTTCCTGTGCAGAATATTTGGCCTTGTGCCAGTTATATCATGTGATGTACTGCATCTGAGATGCAGGAATTGTGTTACTTTTGTAATGGGAGAAGAACCACTGGGGACTGCACAGTATTTGAATTTATTTTTTTTTTAGCTCTGCAAAGGCTTTAGATAACCTCTCATGGCAATTTTTAGTTCTTTTACCGTATGTAGCCAAAATTCCTAAGGCAGTGAGGCTGTTGGATTGTCACTACCTTCTTGCCTGTCTGGCAATGTTGTCATCACCTTTTTGCCCAGTACCACAACAATTTTAAAATCTGTTAGCCAATTTCAGCCAAATCGGAGGAACAGCCAGCCTCAAGAAATGCTGGATTCTTGCGAAATGGGTGGACGTAAACAACTGGTGGCAGTTCCTCACTATAGCACCCCAAACTAAGGAAAGGGAGGGGTCATCTCTTAGCCCCTCCTCCTGTAGTTGTAGTGCCCAGTACTTGAAGCAGTTGGTATGTGCTTAACTTCATCTGTCCTACATGTAACTGCTCATCTGTAGACTTTGATTAGGAAAGTAGGAAATGTATGACCCTTAAAGGAGATGAGGTGCTGTCACAGAGGTGAGCTTAGATTTCATAGACCTGTGGCCTAGTGTTATCTGGAGGTGAGAAGCTTGGGAGACAGATGTATGTATAAAATATAAATGTATGAGGAGCAATGTTCTGCCCTGCTGCTGTTGTCAGTGCTGCCTTGGTTTTGGTTTGGTGGGGTTTTTTTTAACACTTGAGGAAATAATTCCCCTGTTCCTGTCCTTTTTCAGGAGAAGAGCTC
This sequence comes from Eurystomus gularis, assembly GCA_013400335.1. NCBI lineage: Eukaryota > Metazoa > Chordata > Aves > Coraciiformes > Coraciidae > Eurystomus > Eurystomus gularis. Next base: position 11,754 of record VZZY01009388.1, read on the forward strand.
ACACAAAGGGTAAAGAATGGAGTTTCCCCAGGTTTATTGCCAGGGTTAGTTGAAAACACAAGGGCGTAGTATCAGTTTATTTATTGCCTCTGAAAATATGCTTCTGGTTTAATCCATTTTCAAATTCAGTAGGTTCTGTTGTGAGAATGTTGATCCTAAAGAGAAGCAGATTGTGAGCTTCAAAACACTGCTCTTCCTTAAAATTCCAATTGAGATAATTGATATATTTCTATTGCTTGTATAGTGCTTAATACTAATAGGCATGTTTTTTCCACTGTGGCCAGATAATTCAGCAGAAACTTTTAATTAATTCTTTTACTCTGCTACAAACACGCATCTGTCTATGGGGTGGTGGAATTACTGGTCATAGTTTATACTATCATAGTGTTTGATGTACTGAGTTTAATGAAATGCTGAGCAGGTTTGCTGCCATTTTGTATATTTTTGTTTTCAAATCTTCTTAGCATCTACTTGAGCAGTTGAGGCAGAATGCAGATTTAGATCGTAGCAACCTCTTACAAGATGATCAGACTGAGTAACTTGGAAAACAAAAATACTGGGCTTCATGAAAGAAAACTATAACTGTAAAGAGAGCTTCGGTTTGTTTCAACAATTCTATCTGAACTGCATTTTTAAGCTCCTTCTGATAGTACGTTTATTACTTGTGAACTGAAACATGAAAACCTGAATTCTACATAACTCAGTCCTCATTATAATGTCCGTGAATCTTGGGAGATGGTGTTTGAAAGCATCTTATGACTGCGCTCCCAAAGACCTTGTTTTTTACGTTTCTTGCCACTAGGTGGAAGAAGAAGGTTATCAAAACTGTGCCTTGGTGCTACCAGCCTACTTACCTAGATCCCTTCCTTCTTACTATAGCCTTGGCTTTAGAAAAAAGACGCTTCAGTCAAGCTGATGATGGCTTATTTTGTTGTCTGGGTTTTTTTTTTTTTGTCAAAAGAAACATCATGGCCTGCTGTATAGTTACAGTTCTAAGGTTTCTTTTCCTACAATAGTATTTCTATAAAATAATTTTGAGACAAAGTCAACAGAAGATAAATTCCATGGGGTGTCAGTCTGTAATATAAAAGAGAGTGTAGTGATATGCAAATAACTTGAATATTCTTTTGGGTTTGTGTGTTTTTGTTGTTTTTTTTTTTTTTTTTTACAAATGTCTTGAATAGTCTCTAGTAAACTTTGCCAAATGCTATATGTAATTCTGAAGGAGTATTTTTTTAAAACACAGCCTGGTTTGTAAGAGATGGTGCACCCCTTCACAGGTAAGGCTTGAGTGGTACAAGTACTCTGGAGTGAAGCTTGGAGAAAAACGTGAAACAATGTGAAAGCTAGCTTAAGAGGGACAGAATATTTGTTATTTTTCAATATAAAAATGTGAAAAGTTTTCTTTAAAGAAAACTCGAGTGGTAATGTGTCCTCCTGACAGAAGTTATTCATGTCTTAAATGGAAAGGTGGAGCAACTTAGGCTATCAGGTGTGGTGGGTGATAAAATCTAACACTGCATGAAGTGACAGTGATCAGTAGGGGGTTTTATGCAAAATCTCTGAAAGGGAGTAAAAGTTTCCTGGTGTCTTTGTATACTTTTTAATTATTTTCTCCAATATGCCAGGTCAGGTGTTAGAGATATTAATCTCTAACTTCATGCTGGATTTTATGTTTGATTTGCCATGGCTGGTGTCACTACTGTCTTTCTTATCTGTTCTAGTCAACTCATTAAAAATGCGAGCCAGTCGATATTTGTGCTGCCCAGCACTAGGATGATCTGATACTGATGGGTGTGATGTTAAGTACCGTGTTGGTGGTTGTTTCTTTTTCCCAGGCTGAGGTGTTTTGTGCCTCTGAAAGGCACGACACAGAACATTTGTTGTATTTTAAATTCTAACCGTGTAAAATATGAACAGCGTAGTGCATAGTTTGCTGCACGTAAATGTTAAAATTATTCTTTCACGCAGCAAGAGCCACCTCTAACGCGGACTTCATTGCATTTAATTATGGTACATTTATAATGGTACTATTGAGGTTTGATAGTTAACCTGCATTTATTTTATTGATGGTTCCTTCTTTTTGCTTTCAGTGAGTGCTTTAGTTTACTACAGTGTCTCTGAATAGTGCTTCGGGAAAAGTACTGGGAAGTGCTTTAGGCCTGATTGTAGAACCCTTATTTACACCGGTTCTATAAACAGCTATACACACACTCGCACAAATAGTCCCAGCGAGATCAGTGCAACAGTTAAAGCCTATCGCAATTATGCCTTTTTCCATCTACTTGTCTATCTGTTGAAATCAGTATTATCAGGAGAATTCAGTTCTAGAAGCTAGTTCTGTGTAGGCATGCTGCTTGGCACTGCTTGTTTTCTTTATTCGGGTTTAAAACAAGCAGAAGCCTTCGCTGTGGGTCTGCGGGAGGGTTGTAAGTGATGGTTCGGGAGGCACCGTTTGTGTCTGTGCTAGCTATGAGCAGACCAAAGCATGTTTGTGATTCCATGTCAGAAATAATGCTACAGACTACAACCGAGTGTGTGTGTAAATACCTTTGCTGGTTGTGTAGTTTATTTGCAAATACAAATCTATTCTTATGCATGTGGTAAACCAGAGCTAACTGAATCGTGTTAAAGTAGCACTGAAATAAAATCTAAATTACCATGTCTTCACTGCTGTTTTAAAACCAACCTAGCCAGGCTGCTTTGATGGTTTTCTTGGAATATGTAGCAGATTCTTGAGGGAAAAAAGAATTTTCGGATGTCACCTTTTTAAAATACAGAACTTCCCTCTGTAGAGCACATTTTTTGCCAATTTAAACTTGTTTTTCATTTCATGAGTTCGGTCTCTTGAACTCAGTCACTGCAGGCAATGAAGTTTATATCTTGGTGGTGGCAGTAGCTGTCATAAAATTATTGATCTCTTTAATTCTAGGCAGTGTAATTGGTTCACTTCCTTCTTACTGCTGAGTTTGCTTCCATCAGCAAATTAAACGTTTTTGGAAACTGTTACTTTCTCTTTTGCAGTGCTTTATAGCTTATACAAGCCATGGTATTTCTATTTAATTGTGCCTGGCACTTTAAATAATTGGTTCTTGTTTTAAAGTTGCATTTCCTAAATGTTAACAGGGTGGTCTGTGACCTCTTATGCCAGATATCTACTTGAAACCTTTTTTAGTTTCAGCAGACTACTGGGCTGTTTCAGAGGAAGGTAGTTCGTGATGCCAGAAGACGAAAATGTGGTCTTGTACCTCCTTAAATTCTTGACTTCTAGAATGAAATCCTGACACTTGGTGAGAGGTCTGAGTTGTTGTCAGGAGGAGTCTTTTGTAATCTCTGTGAAACGGCTTTTCAGAAACTTCAAAAGAGCTTTCTGCAGCTCGACAGGTGAATTCTCTGAAGGTTATGCTGGGAGTAGGAATACACCGGTGGCAGACAGAATTGTCAGGTTCTGGCTTGTTCGATGTTGAGTGGGCTTTCTGCCTCCCAGTGACAGGTTATGTGATGGGGAATGCTCTCGTTTCATGAGCATCTTACTGGTTAGGCTAGGGCTGCCTCCAGTCTGGAAGAGCTAGTTTTAGGATGTGGTAGAGGGCTACCAAATGCTGTGTAGAGTTTGGGTGGATTAAACTGTGAAGAAGCTGGATGGGGTTTGACTTGAACGGACCATGAAGCTGGTGAGTGCCACGCTCTGAGCAGAGAAAGGTGGTACTTTTCATAACATCATATTGCCACTGTGTGTTTGAGAAGTTTCTGTGGACTCAGTGGGAGACAGGGAAATGTCCTAGAAAAAAAAATAAAGTGGAGCTTTTTAAGTATATAAAATCAGCTTAAAATTGGAGGTTGGCAGTGTTGTAGGATAAGCATATGCTTTCTGCCTGTTCCTACTCTTCTTCAGGCATCTGCTTAGGGATAAAGGCTGCTGTGCTAGATGCATTCTTGATCTGAAAACATAGTAGCTGTTCTTACTTCTGGCAGCCCAGCTGAAGGAATTGTTTTGTAATTCCCTGCAGTTGTTTCTCATTACTTATTAGTTACACTATGACTGTGTGTTAACAACCGAGGGGCAAAGCAGAGCTTCTGCTGATGTTCACAAAAATCTCATTCTGAACCAAGGTAAGGAGAAGTGAAAGAAGGACGCTGCCAGAATTCAGGAGAATGGGAAGCTCAGTCCTTGCTATTGTGAGACGAGTGTGAACCGTGAAATGACGAGGGGATGGGAAATGCAGAGTGTGTCACGGAGCTATGATGGATGACTAATTCTGGGAGAAGGATTTAAAGTGTAGCAGCAGCTGGACAAGAAAAAAAGAAGGGATGGCTGGGGATACATAGCTGAAGAACTAAGGGAAAGTAGGGGAAGGTAGACTTGGCCTGGCAAAAAATCCTCCAGGAGAGTCAAGGGGAAGAGTTAGAGGGAAACGCGGAAATGGAGATAGGGCCAAGGAGGAAAAAAAGGGGAAAAATTTCAGTGACTTCTACAGGATATTCTCTTTAGATCCAAGAATACTTTCATATTCTGTTGCTGTTAGCAGATCACTGTGAAAGCCACGTGCTAAATTTGTCATTTGTAGTGTGGTGGACTATGAAGAACATAACCAGCCTCTCATTGCTATTGCCTTTAACCTGTACTGGAGATTTTGAGCTGGTGAATGAAGTTGTAGAGGTGGGATGTGAGGCAGGATGGGATTACATTTGGTAGTCAGTTGTGAAAAATTGTTTCAGTGTCTCAGCAAATATCACATAAAAATTCTGTGTCAGAGAAAAAAAATACAGTTCAATTTATCAGGATGTTATTCAAGTAACTGAACTGTGATTCCATCCTTTTTGGCTTGTTTGTTAATCATGTTTTTGCTATATTTTTAAACAGATCCAGCCATCTTACTTAAATGTTTAAATTGTTGATATAATCTCTGTAGAGAGGTAGAGAGTAAATCTTCCTTTAAGGGACCTCACACTAAAACTCTTGACAGGTCATGTGGTAATATTGTTGTGTGAGTAGGAAATGGTGACTGTCTGATATCTGTTCATATATGATTAATGAGATGGTCATTAGTGAAGTCTTTGGGATCAAGGATGGTTTTGAAAGTTGAGTGCAGGGCTGCTGCTTAGAAGGGGGCATCTTTGTATTGCCCGTGTCTCTGGCTTGATATTGCTTCTGTGCTTGCAGTGGGATTTTTCCAGCCATGAGGTGAGTCTGCAGACAACAACTCTGGCTATAAAGCAGCAAATAAACCTTTCCCCACCCAGCCCTCTCTGAGAGGGGAAGAAAACCATATACCAAAACATCTGCAAAAGCCCTAAACCAAAAGAAACTTCAGTTGAACGAGTATTGACATAGAGGAACATAGAGATGGACAATGGGGTCAGGTAAAAGGGATCACCACTGCAGTTCAGGGTGTTGACAGATGTAAGGCACTTGCTTCCTTTGAAGGAAGGGGATTTTTTTAATATCCTGGAAATTCCCTCAGACATGGGTCCATTTCCATATGTTGAGTCTTTGAGGTGTCAAGACTTACTGAGTTTTAGCATTCAGGATTGGAAAAGAATATCTGAGCTAATGAGAAGTAGAAATATTTTTTTTATTATTATTTCTGCACCTGTTTAGTTAGTTTTAATAGAGAAGTAAATTGACTGCTTTCTATCTCAGTTAATCTGTGGATGCTTGGGTGAGGCTCTCCAGATTAATTAGCAGGTTTAGTAAATGATACAGGGAAAAGTAATCACATTCTGCACGTGTTAGTATCATGGTGCCAAGTCTTTGTTTTGTTCTCCTCAGTCTGCAATGCCTGAAGTGCTTAAAGTCACGATCACATTGCTTCTAAGATGTGTCATTTATCTGTTAAAACAAGGACTGCTGCACAGATTACATCACAAGAATTAACTGTATTCACCCAATTTCGTGCTCACTGTAATAAATATGCTGAATTCTCCTCTTTGGTTATTAACACCTTCTCCCTCCATGATTCTTAAATGTCCTCTGAAAGCCCTCTATAGTTTTCAATGTCTGTTTTTTCTCCTGAAATCCACTTGTTCCTAATTAGCAAAACCAGAATAACCTCCTTAAAGTAGAACTTTGTCCAAAGAACTGTGCGACTTCTTTTGCTGTTTAGCTTGTGTATCAACATTTACAGCTCGAAACGTTGGTTTAGCCATTACTGCCCTTAAAAATTGGATGTTAGTCAGAAGAATTGTCTGCTCTGTTTAAACTTCATTAAGCATCTCCTGTATTTTTTTTCTCCACTCATGGAAAGATAATTTAATTAAAAGATGGTGCTAATTAAGAAATATAATGATTCTTTTAAACTATTAAATATACTTCTCTTAAAATCAGGCATTTATAGGTACAAGTTAATGGCTAGTTTATTAGAACTACTAATTGTCTAGTTTTTTCAGCGGCTGTAATGCAACTAATTATGGTCATAGGGACGGGATTGTTGAAAATGAATTCCGGGTATTATACAAGATGAGTTCTTCCTTTTTCAGTAGGCCACAGAACGGGAGCCACCTAACAGCGCTTTCACATTTTTTGGCACTTGTGGTTTGACTCAGTGGTGATGTTCCCTAAGCCATATCACAAACTAATTGTGGCTGGTTGTGTGTTTTTCAGCATCTAATTAGAACATACTAATTACAAGCTGTTTTGTGAAGCCTGGTTTCCGTTGGATTTGTGTTCCGCGTTCCCTGAGCCCTTTTATCTGCATTAGAAATCACTTAAGAATCTTAGGTCTTCTTATAAGAATGACAGCTAAGGAGCTTGTAATTGTTGTCAGATTCTGATTGAGCTGAGTATCAGTCGTTTGTTTCTCACAAATGGAGACAACAGGGATATGTTATGGGGTTTTTTGGTGAAAACTAACTGTATCTTTGCTTGCACGCATATTGGCAGCTTTCAGTAAGGTCTGTGAGCTTGTATTGGAGGTCTTAGGAGGTTTTTTTTGAAGCAGAAAGAAGATAGTCTGAAGCTTTTCATATTGCTTTAGGCTTCGTTAGTACTGGTATTGAAGGCTATTTTTATGTGTAGTGGTTACAAGTTGGCAGAATCTGAAGTGACGTGTAGGTCTGAAAGGCTGGGTGGGCATTGCGTACTGAAAGAGCTGTATTTTTGAGAAATCATCTGATGCCTCCTGTTACCCACCATGGAATATTAATATTTATTATTTTTTCTAATATTTATGATTAGATAAGTTGCAAGGAGTGGTACCATCCAGCCCGGAATGCCCTTTGGAATCAAGGAGTCTTGAGTGCAAGTCAACTTGAAAACTGAAACCAGAAGACTCTTACCAAAAGTCACAAAGGACGCAGGAAAGAGTCTGTGGTAGGTGATGCACTTGTAATTTCCAATGTCCATTTCAGCTTCGTTAAATCAACTCAGTTGTTCGTAGAGGACTCTGCTGGAATTGCCTTGATACAATGATTTGCATATTGATTGGATTTAAAGGATATAAGCATCTGTAGTCGGAATAAAATTTGGGCCTAATGCTGAGATTTGCTGAGCAGCATCTGCAAGCTTGTGATTAGCAAGAAGTCCAATCTAGTATTCTAGGAGTGGTGGATGCTTCTTTCTGACAGGACCAGAGCCCCGTTCCTAAAAGAAACCCCACAAATGTGCAGATTACATACATGAGTCTTTATTACGAACAGAGAATCCCTTGTCACATAATTAGAACACACTGCTTGCAGTTTCCCAGAGAGAAGTTTCTTACCGTTTTGTTTTCTGTGCTCCTTGTGCCTTTTTGTCCTCTGAAGCCAATGCTAAGGAGAAGATTGTTCATTCCTAGGGCTGTGCACACACTGCTGGGGCTGATAGGCGATATGCTGGGTACCTGCATCGGTTGATTGACAGACAATTGCTTATTAAACAAAATGCAAGTGACTGAGAATTGTACTCCTTTGGCAGTAACTTCAACGTTTTTCTACCTATTCACTGCATTTTTCACCACAAAAAATTGTAAAAGCTTGTTTATTTTTGAAGCGTTCCCCCTCCCATTGGAGAAGAGGTTACTCTGTGGATCCAAAAGTAGCTCGACCAGGACGAGTAGCAGGTGTACAAGTAGTGCAACTACACAAGATTCACTTTTGGAAAATGAGACCAAAGTTCATATAGCTGCCAAAAGATAGGGCCATTGCACAACCTCCAGAGTTAAAATGCATTTACTAATTTTGTGGATAGGAATTTATATAAACTATCATTCACTTCAGTTTGGAGGAGGTAAAGTTACAGCCTAGTTTCTGTAACCAATCGCACAAATTGTGAGGTTGTTGATTGCTGGAACTTCCTTGACTTAAAATTTCTATAGAGTGTTCTCTACCAGTTCTATACAGTATAATAAGCAATTAATGAATACAAAATCTGGCCCTTAAGTTGTTTCCCTGTTTAGTAATTAACTCCTGATGGGGCGAAAAAGTTAGCTGATGAGAGCTGATGCTCTGTGTGTCCGTGCATAATTTAAATTTGGACACCATTTTAATCTGGACTGGTAACTCTTGCAGTCTCTTGTGTGAGGATGAAAGACCACTGTCTTTTATGTGACGGCATGTCTGTGGTTTTTGTTGTTGATGGAAAATTAGGAAAGATCAGCCAAGCTGCCAACTGCAGAAGAGGTTAGATGTGAAGTTCAATTCAGTATTTAGTGAATGGTGACTGTGAGCTTGTTTTAACATTATGACTGAAATTCTGTTCTCAGGTGATTTTGTTGGACTGAATATGGAGGAATCCTCTCTGGAGGAGACTACTTTGCAGTGAGTATTATCCTACAAGGACAACAAAATGCCATCTGAGCCTCTTTCTTGTTTCTTCTCTTGGCATTATTATTTTTATTTCATTTTCTGAAGAGTTAAAGGGCTTCTTATTCGTGTTCTTATCAATGATATCAGAGAATTTTGGGGGAAAATAACTTCAGAATGTTTAGGTTTCTGGAAAGACATACTGTGCAGAGTACAAATACATTTTTCAATAGTTCATGCTTTCAGTTAACTGGACGTAATGTTTTTACAGTAATCAGGTTTTTGTAATGTGTGAAAACTTTGGCAGGTAGCTTTTAGAATGTTTGTGTGCTTCCATGAGGAGTATTAATTTAAGACAGAAGTTGTGAGACTGGTTAGAATGTGTCATCAAGACTGCAGAAACTTGAGTTGATTATAGTCTTTCATTATACTTTCAAGGTTGTAATCTGGCTGCTGTTGAATTAAATGACAGAACTCATAGGATTTCACCCAATGTGATCAAAATGTTTCTTGCACTTAAGCAGCAATTGCTCCTTTGATAAGTTTGGTTTGTTTGGGGTGTTTTTTTTAAATATCACTGCTGTTAATATAAATACACTGCTTCTGCTGTTGAGGCGAGGATTTGGCGTGGTAGCTATCCCAAGGTGAGTTACTAACCCGAAGCTTTCTTTTGCAATATAACAAAAGACCTTGCCTTCAGTTGGGCAGGTGAATTAGTTACAGTTTTGTCATCCCAGGCTTATCTGAGGCTTGCTTGGACATTATCTGATTTGGAAGATAAGCAACAGTTCCCTCCATGATGAACTAAATGACCAGTAGGGGTTGGAATTTATCCTGTAGTATATCCTGCCATCTGGTCAGGATCAAGCCAGGATTTTCCTCAAAATGCGAGTTTGGCTCCCTTGGCTATGTTGTTTTTCTTGCAAATAGATGGGAGATCAAAAAAATTTTTTTTTTAATTGCCACAGTGTAGGAATACAGGATGTGCAGCCACAATCAATGGGGTTGAATGCAGTATTGTGGCAGGAGAACAGTCTTCAGAAGTAAAACTTACTTAATCTAAAATGTTCATACACACTGTTCCATAAGATTAATACATAGAAGGTAATTTATACTCTTATGTCAGTGCTGACTTGAAAAACTGATGGGTTTCAAATTGAAAATTTCAAATTAAAATTGGAAAAACTGGTGGTACCACTGAGCACTCTGATAGAAGGCCTGCACTCTTCAATGTATATATACTTTATGAAGTGCTTGTTACAGGTACGTACAAGTAACAGAAGTGTTTAGAAATTCCATTAACTCTAACTTGTAAGAATATGGTGCTCCATTTAATAGCACCTGTAAATCTGTTTTTGGCAAAAGCTGATCCTTGTTGTGTTTACAAACTTTTTTACCTATAAACCACAGCAGTCTATGATGATTCAGCTGGGTGTGTCGTCCCAACTGCTATTTAATTTTCCATTGCCCAGTTGTATTAAGACAGCTGAAAATGACCTCAATGACAATTTTCTCAATTAAGGAATTACTGAAGTTACCACAACTATTTTAATAGCAAGCACGAGAAGAGTTCCTGTGTTGTGAGTCCCCATGTGCAACCGCCATGGGAGGAGATATATGGGAATGGCACTTGTTTGGAAGATGCTCCAAACAATCTGTTGTATCCAGCATGAATGATTGCTCAGTTAATTTAGTGGGATTTGATATCTTTAACAAAAACATTACGTAGCTCTAAGAATACTATTGGTATAGCAGTTTGAAGAAAGAGTAGTGTTAAAAATTACAAAGTTACTGCAATCAGTGTCCATATTTCAACATGTGCACTTGAATGCTTGCAATAGTCACAATCAATAATGTTTTTTCATAGATAATCTTCTGTATTTCTTAAATTTAAATGTTGAAACTTTTGTTAGGGAATCAGTTGAATAATCCCTAAATAATAAATAATTGTGAAATGGTAGAGAAACTTGGGAGATACCTGCCTGAATAATGCAGATAATAAAAATGTTTGTAGTATTTGAAAATGCTTGAGTTCGAACTACTTTCCTAATATCACATGACAAATGAGGTTGAAATTTTAATGACTTCTTTTAAATGCCCTGCAAAGGGGTCAATCTGCCATAAAAAGTGGATATAAGCTGAAGCAGTTGGAGTTGTGCTTCATTTATTCATTGAAAGTATTTGCCACCTGAAAATAATGAATTCCATGTTATCCATGGATATATTATTGGAGGAATACATGAGCATTTTATCCAGTACTTTAATTTAAGAGATTGAGCTGGGTCAGGAGCCTGATTTGTGAGTGTGAACAGTTTCTTTTTTGCCAGTAGAGCAAGACTGGGCTCTGAGGCCACCGAAGTCTGGAAATGAGTTTTTTCCATTTGACTTTAATGAGATTTGGATTACATCCAGAATGGAATGTCATCTGGACTGTCATCTGCAATGAGACTTCTCAGCTAATGAGAAGACGGAGCATCTTCTCTAGGTTGATTATTTGCATACAATTATACAAGGAATGAATATTCTAGAGGAAATGTAACAGCTATATGCAAAGAAGTTGCAGAGAATCTGTTCAGCTGTATTCATTCCATGTGGGAACACATTGATTTTTAAAGCTCCAGAGCTGATTTGTAGTGCCCAGCGGCACTTAAGCAAGATGTTGTTAGAGCAAAAACTACTGTAGCAAGCTTGGTGGATCTGTAGCATCTCAGAATTTTCAGGCTGCCTGAAGAACCCTAGGTGGCCTTTGCTTACCTAGGTTTAGAGTGTGTGTTCCTATTCTTTCTTGCAGCAAAGGAATTGGAAGTTGCTCTGTCCCTGCCAAAAAAGCATGTGTATGTGCTGCTTTAAAAAAAAAGTATTTTGATATCTACTACCTGGTTGGTGGGGATATAATCGCATTCATATTCTTAATATTATACAATATTAATATTTATTTGTTAATATAAAATACTACTTCAATTAATGCCAATAATTGATAATTACTTCCAAAAATGGCTCAAAGGCTCATTTCATTTAACGGAAAATCAAATTTTGCTGCCCTGAAACATGTGGTCCAGACAGTTTTATCCACATATGTGGCCTTGAGTAACACGTCGGACTTTTAAGTGGCTCTGTACGTAAGCCAGAGACTATGAATTCTGGTTTTATCATCTCTTAGGGAATTTAATTTTAGTGTGTAATTTATTAGTGGAACATGTAACATTTACTTGCACACTGTTTTCCTGTTCCTTATTTTTGCCTTTAGTTACCATTGGATGTATGTCAACATTTTAAGTCAAAATGGAATCTGGGAGAGATCTGGGAACCAGCTGCCTCACTGTTCTAGTTATAGAGAAATCGGTTCCTATTGTCAAGGAACGCATAAAACTAATTGAAAACAAACATCTGGTCCAGATCACTAAAATTGTGTTGTCTTGTGTTGTAAGCCATATTCAGGTAAATGAGCAAGTTCTATCATGTAAGGGGCTACATTTCAAGGACTTCTTAGGTTTGTGTTGATCATTATGTATTACAACTGTGGAGGGATAACTGGTGCTTTGAACTTCCCTTCCTGAGCACAACATGCTTTCCCAAGTCATCCCCTTAGCAGAAAATATTCAAAATTATTTTGACCAACCTTCTAAACAGTGATGGTATCCATATTATAAAGCTATAGCTTAATCCCTCAGAGAGGCTTGTTTATTTACGTTCTGTTACCACCAACTGTAAACCTATGGTTTTTGTGACTAGTTGGAACTTTTTATTTATATAAAAAATAACTTCTACTAGCTTTCTTTTGCTTCAGCTGTAGAGTAGAATTGTCTTCCAGAACATCAAAACATTTTGCAAAACACGATTTTTGTTTTTCACTTAGTCATACTTGGTAGTCACAAAAGCTGTTGTAGCTCATTGTCTCGTAGGGAAGGAGTAAGCCTTTTGTAACAGCTACAGTTGAATTCTAGCCACCATGTACCTGTTCCTTTTGGATGTAGATTCTGGCTTTGCAGATTTTCCTGTAATGTGTTTCAGAGTGACTCTTGGGAATGACCTTGTGGAGCTGCTAAAGTTGGATTCTTTCCAGTGGCAGAAACAGAATTATCTCTAATAAGATTTTCAGAATAATGGGGAGGCTGTGTAGGTTCCTCACTATTTTTAATGCACCTACAGGAATGTAACAGTAAATAAAATGACAGTGTTTATGAACTGTTTATTCTAGACAGTCCATAACTGATGGTTCCTGGTAATGGGTTAACTTTTTGTAGATCATGTGGATTTAATGGGATTTATGTTTTCTGGAGTGTTTCATCTTTCTTTTGCTCCAAATGGAACCTTTAAGATGAAACTCAGTAAAGAATAAAATGATTCATAGCACAAAAAATGTTACCCAAGAAAACAAAAGCATGACTGCTTTTATATAGGCAATCCTATAATGTTTTTAGTAACCTCTCTTTAGAGCATGGCTTTTATAGATGGCTGAAAGGAGTGGTTAATAATATGGCTTCTTTCAGTTAAAGGCAAAGCAACTGTTGACTCTTACTGAGCATTGCTGGATGTTACTGTTTATCAAAAAATGAGACTTTGGTATCATTACAAGAGATTACGAACAGAGGATCATCTGTTTTGCTGTAGTTAGAAGCACCTTTTCACTGTGACCTTTTATCTCTCTCTGCAGTTGAAAATATTCCCTTGGTGATGGAGTTCCTGCAATGTGTAGGTCAGTTTTCCAAGAGTAACAAAAAATAGCAAAGTGTTGAGACATATTGCTGCATTATCTTGTGTACTGTGGTTTGTACAAGGTCAAACCTTGTCTTGGACTCAGTCCACCCATCTTGAGGTCACCTGTGTGATTGAGTGTGGCTTGAAGTCTTTAAAAACATTCTCTGAAATTCCTTATAGCGCCACTTTAAATGTAAGTTTAGGAACTTTAAATGAAAGTGTGTTAAGTTTTCTTTGCAGAGTGTTATTAACTAGAGGGATTCTGGATTAATTTAGCAGCCAGGTCTGTTCTTTCAGCCATAAGCCATGCTGTCAGGGAAACTTAATTACACTTTAAGTGGGATGCAAATGAGTTGTGACACTACATCATTTCACATGAAAGGTTCATTACTTACATTAACTGCACAATGCTCTCTCCTAAGCATAGGGCTCATTACAATTTTTCTGTTTTTTAACATGGCTACATCTGAGTATGGCTTTTACTTTTAATGTGTCTTCTCTTACTACATGTCCTTTCTTTAATAGTTTAAGCTTTAAGCTGTTGAATTTATTAAATGAGTTGAACCTGAGTAGCATAGAAGATACTAAAATAAAACCAGACATTATAGTCTTCCAAAACTCTCACTTTGTATTTATCCTCTTGAGTTTTTGTGTGCAGAGCTGATGCATGTACTTTGATAGGAGACATCTCCCTTAGTAGGCATGTACATTTCTTACTTCTTTCCAGAACAATTAGAAAAAAACAGATGCCATTATTTTTAGTGATTTACCATATTCCTTGGGTCACAATAAATAATGATGATTCTTTTACAATTGAAGGAAATGTGTTTATAATGACTCAAGGAGTGTTAAGTCACTGTTGGTCATTCTCAAGAGAGAAAATAACTTGCAATGGTATGGCTTAAACTCTTAGACCAACTCTGGAGTTGCTTGGAAGGTTTGCGCCATCAACCAGTTGTGCTCGTACTGATTAAACAGGTCAAAAGGATATTTGCTGGAAGCAGTGTTAATCTTTTTTTAAGTCTTGATTCACCAAAAGACTTTATTTTCATCTTAGTGCTGCTCTACATTATGTCCTCTTTCTCGCTTTAAAAAGGGGTAGGGTGTGTGGGAGAGAATGTTGCTTTTCAGTGAGTGGCCATTGAAGTCTATTAATTATTCTTTCTTGCAAGAATATCACATCAATATCAACAATTATTATAGGATATCCCTCAGGTTGTATTTTCAACTTGCATAGAGCAGTGAACTGATAGCACTTTTAAATAGCATTGAAGCTGTCCATTCTAAGCAAGTCCTGTAAATATATTTGATAAGAATATAAATATTTGTGCTTATTTCATTATCAGTAAATTTGTTTTGTTTGCAAGTTCACACTAAACTAGATTCTAGTTGAAGTCTTTGTTGCTGCTTAGGGCCTTGAAGGCAAGACTCTCAGGTACTATCATCACATCACTGCTAATTTAATAATTGCCAATTAATCTAATAAACCCCATTCCATTTCACTGGGTTTAGTGCTCACGAAAAATGCCGACATGATAACCTTGAAAATAACGGGTGGTCCAAGGTCAGTGTTTTGCTGCACCTGTGTTTTGTGTGAAGAGCAGCTTTATTGCCAATTCCCTGGTGTTCCTGAGGGACGTGCTGTAACCCTGGCCGCAGAGGGTGGAACCACGACTCTATCTCATACCTACTCAGGCTGTTGTCAAATGCAGCGCTCAAATTCACGCTTCCGTAGCATTGGTTCCCCTGCTGAAGTCGGTGGGATCACTACGGAACAGAGTGGGACTGTTCCTCGGTATCAGCGGGCCTTCCCTAGGTCTTTGTTTCATTGCGACGTTGCTAAAAATGGCAGCTGAAAAAGTTCTAATGAAAAGTTTATTAGGTCAGCGCTCTACCTCGGCCCTAATTTTATGCATCTCTGAAGGATGTGTATCAATGGCTCATTAACTGCAAAACGGCAATTTTAAGAAGGGTATCCAAGTTCATAAACACTGTTTGGCATGCTGCTGTGCACCTGAGCAACAAAATAACTTGCTCTTCCTTAGGGGGACCTTGAGTATCATCAAGCTGTCTCTTCATTTCGTATCTTTGCCTTCTATTAGATTAGAACACAGGAAAGTTGAGATCTCATGAGCTTCCCACTAAGTTTGAAACAACATATGAGGTGGTTCTGTGAAACTTGTGAGAATGTCCACTGAAAATTAGTATGCTGCGTTGCTCTTAAGTATGACTCATAATTATTTCGGGGCTGAAAGCTGGTTTGTATGTAACTGTCACTGCCATCAGCAAATTTCGGTCTTGCCCCTTCTTTGAAATTACTCACTCTATGAATATACCTTTTGTTTTAAAAAATAGAACACGTTAGAAAATGAAAACAAAACAATTCAAGCGTTTACTCTTTTAGTTAGTTCTTCTCATGTTTTATCTTTTTAAAAATTATGTAACTTATACCTTGAGTTTTGTGAAGGCCATGTGAACAAACTACCTGTAATTGGATTCTAGAAACAGCTCACAAGCAACAAAGGCTACATGCCTTGTTTAATGAAAGATTCAGAACAACTGGCGTACTTCACTGGTTATTCTCTAAGGCAGAACACATTCATTATAACAGAAAGGAAAAACTTGTGCCTTTCTGTAGGTTATATGTTTGTGGATATACCTATTCCCAGACGCAGCAAGAGGGGGACAGACTTGGCAAACTCTTCAGTCAGCTGAGTGAACAGAGGATATGACCTAAGAACTTAGTAACCTGTTCACACCGAGCAGTCCTCACAACAGTCAGATGTGACGCAGTTGTGCCAAGTGTCCAGGCCAAGGCAAAAGCTGCTTCAGAAGCTCTATTGGAACGTTCCCATGGGTTTTATTCTGGTTCTCTAAGGAGAAATAGAGACCTCTAGGTGCGGTCAGCTGAGGCTCAGGAGTTGTAGTGCCAACAAAAGGGAGCTCATACGGAATCATTGAGCAAAGCCAAGCACAAAATGGGATTTTTGGTTTACTGAGAGCTTCTTTCCCACAAGTGCACGGTGTTTTGGTATTTTTGGTGGACTGGAGTATTTCAAAGCTTTGCTTTTTTGCAGGTTGATATGTTTTTCAGAAATGTTTGAAAGCTTTCTTCAATAAAATTAAACTTCAGTTTCCCTAAATAGTATCACTTAGGAATTGAAATGTTCTAAAATATTGAAATTTGCCTTTAAAACCTCTTTGGACATTACTTTTTTTAGGTATATAATGAAGTAAAAAGGGTTGTGCTTCATGGTAGTTTAACTTTTTGGTGTTATCCAGTATTTCCTTCTCTTAAATAAAAAAAAGACTAACATGATTAAAAAGTAAGGATCTCTAACACTACTGTTCAGATGTAGAATGGCACATAGACTTGGAAATTCAGTTGTGCAGAAGTGTAATACCTAAAACAGTTCTGAGGAATAAAAAGTATACCAATAAATCACTTGTCAGCGTAGATAATAGAACACTGCATCATTTTCTATCAGCTAAAGTAAAGGTTATACACAATTGTTTACGCAAACAGTATGATCGTACTGGAATATTCAGCATTGACTTCCATGGTTGCTGAGGGCCAGAGAGCCTGGGTATGAGTAGGTGATCTTGAGGGCACTCTTCTGCATGATTGTTTTTTCTCTGCTGCCCCTGTTTGCTGTCTGTTGTTTCTATTTCTTTTGCTGAACGAGGTGAGTTGAGAGAAGTGGGTAACAGCACTTATTTTAGCCTTTGCTGTACCGACCTTTCTAACTCGTACTGGGGAGGAGGTGGAATTGGGAAGGACTAAAGGAAAGACTGATAAAGGTCTTCAGAGAAAAGGTAGCAAGGAAATGACTGTAATTATTTCAAAGATCTCGCCTTCAGCTCCTCCTGAAGCACAGCAGTTTTGGACAGTCCAATTGAATATTTACAATGTGCTTTTGTAATTGAAGTACTTTACCTTTCCCGGCAGTTGTTACCATTTGTGAAAAAAATGCCATGGTATTTAGGAGCAATAGTGATACAGTGGTTAATGAAGTAAGGGGAAAAATTCCTTTCCTGGAAAAAATAATATATTGACTGTAAATATTATTCAAAGTGTTCTGAAGAAATAGTGTGGTCAATGAATAGCTTGTTTTGCTTTGAATAGTAAGATGTTAAAAATCACAAATATTTACATAGGAGTGGAAGCACTAGGGTATTTTAATGTCTCTACAACTAATGGTGTGTAACCAGAAACACTAGTTTAAAGTAGCCTTTGTAAGTATTTTCTGCCATGGAATTGCACAAAAGGTGGGGAACGTTATAGATGAGAAGTAAATTGCAGGAGACAGTTGAGACTAGACATAGCCACCATTACATCGAGTGGTATTTTATGCTAAATTAGTTTAAACGGGACTGTCTTGGGACTCTCATCTCAATACGATTTAGCCTGAAATAGGAGTCACACTATGCCCACAGTGGTCACTAATTTAATTTTTTCTTTTGTGCCTTGTCTTAATCAGGTTTTTTTTTCCTGTGTTGTTTGATGTCATAAGTTTTCTGCCTGTGTTCAGAGAATATAGGGAATTTGAGCCCTTTGCTGTTGTGGGGTAAAATTATAAATTACACCTTCTTTTTCTTTTGCAGTTGCTGTAATCTCATGAAGAGATTTATTATTTATAAAGCAAGACTAAGGGAGCATTAAATCCTCCTTTTAGCATGAAGCAGTACTATTTCCACTCAGCATCATGTGATGAGGAAGGGGCTTTATTCTGTCTGGTTTAAAGGTGTCAGAAATTGTGATTCATTCTCCACACTGGAAACTCGAGCTCTTTCTCCCATTTATATTAGCTGTCACAACAGCAGTGTAAACTATTAAAAAAAAAAATTGCATTTTTTTATTTTAAAAAATGAGACAAGACTTCACTAAAAAATAGGGCATTAATGATACTCTATGGTAAGTGGAGTGTGTAAACGTGTATGTCTGAAAACTTGTTACCCTTTAATCAAGAAGGCAGAATCAGCTTGATGTACTTGCAGTATTTACTTTTCTCTTGCTTTTCAAAGTGTGGACACTCATCTCATGGTGTGTTCGCTTTGAGTAGTTAATTGCAACTATGTTGTGAGGCCTGTGCTAATATTATCCCTCTCTGGATGTGCAAGTGAGCATAAGAAAGCATTTAAATCAATGAAGCTAACAAATAAACAACATGTGGCTGATGCATGACCTGTCAGTTAGAAAATACAGTGAGTAGGTCATATCGATGGCTTTTGGTGGAGAACCATCCTCAATATTGACGGCAGAAGTGTGTATGTGATGAACATCTAATTGGGATTACATTTACATGAGACTATAGCAAGTTAACAATAGTGAGAAAAATGTGATCCAGCTTTCTGCGATGAAAAACCGAAGTATTGTAACAGTAATGAAGTTACTAATGTGTTTTAAAACTTAATAAAAGGTTCATATAGCCTGAAATTTTTGTTCTATATAAGGAAGATACTGAAGTGACTAACAGAAAATTATCTCTTCTCAGGAATTCTCAGTTTCTTTCCAGTTTTCATTTTAATTTCTAGCTTTCTTTGGATTGCAGACATTTTCAAATGTAAATCCTGGGATGTACAGAGAATGTAAAAAGCAAAACAAAAAGCAAGATAAAAAAGTTATTACTACTTGATGATAGAATTTATTTTAGCAGGCACTTCCAACCTTGTCCAAACAATAACCACAAATATGCTATGTTGATGAGGTGCTGATAGGCTGTGACTTACCACAGGTTTCCCTTTTGAACGAAATAAATTCATGTTAAACTTTCATTCTTCAGGATGGCTAATATTAAAAAAAAGAGGTTTGTGTTATGACATCATTTGAAAGGGATTTTCAGGAAATGATCACGTTAGTCCAAGGTCCCAGAGTAGTTGGCTATTTCAACTCAGGCTGCTGTGGCTGCATTTTCCGGGCAGCTGAGTCCTTACTCTGAGTGAAATGCTTTTATTTTGGTATCATTTCTTCAGTAGGTCTGAAGTATTTTGAAATACTGGTATATAATGCACTGTTTTTTGAATTGCAGCTCAAACTTTATCATTACTTACAAATATCCCACTGAAGTTTTGGCCTTGTCTTCCTCTCCAGCTGCTCTCTTCAGCGGTAAAGAAATGCTGCGTTTACTGTGTACAGATTTATAACTACTTCAAATTCTGATCAGATTGGAAAGCGAGTGAATTCTATCTAAAATAGAGAAGTAATTGAGCCTTTTGAATTTGAAAACTAAGTGTAGTTCAGTATTACTGTAGACAAAGTGAGCACCTACTCTATACATTTTTATGGTTCTGATAGGTTTGTAATGATCTTAGTGCAGGAAATCAATGAAAGCCATATTACGATGCTTTCTACTTTTTCTGGCAAGTTTATTGCCAAGTGATTTTTAGAACCCAGTGAACACACACCTCAACTTTAGCAACCTAAGTGTCTAAAGTCCAAGAATAAAAATGAAGCCAAATAACTTACCCTCTATACACAATTTGGAATAATTTTTGGCAAAGCACTTCAGCTCTAACATGGAAATATGTTTGCACGTATTTGCCTTGTAGCTTGCTGTCTACAAGTGCTTTGTACGGCAAAAAACTGGGACTGAGAAACTTGGAGTGTGGATCCTAGACAATGGAGCTTGGCTACACCCTATACTTTTGAGATAGGCAGGGTCATGGTGAAAATGGAAGTCCCAGTAGGGTACAACCGAGTTTTCACTGAATCTTATTTTTTAATAGAAACTAATTCTAATAGCATTTCTTTGAGCTTTTTTTCACTGTTGTAAATTATGACTTGAAAATCTTACTTTGTTTTTAGGATCTCCAAAAACATATATAGTATACCTACAATAAGAACATGCTGTTTGTCTTAGCAAGTTGTGAAACCTTTTAAAAGGATGATGATGATGATGAGATATATCAGGATTTACCGAGTGTGATGTCATAGCCAGTTAGGACACTGGCTTGGCACAGGCCAAATTCATTTGACTAATGAAGGTTGCAGTGTTGTGTAAATGGCCCAAAAGGTGGTCAGGCAAACAAGAGACCATTCAAAGTGAATGCAGAAGAGGCAAAGGGTATGTTTTGGAAATGGATTGATATTCGGATAGAGAGCTCTTACCCATCCGTGTATTATCCGTGTGGGTGTAGCTCTGGGACTGCGACCAAGTGAAAGTGCATGGTGTGTAATGAAGAGAGTACAGTACAGGATTAACACATTGATTTGGTATCAGGAAATACCCAAACAAAGGTAACAGGAAAGATGAGAGGAATGCAAAGGTTCGTATATGAGGAAAAAAAATTACTGTTGTACCAGGCTTACATTAAGTAGGTATTACTAATTGTATAGCATCTTAAAAAATTTCACACTAGGCTAATGTTAGTCCTGATTTTAGGACAAATTTTCTGTAGTCCATTGTGTACAACTGTGCACTGTGAGACTTAGCATTTTTCCAAAAAATGAATTCCTTAATGATACCTGAGATTCCACGCAGTTGAACTTGATCCTCTCATTAAGAAAGGAGGAAGAAAGATACCACCACCAGCTTCTCACTCTAGAGGATTTTGAACCTTTTTTCCCCCTCTGCAATTGCTGCCTACCTCTAAGGGACTAGCAGTATGCCTCAAATGACTTAACATAGCTTAAAAAAGAAAAAAAAAAAAATCCCACCCCTGTAAAATACCTCCATTTAAAAACTGTTTACTCTTTCTTGTCCTGGAATTAGGTGGAATAACAAGCACAAAAGCCTCCTTCAAAATGAATGTGTGCCATAAATATCTTTTTATAGGGTTTCCTCTGTAATTTAACATTATGCTAAATAGGCTGTTATTTTAAAGCACCATGTTACTTTTCTAACAAGCAGCCTGCAGCTTTTGCATCTGTAAGCCATCATGACACCCATGCTTATGAATGGTGCCTGCAAACAGATTTTTATTTTTTTTAGTGAAACTGGAGCTATGCTTACAATTGGAAATATTGCACCTCAGAGCAAAGTAACTTTCAGCTGATTACAGGTCGCTTAAATGTCCAGTCTTACGACGACAGTATCCTGGAGGTGGCAGCAGAGTACATGCAAGGAGAGTAAAATGAACACCAAGGCGTAAACAAGCAAGAGATTAATGATGCTGTGCAGTACTGATGATGACTCTGACTAAATGCATCAGCCTCTTCTAGCTTAAAATGACACTGCAGGTAAATAGAGGATTGATGTATTTATCTATTGGGTTTTAATTATATTTGGTTTCATCCAAATGCACTGAATTCCTTCTTTCACATCTCCGTTTTTAGCAGTAGAGTGAAATCTGCATGTGCTTTTGCTTTCTTTTCCAGTATCATTACAAACCAAGGCAAAAAGCCCTTTTGATTAAAATTTTTCAGTTTTATACACCAATCCAAGACAGTTCAAAACCTATCTTCACTAGGCTGTCTGCATTTTTCAAATAGCTTTTCTTAATCTGGAAATATATGCATTTCAATCCCTCCTGGTTTTCATGTCTTCAGCATTCGTAATGGTATGATTAACTGGCAAGGTGATTCATACTCTAATAACAGATTGCAAAGGACATCATATTAGACATCCTAAGAGCCCTTTTTACTCCAAAGTATACATACAATAAAGCCCCGGAGACATGAGTTATGGCTGCTGTACCTTGAATAACAAGAACAGTGAGTGCTGGCAGAAACATTATTACAGTGAAGGAGAGAAAACCCCTGGCTGCCAAATTGCGACTGTTGGTTTCAATGTTAAACTTGTTTGTCAAAATACCGTTGGGTGGAATTGATAAAAGCTGCACCCAGAATGCGGGTTAGCGGTCTAACGCAGGAAAGTTCATTTTTGATCCATCTAAATGGGAAATTTCTTTGGTAAGGAATATAGTGTAACCTTTTGCAAATGTCTGTTGGTTGAAAGAGAAGGAGCTGGAGCACAGAGCCGTTTATTTGCAGACGCAATGTAGGCAGTAATGGAACAGCTTCTCTACTCTCGCTCTACTTGTGTGCCTAAATCCCAGCTTGCACGAAAGGCTTCAGGAGATCAAAAGATGTCATGTTCAAGAGAAATTTGATGTTTGGCCTCTGTGAAACAATGCTCACGCTAA
Organism: Eurystomus gularis; assembly: GCA_013400335.1. Lineage (NCBI taxonomy): Eukaryota > Metazoa > Chordata > Aves > Coraciiformes > Coraciidae > Eurystomus > Eurystomus gularis. Next base: position 34,257 of record VZZY01009388.1, read on the forward strand.
AGCTTTGTATGACGTGGTTACTGGGAAAGAGGGATGCATCTGGCTGGCACGAGGAAACAAACTTTAAGGTCTTGCTTCTCTCTTTGGCTGCAGTGGTGAGAGTGGTGGGCAGCTGTAGCTGTCGGCTGCGTGGAAGTGGTGTAGGCCAGCACGGGTGTGAGTAGCAGAAGAGGGGTCTGTGCCCTGCCACTGGGACATCTTTTGCTGGAGCTTCTGTGAAAGCCTGTAAGGAAGCCTGAAAGCAGAGTCTGTTCTTGGCAACGTAGGGACACAATGTCCTTTTCCTCAACCCTTTAACATATCCAAAGGGAAGACAGGTATTTCTAGCACCTGCCTGTAGAGGAAGGAAGCAGTAAGTGTGGCAGCTTTCTAAGATTAATAGGAATGCGTAAGGGAAAGACTGAGCACTTACAGAAGCTGTTCCCAGGCAGTGTTTCTTTCCTACTGAGTTAAAAGCCTTACAGCACGGTTAAATCACACATCTGCTCTCTCGGTTTATCACTCTGTGTGGTGGTGACAGTGATGGCGTGGTTTTAGATTGCCCCGTTTGTGGCAGGTATGACAGAAGTGGCATCTGTCTTCTCCTCCTCTATCTAGGAGTTCTTGCACAGGTTGTTGTTGTATCTAACCACTGTTTCATCCAGGGCTTTCTGTCAAGTAAAGGAATCGCAAATGCTACTGATGCTGTTCTTAAGTACAGTGGTATTATAGCATGACTATCACAGTGTAACATGTAACTACGTTACAGTGAGTGTGCGTGAGCAGTAGGAGACACCTATATTTTAAAACACACAGTTAAGCCATTATAAAAATATTTTAGATTTCTGTAGACTTTCATTTTTATTGTTTAGATGAATTCCTAAAAAGCCATTGCAAACAGCTTCTCTTTTTTGGGCATTAGTTGACTATGGGTTTTTCCACAAGATGGGGATAAACAGTAACATTCTGATCAATTTTAAACCTCTTAAAGGGACATATTTATTATTGTATCTTCTTTATAATAAAGTGTTAATTTGTGTTAAAAAAAACACCGATCAAACATTACATGGATTTATCCTGAAACATGAATTTCAACCAAATTGTTCATTTCAGAGACACCTCTCCTGAAGTCCTTAAAACTGTTATTTTTAATTAATAACTTTTTAGTTTAGCTTATATGAAGTTTAAGATAACCTAGAACTTGTATACTCAGAGTTTCGGATCACCATTTTGAAAGAAGATTCAAGTTAAACCCAGGCAACATTTAGTAAATATACGGTCATAGATAACTGAGTTCTGACCCCAAATTCTTCTACTATAGCAAATTTATAGTTGAGTTTAAATGTATTTTAGGAAGCGATGCACGCTCTGTCACTGGTTCTATTTGTCAGATGGAGTTGTATCTTGTAAGTGATCCTGTTGGCTACTGTGGCACTGCACACAGTACAAAATGCTTGATCTGAATACGGATTTTACAACCCACTTCACAGCATGCCAGTTCTTGGGAAGGGGAACATAATACATCCACTTCCTGAACTCCCAGAACTGTGTGCCTGTTAAACTGGAATCATCTACTAGGCTGTACTAATAGGCCAAATATTTATAAAAACTGAGTGTAATTACTTAATTTGAGCAGGCAAATATGCACAAAAGGAGGACGTTATATAAAGTCTATTTCTTTTTCCCCTTGTTCATCAGAGAAACCTGGAGTTCTTTCCAGTGTAAGCCATCTTCCTGATTGGTTATTGTCCCCTAAGCCCGGTGTGCCTTGGGTGCATGTGGAATGTTTGGGAAATTTTTTTCACCCTTAAAGACATCTCTAAGTGACTAGCATGAATGCAGTGCTGAAGCAACATTTCATTTAAAAGGAGTGTTAAAAATGAGATTCAAAATAAGCAAGCAGTTCTTCGTTACTGGTTTTCTGTAAAGAGAAATAAATTGTGTTGAAGATGATTGAATAATTTTGATTTGTAATGCACCCCATAAATGTTGAAAAATTTCATCCTAAAATTGAGAAGATGATGCCAATACGGAACTTCGAAATGAACAGGTTAAGCCAAGTCTTTCAGCCATGAGTACAAATGGCAATGTCTGACGAGGCATTGTAAAAAGACCATTGGTACAGTCTTTATTTGATTTGTTTTATAAACACATTGTGAGTTCTGCAAAAAAATACATCCACTGCTAGTCTTGTAAGCTTGGACTTCAATTTTTTTCCTGCTCTTACACTGTTAAATGCTCTCTCTCCTTTGTGGACCTAGTCTTTATGTCTTTTTCCTTATTAAGAGCTCAGACATTTAACTTCTTATGCATCAGCTCAGCTGTAGCAACTGGCTCCCTGCACATTTTCGGAATGGTACAAGTCTTTGTTCTGTGAGCTAACAGTTCTCCTATGTTGCTGACCAAAATCACGCAGATGCTCTGCGGCTGCTGCTCAGTTGATTAGTAACCCATTAAGCTATGGGAATATAGCTGTCTGTATGATCTTTGAGTTCATGACTGGTCGATGTGTACACTTGCCTCTTTTTTTTTTTTCCACTCCTTATTGAGCCTCCTTTCTGCACTGAGCTGCTCATACTCCTAATTCTGAGTAGCGAATGATAATGGCGTTTTTATTTAATTATTTGGGCTTCCTAGTCTATTTCTGCTGCACCCGGTTTCCTCACCGGGAGTGATGGATCAGATGCTTTTGTAGAAAGAATGATTGTTAGAGGTTAGCAGGACTGTTAGTGCTAACGCAACAAGCTCAGACAATACGGTCTTCCTAACGGTCTGGGCTGTGTATAGGTTTTTATTTCATGTGACCAGGTTTTTACATTCGTGTATCCTCTGCGTTAATTCAGGGTTTCTTTCATTTGTTTGAAGGTGGAATTAATGGTAAATTTCCACTTCATATACCTTTAAATCCACTGAGTTAACTCACGTCTCTTAATATTTGAAGGAGACTTCTTTTGTGTTTTCTCCCCTTTTTTTTTTTTTTTAAACCTGTGTAAAATAACTTTATTTGCTGGCAACAATAAATCTCAGAATTATACTAAACACTTCCAGGCTGGAATTAGGGATGCAACCCATGAAGCTACTTTGTTTCACATTCTGCATACTGTCAAGACCCTGTGACACTGTTCCCTGCTGGTATAAATAGAGGTCTAGTCACATCGGTGGAATTTCTCTCCTTGATGCTGACACAATCTAATATTTTTATTCGACTCTAAGTAAATTTCATTGACATGAAAAAAGTTTGGTGCAATTTAACTTAAGAAAAAGAAGAACCCAAGACTTTTAGGACCAAGTCAAATACTATAAAAGGTTTTCCTGTCACTTCACTCCCATATAAATAATCCATCTATCATCAAATACAAGTGCCTAGGGTCTTCTGTAACATCACTCTCTGGCCATTATTTTTCTTTTTAAATTATTAGATGCTCCAGACTGTTGTCAAAGACAAGCTGGCACTACTTCAAAAATCAGAAATAATGCGTCTCTGTTAGCACAAGAAGCAAAAGTGATGTTAACTTGATCCTAAAAACAGCAATCAGGGCAAGAAGATAGACAGGACTATAAAGTGTTTATGTGGGCTTTAATAATATTGGAGATGAAACGCACCTAATCAGTGTGCTGAAGTGGGATCTGCATGATTCTCACAGGCGTGCTCTGTGGTCACCTGTTGCTTCTCTAGGTAGTTTGCAAAGCTTCCTGCTGTTTGGTGAAGCCCAGGTCCTAGGGCTGGCATCCAAGGCAATGACTTATTAGCTTTTGTGGTACTAGAGACCTCATGTAACCAGCACTAAATCAAGTGTATGTATACAGAAATAATATGAATTATTTTGAATGAGGACCCATGGAGACCCTTTAGCTGTTCTTGCTCTTTTACAATTGCTGTTCATTTTTTTTTTTTTGTCCTTTCTCATTGTTTTGAAATCCATGAGATTCACTTTCTGTCTTAATTTCTCAGCAGTGAAAGTTGCTTCGCTGTAGTTTTATTGCGATTGATTTTGTGTTGATATGTCATACCACTAAGGAGTCTAAAGTAATATTGAGAAGGTGAGATACCCCAGGGCAAATGAGATCACGGAGAATTTCAGATGGCTGCAGCAAATCTCCTTCGTTGTCCCAATCTCTAGTCGTCTGTACCATCTTTCTAAGCAACACTGGCGGGTGGTAAAAATATGTCTCAGTCATAGTTTGGAATGTATTATCTATAAGAGCTTTTCTTCAAGGAAATTCACTCAAAGGTTTCATCCTCCAGTTTTCATGACAGTGACTATCAATCAAAGTCACTGCCTGTTGATTATCTGTGTACCCTTTGAATAGACTAGAGAAATCTTTTAATTACTATCAAATGCTTGCCAAGCATGGACATAAGAGGAAAAAAATCAGTCAGTCAAGGTGTGTGTTTAGCGTAGACACTGAATTATAATGAGAGGATGCTTGAGGAAAGTAAATTAAATAGAATAATATGAATTAGTTGGAAAAGCACAGGTAATACACAGGGGGGAAAGAAGATTTGATAGGACAGCAGCGACTTTATTTTTATGGCCCTGTGTGCAAGCTCCTTTCCGTCTTGTGGTCTAATGTCCCTGACTGTAATTATGCTGATTGTGTGTTGGGAAGGGAGCCTACTAAAGGATGCTTTTTATATTACTTTATTTTGGGACTTTCTGGTTACAAATGAACACAGTTCTCAGTCTCTGCTCTTCATTAGTGTTCTTTTCTCCTTTGTCTTCCCAGGTTGGAGTATCTTCAGTTGTTTTTCTGACAATAAGCTTGCATAAGTGTGGCTAGACTGAGGCAAAACCTGGATTAAACCAGTTTTCTTTGAAAACTTTTCTTTCTTTCCTTGAAGAGTCCACTAAGCTGATGTGCAGTTTTTGTGTGTTGCGTTGGTTTATTTATTTTAAAAGAAACAGCAGAGATATTCAGAAATAAAGGAGAACAGGTCAAATCTAATATTAACGATTCTCTTTTAGATTGCCATTTCTTCTCCAAGGCATATACTGAATCAGAGAGCCATCAGCACAGTTGCAGATGAGGTGTGACCCAAAGATCAAATGAATAGATTCTGCTGATCTATTCTGGCCCAGGTTCTGGGGTCAGACCAGGTGGTGGTGTCCTGTGCTCACAGCTGGGAGCTCTTGGAGCCATGCTGTAGAGATGCAGGGAGCTGTTTGAGAGGGTCAGGTGAGCTAGTGGCCCCTGACGGGTAAGTGCCAATACCAGGTTTTACATTAATGTCATCTTGCTTTGCAACTAAAATAACTTTGCTGTGTCTCTTAGCCAATGGATTGGTTGCTGCAACACATCCGTAGTCTGTAACAGAGATGGGCTTTAGTCTCCTGCTCAAGAGAAGTTGATTTCCATCCTTTACCTCCTTCGCTGCCACGAGGAAGGTGTATGGGATAGACAGGGATTTTGGGGGTGCATGACATCTCAGCCACGGTTGCATTTCATGTGCAGGTATTAGGGTTTTTTACATCTGTTTTATTTGTCTTTTAAACATGACTTTTAACTTAGCTGGATGGATAGATGCTCAAAAGAAACGGAGAGACGAATACTAAATGAAGTTGCAGGAAAAAGGCAAACGTGTACAACAAGACGTTTATTGAAAACCAAGATACATAATCTCTGCATCCATAGAGTGCGGCTGAGGTGTGAGCCCTTATGAGCTATAAATAGGATGTTGCTGCTGAATGCTACAAGTACTGAGTTATACTTCTTGGTCAGAAAGAGACATCAAATATAGTGAGAGCCAACTGAAAGGTGTTGGAGACTTTGCTCTTCTGCAGTTTGAAGTGAAACCAGATTTTGAGTTGTAAAAACTCCATAAGTATAATTCACTGAAATGAAAGGGTGGTAAAAGACCTTTTGCTTCCTTTTTTTTTCCTAGGATAAATTACACTCCAATGTACAGGAGTGTGCTTCTCTACTTTTTGACGAAGCGGGCTCGTATGATCAACATTTCTGTAACATTCAGCTACTTTAGCTTAGACAGCTCAATTAGGGCTGTGCAGTAAAATACAACTTCTGTGCACTTTGTGAGCACTTAATGTGACTGAAAGCCTGTTAGCAAGAAATCTCATAGAAAACAGGTCCTGTCAAGCATTTAAGGAAATTGAATTGCCATATATTTAACTCACAGATCTGAAAAGCAAGAGATTTCTGGATGCTGAGTAATTTAATTATATTGTCATATTTGACTTCTCCCGTTAGTCTCCTTTATTCATTATTTTTAATACATTAAGAGCTGTGCAAAAGGGGATGGAAGTTACTCATGCAAGCTGACAAAAGCAGAAAAAATAAAATTAAACTTGACAACGTTTTCCTCGTTTCATAGTTATCCATAAAATCCAGTCTCCTCAGGTGAATGATGGGCTAATGTTTTTCAGCCATGTGTTTGAAAAAACACACTTTCTTTCCTAAGGCTTTTTAAGGAATGTTCTTACAACAGAGAAAAAAATGTTCTGTTACAGTTTTGTAGCCTTTAATCTATACCAGAACTTAATTATCTGCTGCATAGTTTTAATTAATCATAACATGTTATTTGTTCTTCTCTGAAAAACTCTTGCCATTGTCCTTCAGTTAGGGCAGGAATTACTGGCTGGCTGTAGCCACTGCGCCGTGAATGCTGGCTCTGGTTTGCTTTTACTGAGTTGTGTGTTACTTCGGTCAAAGACACTCTCCGAGAGGACCTTCTCATCTTTGGTTATTTAAAAAAGCAATTATCTCATTTTTTTCAGTGGTGAACAGATAGGTGACAGCAATTCTGTAGCATAACATTTATTTGGGGGTGGGATGAATTGCGCTCTAGAGATGCCTGATTCGCACTGTTGACTCTAAGGAGAGCCTAGAGGCCTTGCTTTGACTGTTGGTATAACTTCAAGTAGTCAAAGTAAGAAAAAATCAGACTTTTCTGTTTACTTTTCATCATGAAAAACTCCGTTTGGTGTGGAAAAAAGAGGTTAATGCTGAAGAGCTGCTTTCAGGCGTAACTAAAGATTTGGCCCTTTGTTTATAGAGTAAATATTTTGAAATAAGTGTCAGATAGAATCTTTAAAAGAAAATAAACTATATTATACTACCTAGGAACAGCACGCTACCTAATTTAATTATTTTGCCTGGTGAAGATGGAGACGAGATTCAGAAATTGGTACCAATTGTGTGCCTGCTAGGTGGGAGCCAGCAAATGAGGTGACTTTTCTCTCTTGTGAATTATACTTGGTTGTGTTAAATACCCATTTAATTCTGAAGAAAGGTGTGGATAGGAAGGCCGTTGCTACTACTTTCGCCGAGATTTATTCCAAATGTTTTGAGTGAACAAAATTGAAGTGACATTTTGGGGTGTCCTTCTCACCAGGTATAACTGATGATAACTCTCAAGGGACTACGTTGTTGAAGAGTTATGTTATCTGTCTTCTACTCAGGATGAATTTTACACCGCTGATAATAATAAGAGGACTCATTTTTGTTATGGGTCGAATAACCATCTGCAGGCAGCCAGTGTTACTTTTATAATTGCCGTTGTAGCATAAATGTGTTAGGAGCTGTATGTAACGTGAGATAGATGCTCAGCAAGTGCTGATGGTAGTTCATGCTGATATAGCTTGAGGATGCCAGATCCATCTTGTCATAGTGAGAAATTGCTCTTTGCTTTAGGGCAGAGAGGAAAATCAAAGTTTGAGCTGCTGTTTTAAAACAGTAGCACTTCCAAATATATTTGCAATTTACATTTTCTGATTCACAAACAATAGGAATACAGAGAATATTTTGGCAAATATTTTTTTAAAACTAAGATCAAGTGATTATGAAGGCACTTTTAATTTTCCTCTTTTATTGCTCAGCAGGGAAATCATCAACACTTCTGAGAGAAAGTAAATATTGAAATGCTGCAATTGTCTTTGGAAGAACCAGTCAAATATTTACTGTTGTATATAGTGCCCTGTTTTTCATTACTTGCCAGAATACCTCATTTATTGAATGCTTCAATTATACATTGCGGAAGGTGATTTTGTATTATGGTAAGCAGTTTAAACACTGTATGTTGAAAATAGTAGTTGAAGGCTAATAGAAATGGATTTAAAAATGGATCAAATAGGCCAGCCTGCTGTCTGCTAGTGCTGCTCTGACTCACAAATGCCGCTGTTTTGCTAATGAAGCTTGGCTGACTTGTTATAATCGTTCTGTTTCCTTACAAGGAAGTAGACACACCAACAGCTTTTCTTTTTAATGAGTTCGCTTTACTAGAATCATCAAGTGGCATTATAACCTGTGATGATTTTATTTCAATTAGCTACATTTGGTCTTGTTCAGCACGTTCCCGAAGAAATGCTTGGGCAAGTCATTACTGTTTCCACATGCAAGTCCTACATGCAAAGGTTTTAAAGCAAGAATAAGGGGCCGTTTTGCTGTTGGGCATTTAAATCCAGATGTAGGTATTGAAATGAAGTTAGGAATGATTGTGTAACAGGGACGCAGTTATGAAGAGCTCTAGAAAGGATATGGGAGCTCTAAACGAGGTTAAGATGGAGACTTGTTGGCTGTTGTACAGTTTGTAGCTCTGTTATGTGCCAATGATGTCGATAATCTTGGAAGGGTCCTTGCGTTTGGTGCCTTAACTCTGTTCAGTGTTTGATTCTGAGAAAGAAATGTGCGCACCCATGGGGTTTTTTGTTGACTGTAACAGTGTTTGTTAATCAGAAACAGCCTGGACCTTCCAGCCATTTGACTTTTAGCACTGCACTGACATGCCTAAACTGAGAACGTTGTTGGCTCAGGCTCCCTCCTTCGTCACTTAGCACACTCCAAAAGCCATTCATTCCTTTGAAAATAGCAATTGCTTTCTGAAAGTGTCTGTCTCTAATGATTATAGAGGGAGCTTATGGTTCTTGCACACCTACCTTTGGTACCTCGGTGAAGTGTGATGAATCTGAACCTCAGCGCTGCAGTATTCACACTGAATGATAGTCCCTTCTCTAAATGTATTCTGAAAATAAATGGAAATCCGTAGTGTTTACCAGAGCTTGATGGAGATGCTAGGAGATTGTCCAGAGTAGCTCTGAGATGAGGTTTAATTCCGCGGTAAATACAGTATGCCAATCTAGCAAAGATTCTATACCCTGAAGGCATTTGCAGGAAGCCATTATGGATCTTGTAGTTGAAACTGTGTCTGTGCCTACCACTAAGAGTAAAATGCTGGTTTGGATAGGTATGACGTTTATTTTGTGCAGAGAAAAAACATAGGATGAAGAAGAAGGCTGAATGTCTTGCTCTTGACACTAGCTGAGACCATGGATGCCCCAAGTTATCATGACAGAGCTATAGCCACAATGACTGAAAAGATGTTAAATGATGCTGAAGAAGATATTAAAGCAATTGGCTTCAAAGATTCTCAGAGCATGATGAAGGCAGTGCCTCTATTTATATATTTGTAAATTTAAATTAATGTACAGTTCACTGAAAGGGGAAGAATCGCATAATGGGTCTAATAAGCCTCAGTATGGAGGGCTGGTACCAAGCTACTAGGCGAAAGAATTGATGAAATAAGATTTCACAAGAAGAGAAACAAATAATAAACTGGGACTTGAAAGATAAGGAATTGTTTGAGAAGAAAAATAAAGCACCAAGACTTGTTTATCTGTGGAGTGCGAGGACGTACCTCTTACAGGTACGGTTGTGGCCATTATTAGTGGAGCGAGAAGAATATTCTGTAAGGTGCGGATGTTCCATATCAGTGCTTACCGTGTATTTCTTAAGGTGTTCTAGATGTTTAACAAAGCTCAAGCTGCAATAAAGCTTAAACCTCAAGCAACAAGAACTGTGACTTCCTAACAACGTTCCCTGTTGACCCTGCAGATTTCCTGGCAGGAGGCTGGTGGAAAATTAAAGTTTGTTTAGGAGTAGTGCTGACTGCCCTCTCTTGCTCTCCTCCACAGGAAAAACGTCCCAGTGGTGGCCAAGGGATAAGGGAGAGCAGCAGGAGACTGATGTGCTTCTGTGCCAGCTCCTTTGTGGCACCAGGGCAGAGGTTCCTGTTCATAATTTAAGCCCTGCTAAGCCCCCTGGTAGTGCAGACGCTTCGGTGTTTCTTACAAAGCCTAGTTAAAATGAGTTTGCGTATTGCCTGATTCCTCAGATGTTTTGCAAAGGGCAACGTTCAAGTAAAGGTACTCATTTTGTGGAAACAAAGTAGAACAGCCAGAGAGAGAGAGTTTTCTGTAAATGTGTATGAAGATGATGCCACTTTATAAACAATAATATTGATAATTTTGTACATAATCAGTGCTGTCACTGAGCTAAACAGAGCCCTTCAGAAATTAGACAAGAGCAACTACTCCATCACAGAAGGAAATCGAATAGGAAGGGTTCAGTCACTAAGGGCAGGCTAAAAGTTGAGTTGCTGAAGTACGATTGGTAGATCAGGTTGTTATTTTAAAGAATTCAGTATATTAGACCACATATGTAGATGCATTCCAGACCTTACCACTCGGAGCAGTCCCCCTCAGAAGTGAAGGGTGCAAGTGTGTGAAAAACTTGATTTTGAAAGTCAACAGCTCTAAATTAACACTCTTTCCTTAAATATAATTTTTTTTACAGGCATCTGGAATTCCTAATACTTTGAGTCTCTTACAATACCCTTATTAAGTGATGTTCATGAGAAGTCTTAGTAAGATACCATGTTTCGCATGCCAGTCACCTCCAGGATTTGTTGCATTTGTCCTTGGGAAGAAAGCGAATCCATTTCCAGGGCTTTAGAATCATAGAATGCAGGCTGGAAGGGACCTCAAAGCAGGTCCAGCTAAAGCTGGTTACTCCAGTCAAACTCGAAGAAATAAATATATATTTGAAGCAGACAAAACCATTTAGAAAACTGGGAAGAAACCCTTTACTCAGTGGGACCTGAATTCAGGGTGCTAATTTTCTACCCGCAGTTGTCATCAGAATCTCTGATCTTGAGAAAACCTGATTCTTTGCCCTTCTTAAAGGATATCGTTACAGTGGCAGAGAAAATCTAAAGCTGCTGCTTGACAGGTGAAAAAGAAGTGAGTTTGCTATATTATAGTTCTTTTTCTGGTGGTAGAGAAAAAAAAACGACTCATTACCAAATTCCTGAGGTAGAAAGTTAATGACTTTTAATCTGAATGTGAGTTAACCTCAGAGTCTTCAACAGACTCTACAGATCAAGTCGAATTCCAAGGATATGATGAAAAATATTTTAATGTGGAATGAAGCAAAGGGTAATCTGGTTAGTATAACAATTTGTGATGCAGATTCTTGCCCTGTGCTACAGCTAACTTTCCTTCAACAAATTTTTAAAAAGCCATGATGAAAACCTACTGCTGATTTTAAAAACTGTAGTTAACCTCTGGGATTTAAGTTTATCTTCTGTAAAAGGTAAATGTTAGGAAATTATCTTTCTGTCTGTAATTAAGGTAGTTGGAATTCTTTGGGTGGAAAACACTAGGCAAGCCTGAGCCAAAGCCTACTAGAGCCATGAGAAAACGAACTAGATGCCATAGGCTTTGAGTCGGTTCCTCTAAGCACAAAATACAGCTATTTAGCTGCCAATGAAAGACAGCAAACTTGCAATAGGAGCTGAAATCATCAGGTAATTCACAGGTCACTTTAAGTCCAATTATGAGAATAAGTAGTTTTTCACACGCTCGGAAAAGTCTCCAGAATGGCAAAAAATTATTCTGAGGCCTGACTTTTAGATCTTTCCTTGGGGAAGATGGATACAGCACACGGGTTATTTATAGCATTCTGTAATTTGTATTTCCTGTGTTACATGAAACATGAACTATTTTTTTCGAGTTGCTGAAGAACACTTAAATTCACAGGGAAGCAAAGATACATTATTTTTTTCCTAGAGCATTTATTTATTTTCTGAACTGGCTGAACCATTTCTCTTGACACCTATCAACCTGACTTGGAAAAGAATATTGAAAACAAAATCTCCAAGATTGCCTATGCCAGGATTAGAGGCAGAACAAATAACACAGAGCAATGCGATCAAAATTAGAAGGAATTATTTCACTTCAGACTAGGCCAGCAGATGGCAAATAGAGTTCTATGTAGAGAAATGTAAGATAATTAAAGTTGAAGGAGCTAAATAATCTGGGGAATACCTGCTAAGTGGAACAATCATCCAGCACAGTGATCAAGAAAAAGACTTGGGGATTATTGTGGAAAAAATTGAAACCATGATCCCATCGAACAGTTTCAGTAAAATAGGCAAATTATGTTTTAGATTTTATGAGAGAAATGAGAAGGCGTAAGATCAAGGAAGGATACAGTGAGCACATACTAAAAGCTACCAAAGTTGCTGAACACTTTCACTGTGAAACCTTCTTTTGACAGTGCAATGCATTTACTAAAGTGGTTGAGCAGGTGGATGAACCCTCCTTTGGTTATTCTGTCAGTTAAATTTGTTTTGTATCTACACTTGGGATGTGTTCTTTCAGTGATTTGTGCTGTAAGTACATTGGGCTTGCTGCTGTTTTCCTCCAATAGCTCTACAAATAAGGATTTTAATGATGTGACTGCTTTGTTTTTTAATTATTCTGGATTTTGGGCTGGACCCAAAGTTAAGCCTAGTCTGAAGCAATATTTTCACTGACTTACCATGAATGGATCAGATTCTGCCTGGTGACTTCTGCCAGTTGCAGGAGGGGAATTTGCAAGTGACTTCAAAGATGTTTTGTGCATGTTCTAGGGCACCTTTGAGAGCTTGATGTGAAATTGTTTGTGATTTCTTTGTACATAATTTTCAGATTGGCATAAGGACTGCTGCTCTTAAGGTTTTGTTGAGACAAGCAGCTTGCGGGAGACTGCAACGTCTCATGAAATGCCAAAACCAGAACCCTTTAGAACAGTAGGGACTGGATGAATTTACTGTTTGATAATTTGAGAGCCTCTATAATTTCCTAAAAATGTTACATTTTAACTTTCCTATTTTTATTTTTCCCAGAGGCATGTGTATTCCCAAGACATTGCTATAGATATATTTATGAAGGCTTTAGAGCTTACCAGAAAATAGGGAGGGTTACTGACAGGGTTTCTGTGAAAACTTGTTCTGTCCTTGGTCTGGAAGAGCTTTCATGCCTTTGAAAGGTTCTCTTGCAAGTGGTGGTTGGGACCTGGCTATTGTGTTGTGCTGTATTAAGCAACTCTGACCTGTTAGGCATTGAAGAAGCAGGTTGTGGCCTGATTCTCAGTTGGCTCTAATTACAGAACGGCACACTGTATCAGAAGCTAACTGAACTACACGAGTATCTGAGAGGAAGGATAGAGCAATTAGAAGTTCTTCCAGAGAGAAAATGTTCCGGAAACTGCAGGTTTTAAATGGCACTTCATTGTTTAATATATATAAGCCAGAGGGACAAGGAAAAGTGAAGACAGTCAGAAAATAGTTATATTTAATGTAACAGCTAGCTTGACTCTTTCATGGTGTTTAGCTAATTTTGAGTGAACTCCTGCAGAGGAAGCCAAGTATAAACCCATGCTCCATCTAGAAGTGAACATATGATTCATAACTTTTAAAACTGTCTGAAAGAAAGAGGAAAATTCTGCTGAGTTTGTTTTGCATAAAGCAAACCCCCCCATTCTTGTTTTAATGTCACATTTATGGTGAAGACGCGCATTCTTCACTGTGTTCTAAGGTCCTAATGCTGAAATGCCCAGGGAAGGCCCTGGAGTGCTGCTCTTGCATCCTCCAGCACACATTCCTGGGTTTCTCTCCTGCAAAGAAGGAGGTGCAAGTTTCACTGCAGGACAGGAGTGGCTGCAGCCAGAGTATCTGTCTAGAATGGAGAACTTAGTGCTTCTACATCTACCAGTGATGATGGAACCACTAGGGTCCATGCTAAGAGCTGGTTTCTTACCTGGGAGTTAAGATGTTACACTTTTTGAGTGTTTTTACACGGTAGGCACATTTATTCCGACAGCCACCTTGGATTCTAGCAGAAATGTTGTGACATTCATCTAATCCTCTGTCCAGACTGATTAGACCCACAGGGTACCTGTTGTAGCAGAGAAATTAGACCCTATAGCTTTACAGTTTCAGACGAATGATGTGGACACCGGCAGACAGCCCACCTGGATCGTGGCACAGTGGTATCAGCTCTGTTAAAACACACTGCTTGCTGCAGCAAGGGCTTTGCACGTTTTACATGAGCCCAGCTTTGCATTTGGACTTGAGCTCTGCGTGCCGCGTGAATTTATTGAGGTGACTATGATAGCCCTAGGCTTCTGGTTAATAAGCATGGTTTCTAATAGGTGTTGCTGGTGTTATAAAGAATGCACGGTGCCAGCTATGAACATGTAGGTATTGGCCATTATGCTATTGGGAATACTTAATCTTTCTGTTATGCTAGGTTCTTTGTTACAAGATTTTATTTTATTTTTTTCATTAGTTTTGCACAGCACTCTGAAAAATCTGGAGGCACAGTCAACTCTTTCCAGGTTTAAATTACTCAAATGTGAAAATAGCAACACGATGCAAGTCTGTTGAAGGGCAGTACGGGACATATGCTGAATGTGAGACGTGTTTATTGATTCAGCTTCATAAATGCTAAGAGAGCTGTGCTTTTTGTGCTGGAAACAAGTGAGTACCGAACCTGAGGAGTGGGGTTACCGAGTTGGCAATTTGCAGTGGTGAATGAAGTTGTCGTTTTTCAGGTCTTGCAGAGCATGCTGTTACACATAAGGCTTCCTTGGTATCCATTCAGCTGCTTTAAAGAAAGCCAAAGCACTTGATCCAGGAGCACACTAGTCTCAGAAGTGCTTTACAAGGAAGTCCAGTTTCCCAGGGGTCTTTTGAAGCTGACAAGGACTAGGTTCCTCCATTCTCAGTCAGTTAGTGTCTTTCCTTCCCACTCCTCATACGCTTGCGTACTTCAGACATGGCAGAGGACCCAAAGAAAACTTGGTTTTGTTAATAAGACTCTATTTTTTATATAATATATATTTCTATGTGAAGCAGACTATCATATTTTTAATGCTGAAGGTTATTATTACTGTATCTTGAGACCTAACAGAAAAAAGCCAAAGCCTCTCTCCCCTAATGTACAGAGAAGTATAGTACTTCATTCTTGCCTGTAGGTCATCTTGCTGTCCTTGCCAAACCTTAGAGGGGCTGAATGGCAGAAAAATAAAAGACTGTTTCACAAAAGGATTTAAGTAAATTTCTACCTGGACAGATATCCACAGTCCCATTTTCAGGGCTCATAGTACAGCTGACGAATAGGACAGCGTGGTTTTGGTTTTGCTCTGGAGCAGTCATGGGATGGAGGAAACTTAAATGCAAAAGAATACAGATTTCTGTCATGGGCCAGTTCTGATTCAAGAACGGTGACGTGATTTCCTCCAACAGCGTCACTGGCTTTGAAGGCTCTCTTACCTAATGCAGAGCTGCCTGCCATCTCAAGAGTTTGCTCTCAGCTCTCTCAGGAGGTCTGTGGAGCTGTGCAGTCCTGTCCTTTGTATCCTGAGCACTGAAGAGTCTTTGCCTGTAGAGAAGGCCGTAGGTGTGGACTGCACCTTTCATAAGAAGGGGCTGAAAAGAATATAATGGTTGGTCGCACATTATTCTTTTTTCCTGTCAAAATAATTGTATTCTTTTTGCAGCCATAGAAAAGCAGGTATATATTGCACAAGTGCAAAAGTGGCTGCAGAAAAAGATGCTGGCCTTAATCTGGTTGCTCTTAAACATATTTTGAGATACTCGGTTCAAACTCTGACACTGCCTGATAGTGTCTATAAAACAGCATGAAAATACAGAGAGAGTAACTACAGGGAAGCAGGGTTAATAGCTAATCATACATTTTTCTTGATGTCTTGCAGATTTAATCTGTACCCACTTTGCATAGCTGGTACTTCCTGGCTGCATAATTTTACAGATGCTTGACCAGAGCTTCTAAACTCTTATAAAGAGGATGGAGAGAGAAAACAAAGAGCCACAGCCAGAGGATGCTTTAGCTCCTCTGTTGATGTCACATGCAGCTCAGAGTAATAGGCTCCTAGATTAGGTTGCTTGGTAAGTCTTGCTCTGTGTCCAAATAGGAAAGCAGGGAATTCCAGGCATCACAAGAATACAAATAATGCATAGGAAGATAACACTGTAAGAAAATTAATATCTACCAGAGGAAATGCAGGTAGTAAAATAAATCCAAGCCCTTCTAAACTTCTTCCAGTGGAAACACCTTAAACAAATCTAAACTGCAGTGAACCAAGGATACATGTGGAAAACAACGTCTGAAAGAAAGAATCCTCCTAGGAAAAAAATGGTGTAGCCTCATGCATCAGGTCTGGCCAGGTTTCTGGGGAAGGCTTTCCACTAACTTCCAGTGAGGTTATTTGGACCTCCCTGAAGCCACATCTTCCTCAAAGGAAGCTGAGACCAAGACAGAAACTTGCTCTGAGTCAAAACCCTTTGAGAGGGTTTTATAGCTTGCATTTCTCTTTTGCACACCTGTCTAGAGGAAAGGCAGTGACTATACTTGAGTGTAGTCATAGTGCTAGACCTGGGATAAGAAGGCATTAAAATGACAAAATAATACAAGTATTCCTAGAAGATAGCTAAAAGCAATACAAGTGATACGATGACATGTCTTTTGCTGCCAAATACCTTTCCTATTATAGCTTACTCTCTCACCAAAACCTACTTATGTTGCTACTGTCTTGTGAGCTTGTGATTTGGTGAGCAGAGAAGGATTTTCTCAACCAAGTACTTGAGACAGAGGGGCCAGAGGAAATCCGGGTGAACTTGCAGTTTAATTCGTGTTTTGATTAGGAATGACTCACTCCTATAAGGTCATGACTTCCTACACAGGACAGGCAGGACTGTTCAAGATTATGCTAGCAATATTTTCTCTGACTGATGCTCATATAACTGCAAACCTTGAAATGTGTGATGCCTGTGAGATGTGGAACAGCTTCTGCTGCTATCGAATGTGATGGGAATATCCTGGTACTGAGTCCTAGTTCCCCTTGTGATGAATCTCTGGAGGTTAATAGTTGCAGAGGAGATGGATCTTTCAAAATGCGTTCCTCCTCCCCTGTAAATGCGTAGTAGAGAAGACACAGAGAACAGCGGTGAAATCTATTGCCTGGTTTTAATTCCAGTTCTCTGCTATGCAGGTACACGGAGATTTAATAAATGTATGCATGGTACATGTTGTATGTTCATTTCTGCTCGTATTTCAGGCTGGCAGCTCTAACTAAATTAGATGTCAAGCACCTGCTGTTTTCTCCTCATCTCTATTGCAACATTATTTGACATTCTGGGACATCTCTTTCAAAGTGTTCAGAAATGAATATATCGTAATTAGCTTGTCATAGATAGTGACAGTCTTAAGGAAAGGGGAAGTAAGTCAAACAGAACAAATCACAAATTGGCAAGGAAAACAAGGAAAACCCCACAAAAGCTCCCTGAAGTTCCCTGGTACAGTGGCTTGGCTGCTTCCCGGCAGGGGAAGCTCAACAGGACCGTGCATTCCAGCTTCATTTAATCACTGCTGCTGCTGTCACTCTGCAGAGTAAAACCTGCTTTCGAGCCAATCGCAGAACATCACAAATAGATTGCTAACACATGGAAGTCTGTAGAAATGTCACCGGAGAATATTCTGCGAAGGAAAGGAATTACATGTCTTTTATTTCGAAGTCTTCCCCTCTCGTGGGCAGCTTTGCATTCCTGCCGTACTCATATGGCTAATTCATGGCTTTCCCATGACTTTACAGCAGCACCTGGTTCTGTATCAGTCATTGGCAAACGTAAAATTCAGCAGACAGAAGCGGGAAGATGTTTTGTAGCGTATCTTTTGCATCTGTGATGGAGATGACAACAAGCTGCCCACTGGAATCTTTGAATAAGCGATCCTGTGCCTGTCTTTTATTGATGTCTCAATGGCGGGCTTACGATGTAGTGCATGTTACAATGGGTTATGAAACCAAAGCCCACCAGTCAGTCTGAAAAGTGTCGCTCTCCACCAAACACGGTGCCGTGTAGTCCAGAGCTTAGTAACTCCCTCAGTCTGCTGCTTGTCTGAGTTGAGCGTGGAAATTAGAGCTCAATGTCTTTTGCTTCAAAAACTGATACTCACATTGAAGAGAGTTGTTTATTGGGTGTTACTGAAGCTACTGCTGTTGAACTGAGTGTAGTAAGGAGGTTTAGTATGCTCTACCCAAAAGATTTATCACCTTGAGTAAACAATGGAGTTACTACTTTCCCCACTCTTGTGATATTTTGGAAGATTTTCTTCCACTTATCTGATGGATATAGTGTAGTATCTTCCACCTATCCAGGCAAGGTGTGGCCTGAGTGAAAAAAGACTTCCTGATACTTGCTTTTGGAAAAAATACTAGAGTTTAGAGGGCTTTGTTTTCTTTGGTTTTGTTTTGCTGTATTTTATTTTTCTCTACAGACTGTAGAATGATTTCACTGCTGTGCACTTGAGAACTGAAAAGTGACAGACCTGAACTGCATCTCCTGGCATCTAGTCTATTAAGAATTGCTTTTTCTCCTAATTATTTCACAAGTGGAACTGAACACTTTGGCAGGGAGGGAACCAGGGTGGAAATGGAAGGAAGCTCCAACTATCAGACTTTTAAGATTTCCACCTGTCTGATAACTGTTTTATACTTGAGTGGTAGAATTCCCTTGATTTCAGTAGTTTCATCACTGCTCAGCTGGAGTAAACAGATTTATCTATTACAGGTAGATAAGCTGTCGCTGTCCTGTGCACTTCTCTTGTCTTGGATTCTTTGCTGGACCTCAGGGAATATGAGCCATCGGTCAATGATCCGTGCATTTAAAGAAGTGTTTACTGGAAGCAGCAGTGTACGACGCTGAGTGACTTTCCCCAAAGGAATATATTCAAGTTAACTTGTATAAATTAATCTTGCTGAGAGAACTGCTGGATTCCTCTAAAATGCTGAAGCAATACAAAGGCGTTGCAATCAACACCATGTGCAAGCAGCCACTTCCATTTGGATACGTTGCATAAGATGGAAACATATGTGAAGCTTTTAGAAAATAAGACATCTTTACTCAAATAATGAAGTTTATTTTGAATATTTTCTACTTCAGTATTTGGAGTAAAGCATTACAGGGCCAGAATCTATTTCTCCAATTTATACAATGGAAATCTTACTACTTTCCAACCATTGGCAAACAGTGGTTGGTATAAAGCATGAAGGACAACTTGGTATAAAATAATTCTTGACTTCCGTAAGGAAAAAGGGAAGAGTTGACACTGAGGGAGCAGTGATTGCTGTACCACTTATATGGAAGAAACTTTGTTTGTAAATCTGAAACCTAAGAAAATCTGAATTATGAGAGAGAAACTTCAACTGTGGGAGCATAGCCTCAGCCCAAATTGAATCCAGAGTCTTCTGAAATGATGTTATGGGGCATACAGGCCAATATCAAATATGGTTAAAACTCACTCTATTCCTTCCATCCTCTAAAAATGATATTTTTTTCAAGGGGCTCATTCTGTTTGAGGCAAATAGTGGCAATCTAATGCAGTCTGGACACGACCATTGTTTTTGTAATGCCAGGAACTGTATTGTCCTTTTTAGACAAAGGAGGAAAAAGGGTAATGTCCCTACCTCAAAGGCTTGATTATTGAGAAAAGTGAAGCTGCAGAAGGGTACATTGCTCAAGGGAGGTACGATACTGAGGATTTATCTGGCTGTGTGATATCTATTTTGTTAAAACTAATTCTGAAGATGGGATGCCCGTTTTTATAGAACTTCTTGTTTGTCAGCATAAAGCTTCTGGGTGTAAAGCTCATAGCATCAGGCTGAAGCAGGACATTGAATAGTGTGGATTAATGCTGGAGTACTGGCAGCAGCTGTGGTCAAATTGTCGTTAAAGGAAATAATGATATTAGTTTTGTGTTGTGAGGATCATATAAAAAAAAAAGTGTGTGTGTGTGTATATATATATCTGTATATACATACACGCACACTGCTGCCGTTTCTTCATTTGGCATAAGGGAGCAGCTGAGAAGAGTGTATCTAGGGTTTTGGTCAGGGAAAGAAATCCCTTTAACTTTGACCATTGTGCATTAACAAGCAGATTCTAATGAAGTTTGTCATTTAAGACAATGCTAGTTTTGAAAAAGAAAAAATAATTAAGAAATCAGTGTGTAAGAACTACTTAAGCATTTGAAAACCCTTCAGCTTCTAATGTAAGAAGTCTGGACTTAGATAAATAGTAGAGGAATAGAGAGCTTAGTAGGGAAAAATGTGATTTTTCTTCTTTAATTTTTTTTGGTACCGTGCAAATCAAAACTTGGGGCTATTGCAGAGCATCTCTGTCAATTTAAATTGTTATGTTGCACGTAAGATTTTCAGCAATAAGGGTTGAGAAGTGTTGAATTATCATTTGCAAATATTTCTCTAGAAAGACTGATAAGTATAAGGTGTAGGGCAAAATGAACCAGCTATTACAACTTGAAGTGTGTAAGTAAACAGACCTGTGTGGACTTCGGGCAGGTGCAGGCAGGAGAAACATCGCAGGAAGAAGATGAGTGTGACCACACAGCTATTTGTGTGGTACTTTTCCCACTGAAGCCTGGATGGATGAAGGGGTAGAATTGCAACTATTATTGTTTCCAGTAATTACCGGGTAGGCTGTTCCACTAGAAGTCTTTTTTGCCCTGAGGTGAGCACTCAGAATAACTATTCCCTGCTTTGAGTTCCCTTTACTGCTCCAAACTATGTGCTAAATATCAGAAGATGGAAGGAGAGTGGAAAGGAGTAACTACTTTTCCTTTTTCCTGTCCATATTTTGCCCTCAAATTGCTGCAATTACGTTTCTCCTAAAACCAATCTTGCTACCCACTTGAAGCTTTGGAAAGGGGGGTGGATTTCTTCAGAGGTACTGTTTTGGGAAAAACAATTCCTTCTTTTTAAGAATTGAATTATTATTCAGTGATCTTACTTTTTAAATGAAATCTTGGAAGGTAATTTTCTCAGTTTTTACTGCAATACATTTTAAAGCTGTATATACAAGTTATTTCTTTGCTAACAGATTTTTTTTCCTCTCTGCGCTATGTTTGAATATATTTCTCAAGGAAATAATTGACGTCTCAGGGCAATGTCATAAGGACATAACAATGAGTCATCCTGCATGTTTAAGACTCATATTGAAATTTGTGAGATACCTGAGAACTAAGACCAAATCTTACATGTTTGTAGGAAATGGCGAACATACAGGTCTTTGTTGCTGTGTGAGCACGCACACAGATAGATAGTGGTTTCATAACAACAGTGTTTTTTCCCATCATAGCTTGCTTATTTGAAATATTTCCCTAGAAATGAAAAGAGGGATTCACCTTGCATTTTATCTTTTACAGTTGTGGTGTAATGAATGCATGGCACCGCTGCCAAAAAATAAATCAATTTGTATATATTAAATTACTGGGTACTGCATGAATGTCTTAAATGTGCAATTACTGCCTGCTGTATTTAGAACAGAGATGACTGCTTGCCCTTTTTGATGTTTTCTGGGAAAATAAACAGTGGAGAAACCTGTTGCTTTGGTATCTTCAAACTGATACAGGCTTGATGATATCCCCAAACATTTGTACATGCAGAAAACCACACGATTGCCATACAGTCCTTACTTCCTTTGTGAAATAATTTATCGTTGGTCTAGAAATGCATAGTTCAAGATAAAACCTATTTTGCCCCCCTGTCTTTTGCTTAGAAAGAGCTGTGATTTTGCATTCAGCTGTGTGTACTTCTGTATTAGAAAGCTTCCGTACAGTTTCATTATGCTATGTTGACATAAAGAGGCATTAAAAGAAATCCCTGTGAGCGATTGCTTACTTCCCATGGAATAACCATTTCTATACGTAGGCTTTTTGCCTGCACAGGGGCTTAGCATGCAGCTGCCAAGAAACTGTGTTTGAAAAGTCCTGTCTTTACATACCAAATTTCAGCCTGGCAATCTGTAAAGGGCTCATTGTAGTCAGCTAAGATTAGCCAGCCAGCCCCTCAAGTCCCTGTGCTCACCGTCCCTCTGGCTTCCTAGGGCAGAGTCCTCCAGGTTCTCTTTTGCAGAACCCCACAACCTTTAACAGTTGCCACAAGCAGCAGGTAAAAGCAGGAATGCTAATAAATAATGTTTAAATTAAAACCAACGCCAGGAGGGAATGCTCAGAGGAAGAAGAGTGCTGCTTTGGGTGGTTTTCAATAGCAGTAGAGGTGCTGGTGCTGGTGCTGCTGCTGGATTTCCACAGTGCCCTGCATGCCTGTGTCTCTGGTCTTCAGGTCAGGCTTTGCTGAGCTCCTGTCAGAGGAGTGGGGAACGGAGAAGGGATGGTGCACAGACAGGTTTTGTCCCGGGCTGTAACTGGCAGGGAGCGTATGCTCTTTGCAGCCACAGCCTCTGGCTACATCCCTATTTATAATGTTTTTTCAAAGCCATTATTTTCAGGGCTTGTCCTGTGTAATCACAGTGACCACACTGGGGCTGAGGAATAATCTTCTGTGTGCGCTAGTGAAATATTGTCTTTTCAGGCACTCGTTTATAAGACTTGAAGAACTGCAGAGGCTGGGGAAACATGAAGTGAAAGAGCTGGGCTTTGTCCTTTTAAAGTGTGTACAATGCCAGCCTTCTGTGATACCGAGTCTCACAGGAAAGCTGGGCATCTCATAGAGATAAGTGTAGCTCCCACTGCTACTAGAATCCATTTTTTACTGAGTTACATGAGAATGGGGTCATGCTGTACTGCATTTAACAAACTAGGATGTTATTTTGAGAAAATCCTTCCTGACTCCCTCCTAGGATTTGTTTTATGTGGTGATATGTGGCATTGATATGTCCCTATAAATACTGCAGCTTACTGAGATCGAGTCATCTGGTAGTTGTTAAAACTAATTTTCCTCTGGTTCTGAGTTCTACTGATCATTCCTTAAACTACCCAGTTTTAGTTCCAATGTCCACTATTGATTCACTTAAGTTTATATGGACTTTTTTTTCCCCCAGGATGACTTGCATTCATATATCTTAATCATAATTCCTAATGCCTGCAGTGAATGGCAAGAATGTACTTCTTGGAGTAGAATTAGAGGTTATCCTTTAACATAAAATATCTATTAGTCAAAGGCAATTGCATTTAATGCTTTTTTGGTAGTAAGTTACAGCAGGCCCTTGACACTTATAAGTTGTTAATGTGTTTCAGAAGACTAGTAGCAGACATTTGCAAAATGCTTCCTTATTTTTAATTTTTACTAGGGGTAATTCAGTTTTTGAAAAATCCTTGACTGTCTGATGGCATGTGTGTTGGGCTCTTCTGTAAGTGGAAAGTGTTCCAGCTGCTATAGCAGGAAATGTGAATGAATAAAAGGGCAGTGACTTGTTATCTATTTATATATTATATGCAGAGGCTGAGAAACTATCTTCAACATGATTTAAAACCTTATAACAATATCAATGCTTACAAATACTTGGTGCTTACAGAATCTAAGTATGGAAGCAGATTTTCCCTGGTGTTTAACATTTGTGGGGAGAGGGAGCCACCGAAACACCATTTGGGGCTGAAAGTTCTGATTCATCTTCTAAGCCAACCTGGAAACTATGTGAGGTGGCCAACCTTGCATTTGATTTGATGATATCATTGGTTGTTGCCATGTTTCCCTGATATTTTTTCTGAAATAATAGAAAAGCCATTCACAGCTTTTTGATAGAAGCTAAGAAATTTGCCCTTTTTTCACTGGAAAAGAAATTGCAAGTACAGTCTGGGACTGATTTAAATAAATAAATTTATTTATATAGTTATATATTTATATTTAGTTCTGATTGGATGTTTACATGCTGGGTTTCCTCTAGCATGTATTTTTCCACCACTTGTACTCTCAGCTTGTGCTAGAAATCATCTCTCTTGCTGTAGTAGCTGGGCTTGAGGTCTGTTTCCGCAGGCGTTCTGAACGCACATGTTGTGTCGGTAGCGCCGCCGATCACGCAGGAACATGACAGAGTGTGATAATTACATTCTTGTCCATGAATTTTCTACTTTGCAGGGAACTGGAGCTGGTGATACTCATTTGTAATTAGCTTTGTGAACTGCTGTAATTCTACATTTGGAAAATGATGGCATTTTACTTTTGTAAAGTACATTTCACTCTTTGCTCAAAAAAAGTCGACTGTAGACAAGTACCTTGTAATGGCTCCGAATTACGTTTTAGTGTTTGCTGTTTAATACTGCTTAATCCAGTCTTACTACTTTTATTATTTTTGAGCGTTTGCTTGAGTTCAATTTGATGGATTTTATAACGTCGGCGTGTCTGTTTGTTCTGGCTGCAAATTCCAGTGAATATAAAAACTGCTAAATTGTCTGTCAGCGCTATCGTGTATATACACATGCCATATAAGCCTGTCTCTGTTTACATACCATGTATGTGGAGCTGAAGTGGATTTGATATCTTTATCTTCTGCTCCTGACTGCTTCACTTGCTCTGTGCCTTTTAATCTTTCTCCCTCTCTCTCTCTTTCTTTCTTTCTTTCTTTCTCTCTTTCTCTCTCTCTCCAGGATTTACAGTGGCACTTCTGTTTCATGAGGCGTTGCAAATAACTGCCATTAAAAGGAAAAAAAAATTCTAAGAGGAAAACACTTTCTCTTATGGTTCTACTCCTCCATGTAGAGCTTCACTCCAGCCCTAACAGAAGTTCATATTTTACCAGACGTGTTCTATGAGCGACCTGTCTTAGACTTTGCTCAGGATAATGAGCCTGGAGACATAAATGCTGATCTTTTAAAACATCTTTGTAGGCTTTAATAAGATGTGCATCATGATATCTTGGGTATAAATATCCACAAATTAGGGGCTATTTGAAGTCCACGTCTGAATTTTTGAGCAAACTACTCGGATTTTAAAGGTGAAGATTAAAGTCCAGAATCTGCCACTTCAGCTGCAGAGTAGATGCGACTAAGATTAAAAAAATAGCATTTCTGTTTGGGTGCAGCAGAACACATTAACAGTATACTGTTTCCAGTAACGTAGTGGGTCATGAGAATTTTGGAGGGTGGAAATTCTGAATATGAAGTCAAGAATAAGTCTATGTATTTAAAATCCTGAGAACATTTTCTCCTTTGGTGTTCTACAACTTGTTTTTATGAACTTCAGTTGTGGTTCTGGGCTTCATTTTCCTCTATGCACTAAAAGAAATTTGGGTTTATTAAATCCCAGGTCTTTTCAGCGTCTATCACAAATGTAAATGAACAGTCTGTAGTGTTGGATGCTCTCTGGATTGCTCTGATGATCATGTTGCTATGGAGATAACAGAGCATACAGGTTCATGAGACAATATTAGTAATGCAGCAGTTTGAAACTTAATCAATGTACTGCTACTTCTCCGTATTTCAATATCGCTTCAGCAAAATTGAATTCTAGTCAGTTGTCAGTCCAGTTTATTTCCTATGGATTTCTTCTACAAAATTTCCTTCTTTATTCTAGGCACTGATCATGATATAGTAATTGAAATCTGTAGTGGTCTGTCATACTAATTATATGACTGTCTTGTCACAGGCAATCTTTAGCTGTTGTATTCAGCAGCAAACAGGTGAGAAATATTTTGGGCTGAATACACAGATTATAACTCTTGTGCAGAAAAAAGGTTTTTTGTTGGTTTTTTTTTGAACTTTCATCTTGAATAGTTTTGTTAATTTTGAAAAACTTTAACCATAGTGTAGAACTGCGCCTGTTAGAAGTAAGTTAAAGCTGTCAAAAACAACCAAATGAATGTTGTCTCCTAGATCTTGAAAAATACATTGAGGAAAAGATATTTTACCCTGATGAAACATTAATCAAAAATATGTTCACAGCAGTACTTCAGATTCTTTTGCTTCTGACAGAATTTAGACTTCTGAAGTTATGTCACCAAATGATTATTGATAATTATTCATCTATTGATAGTATCGTTAAAGGCAAATAGCAAGATAGGGATCTATATATTTTTTTAGAGATACGTAGTTAAAAAAATGCAAATTCTTCCCATGTGAACAGCTTTGATCATACTGGTTCAAGAGCAGGATAGAAACCCTAAGTTGTCTGTACTGCATGGTGTGTCAGAAGACATGGAATCTGAAATGCATCTATACCAAAATAGCAGTCCAGAAAATCTCTACTCTTTTGGTAGTTAAGCAGTACCATTTATACGCGACTGGTTCCGATTTTATGGTAGTGATAGTTTCAATGTCTGTAGCTCTTTGCGTTTTACTTAAATGGATTTATTAATCAGTTGGTAAAGAAACGAGCCATCTTTCTGAACAGACTGAAGGGTAAAAGCTGCTGTTACCAGATTACAGACTAGAAAGAGGAGTATTGGAAAGGGATCTGTCTTCTGTTGGGTTATTCAGGGAGTTGTCACCTTAGCAGGAAGCAGACTCTGAAGCCCTTGCCCGTGATCTGTTCTAGCATCTGAATCAGATTTGCTTTTCAGGCCTGCACAGCCCCCAGTGCTGTGGCACACGGATCAGAGAAGACAGAATTTTTAGTTTTGCATGTGCTTGCATGTGTTATTTTAAACTACAAATACATTTTATTTATTTACTTTTGGAAAACACAGGTTATGGAAAGGCAGAGATGAATACCTTTTAAAAATACATTTGATTGCAAGGTTAACTGGTGTATGAAATTTTGTGGACAAAAATCAACCTTATTGACTCAAAACTGTTATTCTGGAAGTGTAGGATCTCTTTCTTACCAGATACCTAGTGTGTGAGCTTTCAGAAGTTATTTAGCCTCAGTGCTTTAGTTTCCCCATCCAAAAAACCATCTTTCTTAAGTTATGTTGCAGGACTATATTAGTTCCCGGATGAAATAATCTATAGTGCATGGTGCTCTCCGAACTCCTTAGACATGGACTAAGTCTATCTTACACAATGTGCTTGCATAAAGTACTTCCCTTTTAGCCTCCTGCTGAATGGGTGGGATGCCTGTAAGAAACCGTTATCACACAAGCAAAGATTTAGAGGGCAGGACATGACCTGATGGGAACACAGGGAGGAAAATCGCTCTGAGGCAGACCTGCAGTTACAATCACTCCTTAGGTCCTGTTTCAGCCCTCCAAAATAGCTCTTATGAAGGTTGCTAGTAACAGACGGGGTTGGGGCCAGATCCTCACAGCTTGAGAAAGTGGCGGTGAAGAGCTGTTACCTTTTCTTTACTGCCCTGTTTTCATGTGTAGCTGTTGCCAAAACTCTGCAGGGCAGTAATGAGGCACGCCTCGAAGGAGCATGCGTGTGCAGGCAACGTGTACACTCGGACCCCAGTGAGCTGCATTAAGAGCTCTGTGTGGCTTCTTCAAGGCTCCAAATCCCACTCAACCACGTAGTTTGCCTCCCCCCCTTCAGATAAGACTATAGAAGCTTAAAAATTTTCTCAGGGAAATGCAATTAGTAACAACATTTAATAAAAGTAAAACAACTGAATGTGGGGAGAAGAGTCACTGTTCTTTTGTTCTTCCTATGTAATGTAAGATAATGGTGAGAAAGCGATTACATTACAACTAAATGAATTAAACAAAGCTCCAAAACATAAATTAGAATTTAACTGTGCCATTAAAAACTAATTTAATTTTCAAGCTATCATTACTAGATAATAAAGACCTACTGCAAAATGCACAACAATCTCTTGTGAACACAGGGAAAAAAGCAAGCAATAAATCTCGTTGAGCAGATAAGTTTCTGTTACATTAGTAGAGGAAAAAAAGTGCTGAATGGATGTTTTAGTACATAATGAGAATGAGGAAGTAATGGAACAGTTGGGCAGCTTAATTTTAGCCATAAATGGTTTTATAGTTAAGGGAAGACCCTAGGGAATATCAGAAAATATATGCAGTATTGATTTTCTTGGTATTAAACTTTTTTGAATCAGAAGAGCTTATGAATTTACAGTAACATTCAGTTAACATACACTAGGTGTTATCCTTAGTTTCAGAAAAAACAGTGAGTTGAAGGCTTCAGCCAACTTCTGTGGAGGTGTATGGTGTAAGAATGCGCAGTATGAGTGTATATCAAAAATGCTCGTTTTCCTCAGTCAAAAATAGCCTTCTGGCTGATTAAGACTTGCTGGAGTTTCACCTAGTATTGAATTTGTGTACTAGGTGGAGTAGAACCTACTTCCAGATTTGCATATGCAAGCAGACGTTTGCTCTGTGTCTGCAGTTTCCCTCTGCTTTTGGATTTCTGTGTAAACTTACGTTGGTCCTTATCACATCTTGCAGTACATGTCAGAAAAACATCATAATCTCTGTATTTCTTGATGCATCTAATGTAGTTGTTCTTGGCAGCATGCGCCTTGGCGGTGCAACCCAGTGCAGTTATTTTGGCACGTTACCACTGGCGGATACTCCCAAGAGCCAAGTCCTGCAGAAACTTTCCAAAAAAAAATTTGCTGCCATGCTTTCATTCTATGGCAATGCCAGCAGGTGGCAGTCCGGTACTTTGCTTCCAGTCTATTAGCAGTTGGACTACAGAATTATAGTTTTAATTTTAGTGCCGTTAATATTGTTGCTAAAAGGAATGCTTTTAGCTTGATTATTCCAATGGTTTTGTTTCCTTCTCCTCCCCTCTTTAACCAAAGCTCTGCAGGAAGTTCACCTCTCTGCCTTCTCTTGTGTGTGATGCCAGGGTTCAAACTGTACTTCCAAACTGTGGTTGTGTGAAACTTGATGGTGGGTGTATGGAAGTTGCTGTGTAGTCTGTCCCCGTGGCTTTGACAGGGCTGTATAATTTATAAGCTTTGTATTTGAAGACTCATTCTGTCTGAGTAATTTTAATCACCCTACCTGCAATTCTCCCTGTGGTATCGTGAGGTCAGACACTCTGTCGCCTCAGTGGCTGTGTCGTGTTAGGGTATGAAGCTAAACCAGCTGCCATGCTCGATCACAGAGGCATAAGGAATGTAATTTGTCATGTAGGCCCAACTCTTGCAAACACTTAAGCACATGCACAACTTCAAGTATGTGAATTGTTTTCTTAGCAGTCGGGGCTACTCATGGATTTAGTTATCAATAGATTACTGGGGCAGGATTGGGGCAGTGCTGGTAATCAGCATGTAGAACTGGTCAGGGTACTTTATTCGCTTTGGATACAAAGAGCTGTGTTAATGACAGCTGACATAACTGAAAAATATCCTTTCTGATAGGAAGGGGTAGGAGTCCTCAACCCTTGCACAGTTCATTTTACTTTTGCCTTTGAAAATTTTATTTAGGTGTTCCCATAAATGATTCTCATGCTGCTTCTTTTGGTGCATACATAATATTTACCTAATAACATTTTCCAATAGAGCAGCATAGACCTTGTCTTTTAGGGGTGTGATTTTTCCTGACAGGAGAGAGCGTTTGGAGATTCAGGGGATTCTGGAAGCTATGGCTGAGCAGAATAATTATCCAGTATCTCCTGGGCTGTCATTTTCACTAGCTTTTCCCAGTGCATACTTGTGCGGAGCAGCGGAAGGGAATGTGCTAGAGTGTTGGCAGAGATTTCCAGAAGAAGCTTGGAATCTATCAACACACACAATTGCATCTGGGAAAAAAGTTAATGATATCTTGAACCTTTTTCTAATATCGCTTCCCATCTTGTCTAGACGTGAGTTTACACTGGAGGCAAAGTTGGTGACGTGTGTTAATGCTACACTCTGAGCATAACTCTATTTACATAGACATGCTACTCCTGAAATGAGGTGCTCAGCTCCAGCGCCCAGCAAATAGACTTACCTGAGGGACTGATATAATCTAATCCCAAGGCCAAGATATTACTGCTTGTGTGGCTTTCCCTCTCTCCAAGCTGCTTCGACATTGAATCCCTTGATAGCATTAAGCTACCACAACTGTGTTTGCTAAAAGGGGAAGAAAAGCTATACATTGACTAAGAAAAAGAGATTGATAGGTTATAATATCTGCACGGGATGATGCTTGGAGAGTAGACTTAATAATACTAGTGGAGTACCATTATAATACATCGGAGTGGGTGAGAATATGTATGCGTGTACTATATGGTACTGTTCCTTCACGCGAGCTGTGACACCAGTCTTACCTGAAAAAGTACTAAGGTCAGCTGCCCCTGAATTAAATAATTATCTAACCCTGTAATTAGTGGTGTGGAAACCAGTTGGACTTCAGAGTGCAGAAAATGATGGCATAATTTGTCTCAGAATTCAGGTATAGAGCAATACATTCTCAACCAGTAAGTTGTCTTTACTGGTATGATTCCACTGAAGAAAAGAGGACTGCTCGTGTGACTGCAAGCACTGTTGCAGAATTAGTCGTTAGACTGTTCTAGCGTATCAGGACTGGGTAGTTTATATAATGCACAACTACAACACAAAGAGTGATTAAAAAAACAGGTAATCACCCATAAGGCTAATGAGCTTGCTGCCACAGAAATGTCAATTAAAATTCTTATGAATTATTTACACTTTTTTTTTCCCCCTGTATGATTTGATTTTAAACTGAGCATTAGCTTTAGGTCAGGGTTTTATGTGGAGATCTGTAACCCTTCTGAGCTGCACGTGCACTCATTAGCTACAGGCACATTTGCCTATGTGCTGGAGTTGTCTCTTGTAGCTGCCAGTCTATTAAATAAAGATCAGGTTTCCTCCTTGAAGCCCTGCTGCTTTGTTGCCTCCTACAGGAATGTGCCGTACACAGTTCCAAAAGCTGTCTCGGCCCAAGGATTCTCTATCAGATTGGAGGAAATGCCCAGCTGTCAAATGAACAGCTACAAGGCTTGCTTTTTATTTCACTTTGATTCCAGGCAATTAGTATTCAGCCTGTAGCAGTAGTGTAATTATCCACAAAATATTAAAAAGTTTGCAGCGCTCCGTGTGTGTGTAATGCCTGCCTTCACCTCGTGTGGCTGCGTGAAACAAATGAGAGATGTCATCGTCTGAGTAATTCTTAGGTAGAGATATTTCACAAATGCATGGAACTGCTGCGTGCCACCTCTGCCGTGTGCTGCTGGTCACCCTTGGCCAGTTTTCCACATGCAGTATACCTTCTCTGACACTGTCATGGCAGATGAAATGAGAGGATTGGGGTGTCCTATATGTGTTTCAAACAGGTAAAAGAAGTGGAAAGGCTGGCAACTTGTTTAACTGTTGCAGTGAAAGTTATGGCATTAGATTGGCTGCTGGATTTTCTCCTGCGCTGTTGGTTGCCTATTGCTGTGAGATTTGTTTTTGCACATCTGACCAAATATCTATAATTGGAAGGTGGCCAGACAATGCTTTTCTTGTTGGGCACTAGTAGGCAATTGGGTGGCTTCTGTGAGGACAAGTGGACAACCATTGAAACTCTCTGTGTCTTGTCTGCAAGAAAATAGAGTCTTTCCTCTCATATGAACTTTTCTCTCCATGTGAGCATATCTATTGAGTGGTTTCGTGATGATTATTTTTTTAGGAGCATCAATTCAGATTTGACAGAATCAGTCGCAGGTGTAGTGTTTACCAATGAGAAGGATTTTGTTCTTTCTGTTCTATTTGGCATTGCTGGCCAAATGTCACTAGTTGGGGCCCTTGGGTTCACGGCCAGTTAGTTGATACTGAAGATCTTACAAGAGCATAATGGACTGAAGGGTCAGTTGGATTGTAATGGCTTCAGAAAACAAAACAACAAACCATTACTGCTAATATTTAGATGTTAAATGGAAAGATGTCATATATTTATGTTCGGTCCAGATAAACTTTGCATTGTAGCAACTCTCTTTGCATGCAAAGGGTATATATTTGACCTGGGAGTCACTGAAGGACAAAACACTATTCTTACCCTCAAAAACACTGCAGAGCAGACCTAAGCCTTCATTAGCTCTTTCTTCCTCAAAAATTTCCCTGACTGGAACATTGCTGGAGTCTTTCGTTCATTATTAGTAATTTATTATTTATTAGAAGTTGGTTTCATCGCATTGTTGAGCTTTCAGGATATGGTCTGATATGCTGCCCCTTCCAACGCCAGGGGCGTGTATGAGAGAGGAAACGTGTTCAGGCACTTGGTACCTTTTGTGGATACCCTCTTCTGCAGCTGCTAAAGTAGAGAACCGGTGCGTTGACTACAGAAATGTTGGTTCCCTTGATTTGGGGAGTTCTGGGAGATTTCTCTGCCTTTTTCACATTTCTGAATTGAATGGAGGAGGGGAAGGATGAGGAGACAGACTTTTATTTTCATGCTGTTATCACAATGTTGTCAAGTGGCAGCTGCAATGTAGTAGCATGGAAGTGACTGTTTTTCTCCTGAGGTGTGTTACAGTGCAGGCAAAATACTTGAGATCTTGTCTCTGCCCCAACAAACATTCAGTTATTATATACGCAAAGTAAAAATGTTGCCACAGAAAAGGCCAGCAGAAATTCATCAGAGTGTACCAGGCAGTAGGACATTTAGGATGGCCTCCAGCAGAGTGGGAGAGGAGGTCTAAAAATTCCTTCCCTGTGAAGCCTGGCGTGGGATCCAGATTTAAAGTGCACAGTGCAGGTATATTTCAAGCCAAGTCTCACTACTTTTTCTTCGGCATTTTGGCTTTTCTTGTGATGTTTTCCTATCTCCGTTTCTTAACCCTCCCTCTACTATCTCTTCAGAACAGTTTTTCATCCATAAACCGCAAAGGGAAGTTAAGCAGAAATCGGTCTTGTGGCAACTAAAACTGTACTACTGATGAGTGAAATATTCAACAAGAATGGCTTCTTACAATTACTGTCATTGCACGGAAGGTTTGAGGTCGAAGTGGTGTTACCAATGCTTGGGAGCTCTCAATAGTACAAAAGTTATTGGGATAATCCTGACAGCTCTGGGATTTTGTATTCCTTAGTAAATCCCGTCTCAGATGTCAGGGTTTGGTCTTTATTTCCTTTTTCCTCTTAACACTATGTTTATGGGTTTCACAACAATATCCTGGGATTTGTGCTTCCGTAAAGCCGGTAAGAGTGATGTGGTTAATCTTCCTCACTGCTTTCCAAATGTACACGCTGTTTCTCAGACTTCCTAAATAAGTATTTAATATTAGCCTGTATATATTTCTCCTTGTCATCTTCTTCACATCCTACTTTCCCAATTCTGTTTCATTTCATTAATCAGAGTGATATGTGTATTATAAATGTCACTTTCATAATACCTGATCTAGCCCAGTATTAGAGTAATCTCCTTTAATTTCTATGTGCTTAAACATTGTTTCTTGTCCTTTTTTTTTTATATAAAAAGGAGTCAATTGGCCAAAAGTTGAAGAATTTGACGTACTCTTTTCAGGTCTCTTCTGGCTACTTCCTCGTACCATACAGCAGGAACTACTTTTTAAAAAAGGGCTGGCAGAAAGGAAGCTTTTTTAGAGAAACCTGAGTTTATAGCAGACCGTTTTCTGCACTGGAATGTTAAAATGCAAACCTTTTCAGCAGTCACCTCTGTCCATTGAAGATAGAGTTCCCTTTTCTTCTGATTTTGTCTGTAGGTTCATTATCTTACCTTTTTCCAAATTGAATTGCGTAAGCCACTTATCTGCCCATAATTCTAGTCTAGCCAAGTCCCTGTGAATTTTATTGCTTCCCTATTGTGTATTGGTTGATTCACCCTTTTCGTATCATCAGCACATTTCATCACTTCAGTGCATTTTCCTTCTTTCAGGTTTATAAAGTAAACAAAATCAATACTAATGTTACAGTATTCCACAAGTCAACTCCTTCTGTTTGGAACTGCTTCTCATCATAAGTACCTTCTGGCTCTAGCGTGCTAGCTAATTCATATCCACTCCAGCAGCTCCTCTCCTGTATTTCCGTGTACTAAGGCAAATATGCATCAACGTGCAAAGCATCTTACAGCATTCTTCACGAGAAGCCGAGCACTGCTTCCAGTCAGGTCTGAAACAGGCTGACCAAAAAGTTGTGTGAGCTCTTTAAGAAGCAAACAAATTCAGAGAGGTTATCCCCCGAGGTTACTTATAAAGAACAGAAGAGCTCTGAAGCACTCCTGTCTGCTGCCTCTTTGCTCGTTCTTGTCTCTGTGTTATGAGGCTCTTCTGTATATCGTTATATGACAGGAAAGTGGTTTTTAGCTGGTGCAAATTGGTGAAGCTTGACTAGTCTCAATGGTGTTCTGGTGATTTATGCTTCATTAGCACTTGGCTCAGGCTGCTTGAGTGATGAATGACATTAGTGCCCTGCCACGATGATATTTGCTATCCCTGAATGTGATTTTTGTGATGTTGATACCAAGTATCATGGTTACATGCACACATGATGATCTTCCATCAAGATCAAACTCAAGATACTCTATACCAAGAAGGCAAGTCCCTGACATTTGTCAGGGTGATAGGAGTAACAGGCTGTTGTAACTCCTTGCAGTGGTCACTGAAGAAAATCACATCAAACAGCTGCTTTTGCTTTCTCCGGAGCAAACCCAGCCTATTCTCCAAAATATTTGCAATCGGTATGAAAATAAACATGTCTTTATGAAGTCATCAAGTGTTACATTGCAGCAATGCCAGCTATGTCATGTTTTATGTGGTATTTAATGAAATTCCATCTGGAGCAAGATGGATTACTCAATGAACCTATCAGGAAAGAGCTCGTGAAAGAAGGAGGGAGATCTGTATGTGCCTTTCTTTTTGCTAAGATGCACAAAACCAGCTAGCATGAATACATACGTTCTTGGGAATTTCATTTTGAACACGTGACATGACAGTTACCATTAGAGTGGGCACTTGCTCTCATCGTGCCAGTCATTTCACACAGAAAATAATAGCGAGGGATAGTCTACCCTTAGAAATACAGAGTTTCAATCAACAAGACCAAGTCTGGAAGTGATGGGAGGGAAGCATCAGGACGTGAAGTAAATTGATTACATTCAGACCGTAAATAAGTGGCTTTACAGGAGTTTTATTTATATCCCTTGGAAAAGAACACATTTTAAGTGAGCCTTGAAAAAAGCTGAGAGATTCATATCTTCATGAAGCCTATCCTATTATGTCCAGCGGCATGTACAAATCAAACAGAATTTTTTTCAGTGCCCTTTGACTCCACAATAAATTCCAGACACAAAAGAGATGCTGTCCTTTCATTTCCACAGTATGAATGTTATCTTCCCTTCTATTTCCAGTTCGTGTACTTGTGTCTGACATTAACAGGAGTGTCTGTTGGCAATAACGCAGAGAACAACTTCTTGTGTAAAATACAGTGGACAAAGGGTGGGTCTGCATGTTGCAAGCATTATGGGCTGAATTTATTTGCCTTTAAAGGAATAAGAAGAAAGCCTGTACTTCTGCTCCACCAGAAGCAGTTCTGTGTCTACAACTGTTTGGTTTTTGACTTTTAGCCGACTCAGTTTCAATGCTTTTTTGTTATAAAGTGAGCTCTTCTTCTTTATCGTTATTTCAGGATTGTTCAAGGTCTCTGGACAAGGTAAGAAGCAGGATAACAACAAAGAGCCCAGTCTAGCCATGTTTAAATGTTTGCTCTTTCACATTAACTGTTCTCATACCTACTGTTCTCTCCCTGGATAGCACAGCTTAATTGTGTTTGTCAGCAAAAAGAACAAACTGGGTTTTAAAGGTGCATTGGGGGTTTTCCTCCTGACAGGTCAGTTGGCTGTAATGAATGGAAGCAATGCCTCCAGCATTTTGCAACACGTTTGGACTGGAAGATCTATCTGGTCAGTCATCCAGTTCATTCTTCTATATTCTCTGTTTCTTAAGACTCCATCGAAGTTGTGGATTCTCTCTCCTCATAAACCTATCACTCAAAATTACTATGTTCTTCCATCCAGGAATTGTCAGTGTTACCATTAATAGAAATGAGAAGACAGCGAGTCATCTCACAGAGACCAGTTCTTGGCTTAATGAACCTTATGGTTTGCATAACAGGTTCTGTAGGCTTGACTCTCCATTGCTTTCACCTTGAGTAACCACCCATGGCCATAAAAATGAGTCTTCACAATAGTCTGATTTAGTATCCAGTCAGGATAAATGTCAGGGAGTGCAGGGCAGTGTGGAATCGAATATTTCTGATTTCAGTATACCTGAATGAAAATTAAGATTGTGTTTTTTTTTTTTCCTGGCTATAATCTCTTTGATAATCCTGTTTTGAGGTGCCATTCTTAGTCAGGAATGAAGAGCTGATGTAATTCATATACTGCCTTTCTTCATTGTATAATGCAGCATGCCTAACACATTCTTAACTAGAGCATAACCACCATCATCTTTTCCTGTGCAGTATTAATTCACCACTGCTGCCATAGTGGGCCAATACCAGGCACTGTCCCAGAGCACCTCACTGGCTAGCTGAAGGAGACAGCCACAAGCTAATTCGCTAAATTTATTCATCTCCAGATGTTTCAGCCCAATAGTATTTCACAAAGGAAGGAAACACAAATTGCACTGCAGTGTGGAAACCATGCAGTTGGGTTCATAGTAGCATGTCCTTAGTCCTCAACCAGGTCTCGGTTTTGAAATTTTCAGGGAGTCAGTAGACGGGGGACCTGTGAGTTCCTATTAGCTGTTACAAGTCCCACAGTGCTCTGTAATTAGCAACTAAATAACAGTGATGGAGGCCAAGAGGACCGTAATTCACCATGAGTGTTTTTGTGAGACAGCGGTAATGAACTCTCCCTTTTGAGGTGCACTAGTGATGCAGTTTCATTATGTGCTGACTGTACCCTAAGCTACAAATTAATTTCTTTTGTTCCAGATGCAGTTAGCCATGTACCCATGTCTCGGCTGTCTTGAGAACGTAACCGAATTAGGTGGTCGTGGTGAGGAACGCCTCTTCAGTTTTCATAGCAGCTGACCCATCACGTACACTAAATGGAGTTCACTTGCTCTTTGGTCAGAGGCAGAGTAAATTAAATTGGTCAGATTTAAGTAGACTGTTACTAGGAACACATTTCATGGGTGCCTCCTGCTCTCTGTCTGATTTGGTCTCTGTGAGGCTGCTGCGTATAAAACACTCAGAAAAGACAGTTTTATATATTTGAAAGAGGAAAAAAAAAATCATAGCCTGAAATAGCACATTCTTTCTTTATAACTGACAAGCAATATCAGAAAGGCAGCTGCTAGGAGCATAGCACGTCTGTCAAAATGTAAATTGTTTGTGACTGAAGCACCCTTCTGTAAAGATACAGCACCTACCTCTTCAAAGGAGCTTCTCTGAAACAAAATAGTACAGACATTGTACCTCATTGTAAGAGAGCCTCTAAGTGAGCTTTTAAAGCTATCTCCCACGATTTCCTTAGAATTTATGGTAGATTATATGCCAGAATATGTTATTTTTAGTGCAAATTACTACAAAGTTGGTTTAAAAATGTATAGATGCAGTGAACCTGAATGGAGTCCTTACCTTCACCTAAAACAGCCTCAGAACGGAAATATTTTAAGTAGCAACCTGATCCTCCCTTTCAGAAAACTGACTAATGCAGATTCTCTCTAGATGGCAGTGGAGCTCTTTCAGTGACGAATCTGCTTCCTTCCCCCACCCTCTTCCCATTTCTTCTGGAGACTCATTTCCAGCTGAACTGCACTATGATTTAGCAGGGCTTTGATGCTGTAAGATGTTGGCGGGCACAAATCAGATTTTTTTTTTTTTTTCCCTAAAAGGATAATATACTGCTTTTTCCAAGTCAATTAACACTTAGGGCAAATGAAATGGGGAGAGCTAAAGGTCAATTACTAAAGGATGGCCACAGAAACCTTTCTGGTTTACACAGCATTCATCCAGGGATTGCGGATCACTGGGAAAAGAAATGAAATAGTAATTAGCTCATTTCATTTCTTGATGGTTACCAATAAGATGGTTTAATACAGCTTATCTGTTTTATTTTCAATCAAGTGTGACTGATGCTAATAATCATTCGGACTAGCCCGAGACTGCATTGTTTGAAGGCATTGTGCTGTCATCACAGTCGCTGCGAGATTGTTGTGGCAATTTATGTCAGGCAAGTGTTAGTGTAGAGAATAGCATTAAAACTTTGGGTTTGAAGTGCACTTAATAAGTTTTATTCGCAAAAGAAATACTGTAGCTGGGCAGTCCAGCTATTAAACAAGGGCATGACAGAAATGAGTGAGTGCCATTTTAACCGTTGTTTATCATCCTATTTAAAAGAAGTACGTAGGTTAAAACTTAGCCTTTGAATGTATGTGGTGTTGATTCATTGGCCGACCAGCTGCTGACGTTCTATGTCATGCCCATGATGCTGTTTTACAGATGAACTGCTATGGATAGAAAGACTTAACTGAGCAGGGCTCCAGCGCTGCTTAGACTTCCTGGCCTTCATGTTGCTCACGTGAGTCACTCTGGTGTCCGTGAGACAACTCACCAGTGTGAGGCACAAGCAATGTCCAAATCCTTTTGAGATGTGTGCCTTGTTCGGAAAAGGGAGATTAATGTCAAGAGAGCACACAGCTTAAAGGAACCTCTAGTAAAACAACAATAACCCCTTATTAAAGGACCATCCATAACAAAATGAGGTAGCAGATTACTGTCTTGTCAGCTTAATGGTGACTATGCATGGAAATAGCCAGTCTTGACTTCAGTCTGTGCTTTTCAGCTTGCCTTTTTTGTGTGGAACAGATTTCCAGGCAAGACTCACACTTAAGATTGCAGTCACAGTTCATTTCTATCTTCTTAAAAATAACTATGCTGAGTTTAATAACCTCTTCCTTTTTGAATAAGGAGTTTCTGTTTGCAGTCACATGAAAAGAAAAAAAGGCCAGTGCTACAGGCAG
Organism: Eurystomus gularis; assembly: GCA_013400335.1. Classification (NCBI taxonomy): domain Eukaryota; kingdom Metazoa; phylum Chordata; class Aves; order Coraciiformes; family Coraciidae; genus Eurystomus; species Eurystomus gularis. The sequence goes on from VZZY01009388.1 coordinate 72,938, forward strand.
CAGGAGATTATTTCATGCCTACCTCCTCAAAGAGGGTTTTACAAGAGCACAAGGGCCAGGCAAAGCACATAATGAGCAAACTCTTGTGAGGTAAATTATTATTTGGGATTCTCAATGTGTGTGGGAAACTATACTGCCGACTAGTTGTGTGTGGCACTTGACTCGCAGGTAAGTAGCGACTTATCTGATAGCTGTCATCCCTGCTTCATCTCACTGTTTGAGACAAGTGCTGGCCCTAGAAGTCATGCTCCCTTGTTTGCTGCTGTATCAGAGAGACAGACCTCTTTCTAGCCATGAGCGTGCGCCTGTAGCGCACTAATTGTCTGCCCCCGCCTACGTGCAGCCAGCAATCTTTGTTCTCTTGCTTTGAAAAGCGCAGCAGCCCGGCTCTTGAGCAACAGGTGCCGAGGCGCAGCGCCTGATTTATTTCCTTGAGTTTACAAAGGGAGCAAGGATCAAATGTACAGCTCCTGTTCCTCAGCTACGGACCATATCCCGCTTCAAGGATACATGTAAACTTTTGTTATGGCAGCGACTGTAGTGTGGTGATGTTCCTGCTAGCTAGAGAGTACAGAGGCTGCAGGTACACTTGCATTGCGTGGTCAAATCCAAAGTGAGACGTTTCACTTGAAATATGGCAGCTGCCTGGGTGTGGTAGTTTCCCTGGACTGATCCATGCTGTTAGAAAGCTGAGAGGGAGCTGCTGTGTCTTTCTGGGGAACTGTAGCATGTAGGGCTGTTTTGGTGGTGCCTCTGCAGTCGCAAAACACTGGACCAACTTGTTGGACAGGTTTCAGAGCATGTGCTCAGCTGTGTGCTGGTGCGGGGTCATGCCTAGCTTACCTCTTACTCTGCTGTTCATCTTTCTCTGGCCATATCCACTAATTTTGGAAAATATTTTTCTTGAGGCAGAAAACAAGGGTTCAGGATACTTGTTTGGAGCGCTGAATGTCCAGAAAACCAGAACATGTCCACTGAGCATGTTCACATGTTGGACTGTGCCTGCAGCTGATGTGTGTACATATCATAAGCCAGCACAAGGGTCACATGTGAAGAATACACATGTACTGTTTTTTGGTTTGTTTGTTTGGCTTTTTTTTCCAGGAGAAATGCCAGCTCTTCTGAGATTGTCTTGGGTTTGTCACTGTAATGATCCCAGAGCAATTTTGAGGAGCAGTCCTCAAGGAGTGAACTGTTTTACCACAGTATCTGTTCTGCTGGCTACATGTCAGGGAGCAAGAAATTCCAGCAGTGCGTGTCTGTACATACATGTATAGGGAGATACATTTTCCCACAACTAGAATTGTGAGACTGACTCCTCTCCCTCCCTTTTTTGGATTTATTTTGTTCTCCATTGAATAAGACAAGATCTATGCCGTGCTATTAAAGAAAGAGGAAATTTGGATGCAACTTTTGTCTTCACAGCTTTGAATTGGTAAGCTTGTGAGAACAGCTGTTCTTTATTTCAGCAAAATCAGGAAATGCAGAGATGAGCAACAATAAAAGAAACCCTTGGGTGATCAAAACCAGTCCCTAAAGCTTTGTTTGTGTATACTGTCTTTGCATCTGAGCCAGCATCAGTTGAAATCAATGATACCTCCTTTCCTTTGTTGTTGGTGGAAATAGCTTCAGGCAAAGTTGGCAAGGTACCTTAGACCACAGTTTCCCAGTGTGTTATGTTTTAGGGAACCCACTCTCCCACCAGCGTAAATATAGTGTGCACTCCATTGTTTTACAGGGAGTAAGCAAGAGAGAAATGGATAGACTGCAAGCTTTTAAATTATTAGGGCTTTGTGTATGTATTTAGCAAATATTTTAAAGATACATTTTCAATACATCTTCATCTAAACGTTACCTGCTAGAAAAAATATAGATTAGTTATAATTCTCTGCAATAGCAAGTTTCTTTAAAAAAAATGAAACCTTTCCTCATGAGCTGATGTCATGGTTCATTTCAGGCAATGTACCTGAACAGATGCATAAAAACCAGGCCAGCGTGTGGCCATTGCCATTTAAGACTCCTCATGGTCCTACTTGTGAGCCACTCAGATCGGTCAGAACCTTTCAGAAAACATGTGTTTTATTCTGAAATCCAAATGATCAGGTAGCTGGAGAGAAGTGATTTATGAGAGAAGATTAAAGTCTCCAGAGAGTCAGTGATGCATTCACTCTCCTCACTGCTTTGATTGCTGTTGATAGTAGGGCCAAAACTATGAACGTGTGTTTACTGGATATTTCCAGTATTTCACTATTTCCAGTGGATTGCAAGTAACAAAAGTGTACGTAAAATAAAAGAATTATTATTTCATGGCTTTTAATTTAATAGAGGGGTTTTTGTGAGATAGAGAGGGCTCACTAATTAATCTGCTCTTCTGGTTTGAAGGTATGTTTTTCATTTTCATTCAGGCTATGAAAGAAACAACATTTTGGTTTCTTGACTTCCTTGGAATCGTCTCTTTTGTGCCTCTTGCCTATTATAAATAGGATTTGGATTATTGGTCTTTTTTTAGACACCGGGCTACTGTGACATGGTCAGTAGGAATAAAAACCCCACAGAATTAGTATCTGTTTTGCTCGTCCTTTGTGTAGCTAAGAAGATAATTCAAAAAGTCTGTGAAGGTGTTTCTTTCTGGAATGAAAAAAACCATGGCATGAGGATAAGGAATCTTAATCACCTGTTTCAATGCCATTTCTCTGTCATCTTGCAGCTAGAAGGAAGTCTTAGGGTAGCAGAAACCACACAGAAGTGTGGTGTGTGATAGTCTGCACAGGCTTTGTCAGGACTCAGAATATTCATATTCCCAGTCTTTCCTTTGCCTGTAGAAATACCCTGAAGGGTGGTTCTTCAGGAAGCTGTAGCTCCAGGAGCGTGAGGCAGTACAGCTTTATGGGAGGAGGCAAAGAACATCGTGAACCGAAGGTGGCAGGTTTGTTTGTGAAGGAGGCTCCCTAACAGAAAGCTTACGATAGTCTCCTTTCCTTGGAGAGAGCTAGAAGAAAGAAAGGAGAGAATGGTTGGTTGGTTTGTTTGTTTTTAATTTTTCTTTTTAAGCTGTTTTGAAGACCAACCTGAAAAGGAGAAGGGAAGAGGCTGTGATAAGAGGTCTTCAGCAATGGGGAATTGAACTGAAATAGGTTGTCAGCCTCATCTGATGCAACAGCCAACAGACTGCAGTTATCTATACAGGATTTGAATGCTAAAGGGGTGCTAGAGATCCTTATCCCCTATGAAATAGGATTTGAATAACTATAAGCTGCTTGGCTTCAAGCCAGCCCCAGACATGGTTGCTTACCCATGTGGAAACAAACTCTTGATGTATGTATACATCATGTAGTCAAGAGACCCCTAAAATATTGTTGGAATTTGGAGCAAATAATTAATGAATCAAAAATTGAGTTCTCGCTATTCTGAACACCTCATTCAGTGTTCCCAGTGTCAGACTCACAATAGTCATTGACATTCTTCTTGTTCTTGAAAAGATACAATTCAAAAAAATGTTACTTTGCAGTTCCTGATTGAAGGACTACTATTTTATTTTCTTTTCAGCAATGCTTTAATTCAAGTGCTAATTAAGTAGCACATATTGAACGATGCTGAATTTCCCGTAATTCATATGGTATTTATATCACATTTCCTATGGAATGAGCTTTAAGCAGGAGATTTAACCATACCTTCCTTGTCAAGCAGATACAGGCTGGTTTTCTAAGGGTGCAATATTATATTCAAGCACTGCTGAAGAAGTGATCAGTGACATTCTTTCTTGATACACTTTAGAAAATCTGTGAGATATCTATTTGTGTTTTTCTGGGTGAAGTGTTACATGTTTTATCATGTGATTTTCAACCTTTATTTTTTAAGGGAGGAGCTCCTTTCTTCCTTTTTTTAATACCGTAAGGAATGATGCGCAAGAGAATATAGAGCATGTCAGGATCCTTTGAGATTCATCATTTCAATATTTCCTTCTGCTACAATGGTTTAATTAGAGTAGCCTTCTTTTGGTAAGGGCTTTTGTATATCTTTAATGAAACTGAAGAGCATGAAATGTGGTTTCCCTGCTTTTAAATGAAGCCACTTTTAGAGAAATAAAATGAGAAACGAAGAAACTGTTGAAGTCACAGTGCATGAAATTAAGAGAGCCCTGACTATATTGGCAACAAGTTGTTTTTTTTCCTTTTTAGTATTTTGATGACCATATAGCTAACTGGCTGTGGGCTAATTGTGAAGAGATTTTCTTCTTTTGGTTCGTATGCCTTTGACAGTTAGATTGGCCTGAGGTTCACATGAGCAATTCATGATCCCAATCCTGCTGTTGTCTTGAGGCAGATGGAGCTTTGTGCTGTGGTGGAACCTCACGGGCTCCAGCTAGGTCTTCTGTGTACAGGAGTTGTACACGCAGGCAGGCACGCTGCAATCAACAGGGCTCTGCAAGTTCCCAGACCTCTGTGAAGAATCTAGTCCAGTGCAGTGGGATGAATTAACCTTGGCGAAGGACCAAACACCTGCCCAGCCGGTCTCTCCTCCTCCTCAGCAGGGCAGGGGGAGAAGAAAAATAGGATGAGAAAGCCCATGGATGGAGTTAATGACAGGGAGACCACCTAACAGTTACTGTTGCAGGCAAAACAGAGTCAGCCTGAGGAAGACTGATTTATTGCCAATTAGTAAGAGTAGAGAGAAACACAAACAAACATTAAAATAATGCCTGTTCTCCCCCTCTCTCCCAAGCTCATCTTTATTCCTTTACTTTCTCTACCAGCACCAAGCAGTGCAGGGCAATGAGGGAGTATGTAATGCTTAGAAAATTTTCCTTTTGGAAGTATCAAAAAAATCTGCTTTTTCTGAAGCAAGCTGACATTTCCGTCTAAAAGAAAGATTGTTTTTAAATAATAGAGAATTTTTTTTTTTTGCTCCAAAGCAAACTTGCCCACAAAGTTTCACTGTGGCAGTTCTCTTTGCAAATTGTGCTCTCATCTAAATCAAAATGTTTCACAGAAATTTGCTATTTTGAATTAAAATTCTGAAACGCTGAAATGGGATGTTACAGATTTTGTATTAGAAATCAACTTAGTGTCTCAGTGCATGTGCTTGATACCCCGTACACAGGGGCACACGGGATTTTGTGGCCAGCTGGTGTGCTGAGGACAGTAGTGCTGTCATCAAAGATGGTTCTTCTTGTGCTTTCTTCACTGCCATGAATTCATGGCACACGCCGCAAACCCCAGAACATCTTCAACATCTTTTAGCAAACTTTAGACTTTCCCAGGGCTTCTAGAGACTAAAAAAAATGACAAAATCCTGCAGGAAAAGGGGAGAAGAGAAACATTACATGAATTAAAAAAAAAAAAAGCTGAGGCCTTGAAAAAAGTAAGAGAGTAAAATTAAGCAAAATTCAATAGGGTTAACAGTGAGAAAGGGAAATTAAACATTCTGAGAGTCTAAAACAAAGATACGATAAATTTCAAATGCTACCTTTTGGGACTGTTTTGGAAATACTATTTTTTAGAATGGAACAGAAGTTCTGATCTTCCACCATAAAAAAACAAACAAACAACTAAGAGATGCTTTAATGAATAGAATCCTAATTTTGAATGAGTACTCATCAGAACAGATCAGTATTCTGCCATTTCTGCTAAGTAGAACGTTTCTTTTTTAAAGCACATTGACAGGTGTCAGCTTCTTTTGAATTGACACATTTCCGTATTAATTTTCAGTTTTGCGTGTGTCTCTGGGTAGTTTCAGTCACCTGAAAGACAAGGTTCATGTTCTTGATCATGGTGAAATTGTGATTCAGCAGTCCGTTGGTATTAGGGATGTCCTCATACTGCTTTTGGACTTTGCACACAGACTGATTGACTTCAGTGGGACTAGCTGACTTTCCCCGAAGGTAAAGAACATATAGGTAAAGATCTGGCCTCACGTGAACACAGCCTTGCATATTTAAAACAAAATTCAGTGCCTCTTCTGGTGTTCTAATGGTTTTAAATATATATCTCCAATATTGGCTGCGTGGTGACGCATTTGATCGATGTTCAGCATAAGAAAGCTTGCAAGCTTCAAATGCTTGTAAGCCAGTTGTATATTGTTTTAGTGGGAAAGATGAGAAAAGACCAACTCCTCTTGATGAGGGTGGAGTGGGAATCCATGAGGTCCACTAAGAACTGAGCAGAGAACATTATTATTTGATCATGTAGTTTAAACTGCCAGCAGTGTAAGCTTGACTTTGTGTGGCAAGTCGCTAACTAACCCCTGTCCGGAATGCTCAGTATTTTTCCCTGTGTTGGAAATTAAGGACCAATTAATGTAACAGAAAACTGATGGTAAGTCACGAGTACTGATGCATGAGAATGCAAATAATTGTTGGTGGTTTTCATGAGAAGAGTGCCAGTTTGCTGCGTTTAAACTGCATGCAAACTGGTTTTTTACATCTCTAATTGAAGGTGTGTTGTCTCTAGAGAGGGTTGACCTGACATTGACAAACTTCAACAGAATACAAAGACGTGAAAATGGGCCTGTGTTCGCTTGAAAGTGGTTCACTGGCTCATACCATGATGTTCCTTTTATTCCTAGGATTGCCGTGGGATGCTAAATTTACTTCTCTGTGAGACTAAAGGTGCTAGTTACACAGCAGTGGTTAGAGGTGTGGAAGCACAAAAGGGCCATGCAGGAAGACTTTGATTTCCAAAAGAAAAATCTTTTATTTCTGAGATTAAAACAAGTACAAAGGATGATTTTAAAGTGATGGTGTTCATAAGGTTTTCTTTTTAATGATGAAAATTAATTCTTGAGCAGACACAAGATGTTCTACAGATTTTATTATTTAAAACCTGATATTCATTAGACTGTCATCCTATATAGACATAATTTGGGAATATTATCTCATTTTTTTGAGGTGATACAGCAATGTGTAGTACTCATTTATTCAAATACAATATGTATTGCTAAATAACAGACTTTTCCTGCATTTTTTTCCCCATGTTCTTGTAACTTTTTCTTTCTAAAACTTGTACATTTTGCTGTTTGGTTTCTTTTAAGTATCTACAGGACAAGATTGGATGTCTTCTATACCTGTTAGGATCATTTGTTTGGGGTTGGGGTTTTTTTCGGTGTTTTTCTTTTCTTTTTTTTTTTTTTTTTCAGGAGTCATTGCTAGGTGATCTAAGATGGTGTAGTTACTAGGAGCTGAACATTCAGTCAATAAAAGTCAAGGCACGATATAAGAAGATAAGGAAAATAGGTACAGTTAGCTCTAGGACATTGTCCTTTTGATATGGCTAAGCCAAGACTGAGCTGGCTTTCCTGAAGATGGCTTTGAACAGGGACAAGATTTGTTGCATTTGTCTTTAGCTGCCTATGAAGATGCACCTATTTTTATTGTGGGTATATGCTTTGGTGCGTATCATGTTGCTGCTAAGTGAATGTTAGACTAGTTTTCTTGCTTTAGATATTTAATAAAAATAATGCAAACTTACATATAGATGTTAACTGTATTGAAAGTGATGCTAAAAGCACGACTGGAATATGGTAACTAGTAATGTATGGCACATTTAATTGGCGAGGCTACAGACATACAGCAGAGCTGTGTTCTGCAGAATGCTGAATGTATAGAGCAGATACATTTGCAAGCATTGATACCATGTCCTTAAAACAGAGCAAAGCGTATTTTTTTCATAGCAAAACTACTTCATACAGATAAGCAAATTATAGAAACTAGTTCAACAAAAGGTTTAGTGCATGTTCGTCATTAAAGAAGCATTTGATAGTGTCTCCTAGCCTGGAGGCTGGAGATGCAAGAGTGACTTTCTGTTCTATTTCACCCACTCAGTTCTCCTCTATTTATAAGAGAAAGATCAGCTAGAAATTACAACCTAACCTGTATTTTCAAGTGGCAGTTTTTGAGATATGAACATCAATAGCATGTTGTTAGTGACCATGAGATTATATGGGTTTATAGAGGCTTCTAGAGAACTTTTTGTAATGAAGATATATTTCCTGACCATAATCCTGAGATTTACGTTGCCTGTTTAATCATCCTGTCTACCCCTCTTCTGAAAAGGGATAAAAATAAATGTAGATATAGCAGATCCATAACAAATAGTAGTGTATGGCTGGTTGCTCAACACATGCATTTTCATCTGATTGTACTTGAGGATGAATGAGTGGCTTATTCATGCCTTGTCTGAAATAAATTTGCATTTATGAATTGGCAGAAACAGACATATTCTCTGGATGACTGCTAAAGTGCCTGGTACACCACCAAGGACTGCAATGACTAAGCTGTCAATGGATATTATTATTAAATCCTAGGGACTAAAAAGCCTCAAAGAACCTTATTACAGTTTTCTGAAGATAAAATTTTCGTCATTTTTTACCTGAACTGGGTTTCACCTTATCCTCTGTGTAATCCTCTGATTTCTTAGTTTGCTCACAGAGTGAGAGTCAATGAAGTATGAGTAGCCCTTAGGTTAAACATACCTTCCTACTATAGTCTGAGCTTGGCCCTTGACCCTCACCTCTTCCCCCCCACCCAAGAAACTGCAGTTTTCCATCTAGCTTTAGATCACAAAGAAAAATTAGGGCATATTTCTAGAGCAGAGCACCTTGCTTTGTCAGGGTAGCGTGTTGTGAACACATCTATTGCGGTCATTAGGCCAAAGAAAAAAGAGAAGTCATTGCAACAATGCTGAGTATTTCAAAAGGCTACTTAAAATATTCAATATGCATGTAAAGAATATGTGAGTGTACTATATTATTTTATGTTGTAGTGTCTTAGTGTAAGTAGAGGTGCTCCTCTGAAGTGAAAAATTATTAGAAAAAGCACTTGCTGACTGCATAAATAAATAAAATTTTTAAAAAATGAAGCTGCAAAGAGCCTGTCTGGCAGCCTCTCACAGAGGAACCATACATGTACAGGGCTCATACTGTAAAACAAAATACAGCACGGTGCACTCCGTCATTTGAAAAAAAAAAAAGTGAGGTTTTTTGCATTTATGTGTAATTTCAAAATACAGTTAGGGAAAAGGATGTCTTGATTTGGCTACAGATGATAACCCAAAGATTAACATTCTTCTTCTTTCTTAAAGCTTCTGCATAGCAAGGAAAGGAAAAAGGATTTTCCATGTATATATGAAATTCACATCAGACAGAACTTAAGATTTTGTTTGTTTGTTTCTTCAGGTTACACCCATAATTTCGGAGAACCAGAGCAGATTCAGAAAAAGAACAACCAACAACAGAGCAAGCACTCTTTGGAGCTGCAGTTTTGGTGCACACACAGTCTGAACACGTCAGTTGCAAGAGGGAAAAACAGACTGGCTCTTAAAGAACAGGAACTGTACGTTAACTTTTCATTCTTTCAAGCCACACATGCAACCTTGGATTAAAGGTCCCATATATCTGCATGTAGCCTGGGTAGGATATTTAAAAGCGCTTCTCATTGGTCTCCATGTGTTCTGGTGGTTTCAAGGGAATCTTTACAGCGCACTTAGTGGGAGCAGAAGCTTCCCAGAACAGTTAGTAAGTCTGACTACCCTTTACGCTTGTTCTTTCATTTTACATTTGAATTAAAAAAGCAGAAATCTAGCCAAATCAAACAAATCTGCTTATTGGAAGTCAATTTTCATAAAATAATCCCTTTAGTAAAATAGTAAAATACTCATTGCACATTTCAAAATGGGAAAAGTGATGCAGCTTTATATCAATATTAACATTTCATTGACATGATCTCCCTCATTTGCAGGTTACTGTATAGCATACTCATAACACGTAGAAATTTTATATAATCTAAATCATGTTGTAACAGCTCTTATAGACTCCAAGTTGTTGACTATTTGAAGGCCTTACTTTGTGTAAAACGGTTTGTTCTTCTCAAGTATCCTGTTTATGAGACTGTTCCCAAGAAGGGAGAGCTCAAGAAATCCCCGGAACATCTTTGGATGAAATGGATACTGAAAAAAAATAAAGAAAAAGGGTGAAGCTCGTCAGTCCCCAGATCAGATTCCTTTCACTTACATCTAAAAGAAAACATTGTCTGTCTTTCTGGAGGTAGGAGCTAACTGTGTGCTACTTCTTTCCAATTCCATTTGAAATAGTCATACAGTCCTTTGATTTTTTTACTTTGGCATGTCTTCAGTTAGGTACACACTTTCTTAGCTTCTTTGAAAAATAACTTGTGTAACTCAGAGGTTTTCCTGGACATTGTTTTTAAAAAATTACTCTAGATTCTTAGAAGCTTTTTTTCCTCAGAGTTTGTTTGGGACTTGCTGAGGTTAATAAAAAAAAGAGTCTGAAAGTGTCAGGTAGCCACTTGTTTACTCCTAGGCTGTTTGGGAAAAGCATATGATTTACTTTCTCTTGGAGACTCTTTAGATGTATGCCGTGTTATACATTAGCTAATGTCTAATACAGCGTGCTAAAAAGTGACTCTATATTACTTTACCTCAGCTTTTAGATTGAGGAAATAAATTTTAATGCATGTCACGTAGAGTATGAACCTTTAAGCAAAAGTACATTTCAGATACAGGAAAAAAAAAATCAAGCTAGTAATTAGAACCCAACTTTCCTTGCATTGACAGCAGCCAAGTCATTTATTAAGTCAATGTAGCAGAGTAACACGGCAACATCACACTTGATTGAAATCTTGGCCAAGTCTGACAGATGTTTTCAACTCATTGTCAATCTCAAGTATGTTTTAATGAGTTTCAAGTGCTGGAGCTCCCCTCTGCAGATGCCACTGTTACTGAAACCGTGAAAAGAATCTTTAGGGCAATGACAGCATGGAAAATTCTTTTGAGTAAGTGATGTGTCAGAAGAAATCCTAACTAGCAGCACAACTGCTGTTCCTGAGGATGATCCTCACCTTTTGAATAGGTTGGGTTTGTGCAAAATCAGCTGGGCTTACATGAATACCCTAAATTCTGAAAGTATTTGATTCTCAAAAATAGAAGTGAAATTTTGGAAGAGAGAAACATCTAAGGGTTACTAGTAATTCCTGTTTCCATATTACTCAGAAAAAAAAATCTGTGGAACAATGGATTTTTCTGCTTACACTTCTGGGTCTGGCTCAGTCAAAAGAACAAAAGCGTATCAAAATAGAAACAACAACAAATATTTTATATTGGACTAAGAAGAAATGAGGAGGACTCTTCAACTGCAATGGTGTGATAGATTCAAACTGGATTGAGTGCAAAACTGCTGATCATAGCAGCTACCTAGCTGGACAGTGGTTATGCACCGCAGAGCAGGCAAGTAGGGTGACTGAGAAAAAGAGACTGAGATGTAAGGGATGCCTAAGGTGGCAGTCCATTTAATTCTTCACTTTGATAAGGTTTATTAAGTTCCTTGCCGGGCAACAGACCAAACTGATGTAAAATGAATTTTGAGCAAACCAGGTTTTGGTAGATTGCCATATGAGTAAAATAGACCTACCTATAAATTGGTGAAGCATAAAGTGACAGATTGAGCCTTTTCGTGACAATTTTCTCTTCATTTTTCCTCTGCCCAAGTGAATCTATTCACATGTTCTCCCTAACTTTTTCTTCTCTTTATGCACAACATTTGCAAGTTTAGAAAACCAGGAAGCAGGAAATATTTTAGTATTTAGATACGTTTAGAATTGAATAGGGTTACAAGAAACCAGTTAATATGGAAAATGGATAAGTTCTTTTCATCCTACTTAAAAATGTGACAAGAGCCTGTTTGTCCCTGAGTAGACGATGAATTTTGAATGCAACTCATTATTGTCTTCATTGGTCAGTTGAATGTGAGCAGCATTACGTCAGTTACCTTATTTGTTAACAGCCAAACTGAAACATCCGTGAATTTCTCAGTGAAAGGAAGTCTCTGTATTTCAAGCTTAATCACTCTAAAAATCATCCTGAACCAAAAGCATGTCTGTCATTTAAAGGTCTATTAGTTTATCTGTTTATCACAGTAATACTTAAATTCACAGGTGAAGTTTTGAAATTAAAACTGTGGTTCAAGGGGGGGGAATTTGTTTGGTTTTCTGTGGAGTAGTTTTTTTGGTTTTCCTTTATTTTTATCACCTTAGCAACCCACGTGGAGGTGAAAAACTTACCCGGATAGAAGACACTGTTTTAGAAGTATGAAGCTGTAGGCTCTTTGTTAACATAATCTTCATTGACATATTTGCCAACGTATTTTTTTGTTGAAGCAGCATGTCAGATGGAGTTCAGTGTTGCCCAATGTATGACATTCAATTTTATGTAATGCTTGCTTGGAATTGAGCTTGTTCCAAAACATCCTTTTAAAAAGTAAATAACCTACTAAGTGTGCTAACTGAAAGCTTTGCCTGTTTTAATGTCTCTGTATAATGTCAGGGCAAGGAAGAGGGAATTAGTTGTGAAGAGAAGCTGGCCAAACCATTTTCTTTGTTTTAGATTGGTTGGGTTTTGGGTGGTTTGTTTGTTGTTTGTTTGCTGGTGGTTGTTTTTCCCTTTTTACAAATCATCTCATCTTATATCTCTGGTTTACAATAGCTCATGAATAAAGTAGTTTTTCAAAATACTTTTGCTGATGCTAAAAACACACTAAAGCACTTTTTGAGACCAAATTAGAGTAAATATTTGGTATGTACATAAAGTGGTAGTACATAGACATTCAGAAGGACCAACAACCAAGACAGAAGAGACTTTGAATTGGGTTCTCGGTCTCAAAATATATCAAGGAGGACTCAGATTTATCAAAAAATGTATTTTTAGATCCTTTAATAACTAAACTGTGTAAGTATGGAAGGATAGAATTTTTGAAATAATTGCATTTATTATTAAGTGATTAACACACAGATGCTTTGGTCTACCTATAAAAGTAAGGACTCCTTTCAAATGAAAGGGTTTATTTGGCATATGTAAGAAAAGATTCACATTTTAATTAGGTTTTGCACCAGTATCTGAATGTCATGTCTTGAAGAAATATGTTACAAGTAGTATTTCTGAATGATGAATCCAGAATTCCCTTTGCAGCAGGGTGTAGTGGTCTTACCTGCCCAGAAAACTATATTTGCATGAATCTCTGAAAACTGCATGGAAAACAGGAATCCAAACTGATTTGGTGCTAACAAGTGCGCATCTCTCTTCTTTCAGAAAGTTTAAATTAGGTGCTCCAATCCAGTGTCACTGAGGTACATGAGAAAATATGAGCCTTAAAAGAGCTCTTGCAAAAATTCATTGATATGCACATACACAAGCGAGACATCGCAACTTCCTTGAGAACGCCGTTGCTCAAACCAGCATCTTCAGGGCTTTGGCCTTTTGACTGTGGCTTATATGTCAAGGTTGTTGAAACTATGTAACTCCTTTGTGGGCCTTTCTTCTTCTTCCAGCTTTACTGTTACCACCTGATGCACACCCTATGCATGGCTGGGGAATGTGAGAACGAGCCGGATGTGACTGGTGGTACTACCTAAATCTAAGAGACTTCCTTGCATCCAGTTACAATGGAGAAAGTAAATGAGTGCTGAAGTGGCTGCAGCAGTTCTAGAGGTGAGAGGACAAAACGGGAGAACTGTGTTGTTTGGAGCAATTTGTTGGGCGCATTTGCATGTAACGTGAAGTATGAAACGAGGCAAGTATGTATGTGTCTGTTCTACTTCGAAAGCTGTGGTCGTCAGGCTGGACAGTAGAACAGGGCATCTTTCTGGCGATGTGCCAAACCAAACCTATGCTGATACTCTACTGTATAGTAATTAGAATCACCGTTCTTAGGTAATCACAACTTGTCACAATCAAGTACACAACTTACTACTTACTTTAACTTCAGTCCAAAGTAGAAAGGAGAGATTTCCAGTGTTTTGAAAGTGTTCCAGTTATCTGTTCATCCGTTCAGATTGTCTTACAATTACTGGAGAGCTTGTATAAAAAAAAATAAGCAAAGTCAACTTGCATTTTTGCCAACTTAATTCAACAGCAGGGTATTCTGATTGGGTTATAGTGAAAGTAGATCTCTGAGAAATCCAGCATTAGGAATCTGGGCTCACATTTTCATTGGAATGAACCGCACTGGGTTTCAGCTTGTAAGAAGGAAAACCAGGCATATGCTTGAGAAGGCTCTGGTGCCTCTGAAACACATGTGCTGATTAGTACTGGTGTGTCACCAGCTGGAACTACTTAAGCTGGAGGGCACTTTGTATTCTTCCCCTCTCCACCAGTAATTGGCAAGTATATTTTCTGCCTACAATCAATTGCTTTTATATTCTGAGTAATATTTCTAAGTAAGAAGAAATATTACAGCAGCTAGAGAAGCTATTGATTTTAGGTAGAAAATGCCCTTTCCAAATGCCACTCCAGATGACTGAAAGACAAAGAAAATCTGTGACATCACTAACATGGCCAATAAACCTGTCACTTGGCAAACCAAGGAATGAACACAAGTAAATGTGGTTCTTAATTTACATTCCATATGAACCAAGGCATACAGACAAGGGAAGGATCAGATGGGGGCTTCACATGCACAGACCAATGTGTTGAGCTAGTAAGTGAAAAAAGCCCAGATATATATTGTATAAGAGAGCATCAGATGCTATATTTTCTTTTAGGAAAGAAATTGGAATGGCAAATATAACTTTCACTATCCTGGAGACCAGCAAGAAGTTATGGTCTTGCAGCCCATGGGCAAATATGTGTGTTGTGGTACAGAATGGTTTGAGTGGAAGGCACTGTAAAGATCATATAGTGCCAAGGCCCCTGCCATGGGCAGGGACACTCCCTGCTAGACCACATTGCTCAAAGCCCCATCCAACCTGGCCTTGAACACTTTCAGTGATGGAGCATCCACAACTTCCCTGGGCAGCCTGTTCCGCTGTCTCACCACCCTCAGAGTATTCTTTATACACTTACAACAGTTGTGGCACACTATGTCCTGAGCTGGGACGGGAGCCCTGTGACAGCCAGCACTGTGTGTCTTGTTAGGAAGGCAATATTACCATCTTTTACACAAGGCCTGTTGTGCATAGAAGGACTGCTCCAGGGCTGTCTCTTAGCTAGACTTTAACCTGACTATTGATAGCAGCATTAAAGCTGCAGAAGCATAAAACTCATTTAGTACCACGCAAATAGTTTCTTTCCTTTACTACCGCCTTTTATGGCTGCTAAACAATTTGGAATAACCCAGCCAGTTCAATACTGTTTACATGAAGTGTAGTCGCTCCTGTGAGAGCAGTTCAAATAGTCTTACAAGAGGCAGAAACTGAGCCAGGCGAGTGATGAACGGGTAGGGAGAGCAATAGGTGTGACCAGGCAGGGTAAAGCAACATGCTCCTTCTCCACCTGTCATCTCAACCTACTTATTTTGGAGGCAAAATAGCTCCTGAAACAAATACAGTGGTGGGCAAAGGAGGAAAGAGAAGAAAGGTAGAATGGAGAGGAGGGTGAAGGTTTTGGGAAAGGCACTACCTCCTACAGGCTGGGACCAGTGAGTCGACCCCACAGCAGTGCTTGAAGAAACCTGGAGGGAGGGTAACCAACATCTGGCAGCAACAGAACAAACAAAACCACAAGGCTTGTCAAGAAAGATGAGTCATCCTGGGAGAAGCATGTAATAATAAAACAAAGATAAGTACTTCTTTGTTTGCAAGTAAATTAATAAATTTACCCCAGCTCTAGTTCAGGTAATTTTGAGCTAATAATTTCAGATCCATGTCCATGTGCTTCCATACTGGTATGTTCTAAGGTGCAGCTGCCTACGGATGGTGTGATATGGGAATGTCAAAACCCCCAAGATAAATAAGATTGCATGAAGCCAGTCACTAAGATAAGAGTAACAATGGGCCATTTGCCGCTTTGGAGCATGAAAGCAAAGCTTTAATCAGCAAAGAACGTGTCTATCTACACCACCAAGGACTGGATGAGACTTTAGCAAGAGAGGGGCATTAGCCTTACTTCAAGAGAAACAGAGGTGACAGGCTTCGTGACAGAGAGGAAGAGGAATGCTGCTAGGAGGAGGTGCCCAAAGGCCAGAAGATGTTTGTGCATCAGGAAACCAGTCAGGAATCTTTGCAGGCTAACCAGGAGAACTAATTCAAATATGTTCCCATCCAGGTCTCAGCACCAGCACACTCTTAGCTGCACACTAGAAAAGGCTGGCAGGATTTTCAGTGTGGGTTTTTGCAATGAGTCCATGCCAAGTTTCAAGTAGAAGATTTGGGTTTTTTTCACTGCCAACAGTGGGCATCACCATCATGGGTGCAGACAAACAAACAGCTTTTCCCAATTCCTCTTCTCCCTTTACATGATTCAAACTCTGAAAACCAACTGGCATTAAGTTGTCCTGGCATCAGGTTGTCTCAGCATTGAGTTGTCCTGGCATCCATTAGAAATGATATTGTTTTGAGATCCATAAATGCTAGCAGGACTCTCGTAAGATGGAGCAACCAACTAGTCAGCAGAGCTGGGTGGCTACTCTGCTTCTCAGCAGCTTCAGTGTGCCTGCTCCTGTGCTAGGCAAAGATCTTGTCCTCCAATAAGATGAACCTTTCAGGTTTAGTTTTATTTTAGTCCTTAATCTGAGACTGCTTTTCAAGAAGTCTTGAGCTGCTGCAGATGGGATGGCTTTAGGCGTCTCATCAAAAAACCTTTTCATTTGCCCACAGGTGGCTTTGTGTGGTACAAAAACAACACAGGCACTACTTCCTGTGGAATCTCTTTAAGCTTGAGTTGAAGGCTTTACTGGTCTAGAATTTAAATAGGATATCAGCAGAGGAAGCCAAGCCCTCAAATATTAAACAGACTCAAAATATTGAGTGTGAAGGAAGTAAAATATCCAGCCTTTCTTCGTTGGCTTTAAGTAATAGGCTCTTTGGAATGAAGTTCAAGTAACTCAACACAGTAAGAACCTGCTCATGACATTTCTCGCACCGCAACCTTTGTTTGAAGCAGGAGGCTGATGAGCATTTGAATACGTGACCATCTTGCATGTGTAGGTTTTAGAATTAATGATACAACCTCAGTGGAGAGGAGCTTCAGTGGGCTGTGCTGAAAAACCCTTGTTTGATATTTGAATATGGAGCAGCCAAAGAAAGATTAAGAAAAAAAAAAGCTACAGGCTTCATCTTTCAGGTTTTCATAAAAAGGTGAGATGAAAGACAGCAGATGGATTTATCTTTTTACTTAGCAGCAAAACTACGAATCGGCTTCGTATAAACAGATCTCTCAGCCAAATATAGCTTGACAGTAATTCTGTAAGATTCATCAAGTCAAGGGAAGCGATTAGGTCTGATGCCATGAAATAATATGAAAGCAGGATATCTCATATGATTTCAATATTTCAGACTTTAGTCCATTAAATGCAATTTTCTGATTAAAATGCTGCCCTGTGTTGCAAGTTTTAATCTTCATGTATTCTTTAGAATGCGGCATAATTCTTAGACCTTTCAAATTCTCATTTCCAGTAACTTTAAGCATTACTGAAACAGTTTCCAGAGTGCACATAATACTGTGACTCTCAACTTTCCCAACAGGGCAAGGGTGAGGATTTTAAGCTTTTAACCAGTTTTCTTGGATATTAGTCTAACAGGTGTGTTGTACACATTTGGGCTGTCAATATAATAGTGTCTTGAGCTGCAGAAGCTCCAGACAGAACACATAGTGTAAGATACTTAATGAGATGCATCGCAGTCTGGCTTTCTTCTTTGTGTAACACCCAAAGGTGGGTCTGCACTGCCATGAAACAAATTGAGGTATTTACTGAAGGCTCTCAGGTATAATTTATTCTAATGAACTCCGTCTGAGCTTTTAAAGTGGCAAATTTCTATTTATTAACTTCAAAAAACACATGTATTTAAAATGTGCTTAGGTTCTCATGCACTGAGTTGTATAGGCTCCTAACTCTTACTGAGTCAGTAGGAATCAGATGCCTAAAATGCCTTGGTAGGTTTGACTTAATTTCTCCTACAGGTTTCACTACACAGAAAATCCACTAATAATGATCCGCCTAAGTCCTATTTTTAGAAGTGACTTAAAGCCAATCTGCAAAAAAACCAAACATATTTAGATACCTTATAATAAGTTTGCCTTCTCAAAAATCACATATGTACCTAAATCTTGTTGATTTTCCTGGAAATTTGGTAGCTAAATGTCTTCTAGATAGGGTTACTTTTAGATTTCTCACATTAGTTACTAGCGTATATTAAATAGGAGAGCTGTGTATGTGTTTTATTCCTTTGCTTACTTGTATTTTTCTCTTGCACAGTGTATTTTTTTTTGAAACCTGTGCAATGTTTGCGTACTGCTTCACTCAGCTGTCACATGTCTTCGAAATGATTAATTGATAACCCAAAGCAGAGCACCAGAAGCGGGTGTCCTTGTTGATGAGTCTGGAAGATCACGTCCGAACGTGCAGCGTTGGGGAGTTGTGCTGTAAAATCTCATTTGCACAAACAGATGGCAGGCAGAGATGGCTTGTGCACAAGACGAGGGTTGGGCAAGCCAAGGAAAGAACTGGCACTATAGCCTACAGAAATTAGCTGCTTGTTGGAGTGTACAAGCTCAGCAATCTGGTAAGTGCCCAGTTGTAGGAGCTCTACCAGACCTCTGTAAAGGTGGGTTTTGCTGAGGCTAATGACTGTGATTTAACAGGAAAGGATACCAAACCTGCCAGGTTCTCTGTAATTACGCTGATCTCAGGCAGAGTAATCTTTTTTTCTAGCTGTACTGAAGAATAAAAATCTGAAAGTTCTGTAATGACTATGAAATTTGTGAGCAAATGAATACCATTAGTGATGTTGGCAACGCCTTGTGGAAGAGAATGATTAATAACAATCCTTCTTAGTGACCTCTTTCGCTCTGCAAAAGAGGCTGAGTGTGTTTTTTTTAAGGACAGATTCAAAACAAATTTCTCTGAGCAGGTTTCCAAACCAGGCTCTTACGGGGATGATATTTTTTGAAGCAGATGTTTTAGGTTAGGTATCTAACCATGTTGTTAAGCCCTTAATAAGGATTCTTTTCGATAAGGGCTCCTGAGTGACTGCAGGCATCACTCTGCAGGGAGCTGTTTGTAAAACTAAGTGTAAGTGCCTCGATTTTGAGGCTTCACCTTTGTGAAAGAAGTCCTGCACAATACGTAATGGATTAAACCCATTGAGCTCTGTTTAATAGGGTTCTAGGGACCTTCTTTAAGATCTTATAAAATGCTGGTAAAGAGTGAGAGAAAGCAAAATGCAAGAAAGAATGTAGCTTTCTTTGAACTCTTCCATGTCAGTTCATTCTTTCCGGAGTGGATTGCTTTAATGGCTTTACTTGGAGGTGTTCCTCAGGATAACGGTGAAATGGGTTGCAGAATGTCTGTTTAATCTAGCAGAAGGGTCTGTACTAATATTTTCACTGTTGGAGGCAATTAATCTGCTGAGTTTATCAGTTCTCTGGGCACTGTATCAGACAAGAGAACTGCTCTCATACCAGTGAGATGGTATTTCCTTAGAGTGAGGGCTCAGCCACCTTGGGATCCCCTGCATGCTTTGACTGGGCTGTAGAAAGCCTTAAGGAAGTTGTTAAAAATGACAGTCCCTAGTTCTGTCTATTCAAAAAGTTCATTCGATTTACTGTGGGGCCTTTGACTCTGAAATGTGCGGTGTTGCTTGCCCTAAGAAGGGGGAGAAGGGAAAGGTAATTGCCACGAACTTTTAATGCAGTGTTAGGGTTGCCCAGTTAAATTCACAGTAATATTAATGTTACAACTTTGATCAAAAGTTCATCTGTGTATTTTACTCCGTTGATTGTTGTTAAAAGCACAATTAGCACATTACTATGTAGTCCATGCCCATCATCGTGATGAATACCGAATGTACCGTATAGATATGCTTCAAGTTTAAATTTCCCAAATAGTTCCATTTAGATGAAATCGTGGCGCTTGTGGGTGAGCTTTTGATTTTCTGGAGCATGTTACGGGATGCTTACTCCTGTGGTACACTGGTTAGCAAGGCTATAATACTTCATTGATTACATTAAGTCTGCCTAAAGTGAGTGGTGAGCTTTGCTGCATTTGGGGACAAAGATGTAAAGTTTAATGACATCAGGAGTAGGAAAAGGGTTACGTGCCTGGGTACAGCAACTCCTGAAAAGAAGGAAAGAACATAACAAACAAAAAAAGAGGGAAGATCTTAAAGGCTACCATATGCATTTTTCATTTAAGTCTAATGAATAATGCTAAAAGGAGACTGAGGCACTGAGCTTGTGTACTTTGCATGGAATAAAAAAGGCTCTTATTGAAAGAAATGCTGTTGGCTACAGCAGGTAACGTGTCTGAGCTTAGTAACACTGAATACTGTCTAACAGTCATGTGCTTTGCTCGTACAGAGAGAAACAAGTAGGGGAAGGAGCTTCCTGAGGACATGTACTACGTAGTTAATAATGTTTTCACTTTGCTCATCAGAAAACTATCCTCCTTTTCCATTCTTTGAAATGGCATTTTAGATATATTTTTGTTAGCTAAACTCAGTCTCAAAATTCAAGCGCCTGCCTTTGATAGAACATACGCTATACACTCAACTTTGCAAGAAAGGAATAGACCACATTCCAGTTTCAAGCAAATAACTTGTTTCACCCAGCAATGAACAACTCAGTGCTCTGGTGGGACAGAAACGGCTTTCAGGTGGAGCTGCTGAGTGCTCCTGACAATAGGGAGCCTGCCAGGTGCGATTAGCGATGGTATATAAGGAAGGGAGGCTGGGAAGTCTCTTCCACTTTCTGTTTTTCCTTCTCTGTGCCTGGAGGTTTTGCTTTTGTCTCTAGGGGAAGGAGGCATGTTTGTTCTTACAGAGGCTGAAGGGCATTCTGTGCAATGAAGCTTTTAGTAGTTTTCACAGTGAAAAATGCTGCAGGACTTGCTGAGCCCCAGACCACCTGATTGTGAAGGTATGTTTCTTCTGGTTGTAGAGTTGGGAACTGCCTAGGGTACAACAAATGTTTGTGCCAGTTCCTCTTACTACTGTTAATTTAGAGATATAGTGGGTTTTCCCAGTCTTGGTTAAGAAGTGGTGTAGTGAACAACTTGATCTTCCACTCTTTTAAAGTCCTGTAGTGTCCAAACTGATGCTGTGATGACCAGCTGAGTGGTCTTAGTGGAGACATCCTCATAGTACTGTATTTTTTTTGTTTTTCTTTAAAATGAGTAGTTTTCTAATGCAGCTTGTCACTGGAAAGAATTACCCTCTTCTAATTGAATTGTTTAGTGTGGTGCTTGCTCTAAAATAACTAGAGCTTTTAGCATTTACTTACTTAGGGCTTGATTCAGCAAGGAAAACAATGCTAAAACCTTTTTAAAATGTTTAGAACCTTTTAGTCACTGTAATGTGACAGACAACTGTCTTAGAATTTTCAAAGCAGAAGTACTAATTGTTATTCCAGTAAAACACTAATAGTAAGTGCTTCTTCACAGACCAATTTAGCCCCTTTTTTTTCCTCCTGCCTTCTCTTGTCTCTAAGGAGATTTTAGTGGTGATGGCTGTAAGGTTTCCCATAATGGAACAGAATTGGTAACGTGGAAATGGCGTGCTGAATGAGCATCTAGTGTCTTTGACAGTGTATGTAAAGTAGACTTGGGTAAAGCTCACTTAAGAAGTTAGTCTTGGAACTTACTGGGACTTCAATTTACTTGGGACTTTTAAATATTTCTCTCTGTACTCTCTCACAGTGCTGTGTGCCATTGAGCTTCTAACACAGTAAACGCATGCAGGTGCTCTGACTTCTGGATTCCCATCACCTGTGAAGACTTTAATTGAAATCAGGAGCTAGTCATGGCTCTCATTGTGGCTGTTGTATAGATAAGGCAAGTAAATGAAGAGAAACTTTTGGGCAAGGATTCTATTTTATGAAAACGATTTTATCAAAATATCTCACAGAAAGCCTTGATGTTTTCCATAGTTTGTACTGAGGAGTGGGCTGCTCCTGTGAAGTTATATATGTTTGTACCTACTTGAAGATACCTGTTCTTTGTTGGTTTGTGATGTTACAGGAGACTAGATTCCAACTGTTATGTTAATAGTTAATGAGGTAGTGAGTGAAGGTGAGGGTTTTCAGGCCAGACTGGGAAATACTGTTTGTGGTACAGGTATAAAACAGCTTGAACAACTAATGCTGCAATTTTTTTCTATTATTTTCCAAATACCTTTAATAGTACTTAGGAACATACAAATGCTTGCCACTTTCTGAAGGCTTGAGACCTAAATGAGTGACAAATGATCTTTGTATAGATAATAAAAGAATAATTCATGGTGCAATATGCTGAAATGAGTATGTAAAGCACGCTGCAAATGCATTCATGGAACTTTCTTTTATCTTCAGGAAAAAGTTTTTCATGCTGTTCTGAATATGGATGATGATTACTTGGATTGATGTATTTTGAAACTTTAGCGCTTTTTTGTTGTTATTGTGGGTTGTTTTTTTGGTGTGTGGTGGTGTTTTTTTTAATATGCAGTGTGATCACTAAATTAATCTCTGCCAAGAGGGTAAGAATTCTTATGAATCTTATTTCTACATGTGTCATAGTAATTTTCTGGAGATCAAAGATGACGATCATTAGTTAAGAGAGTCTTTAAGACTTTGTGAATGCCAGATGATGCAAACAGTAAGGGAGGAAGCGTCAGTAGTTGTCGGTGAATTCTTGGCAGTACAATCTACTATCCAGACTTACATTGCCATCGATGTTTGCTGAGTTGTAAATTACATAATTGATTTAGTACTGCCTAATGGTCTTTTGTGACTGAAAAGATAAGCAGTGGTGCTGGTAGTAAATTGTACTGTACGTATTGATCTCTTAATAACCACAATTGTAAAACTATACTAATAGTTAATTTTCTTTCTACAATATAGAAACCAGATTTTGAATATCTGTTTTGCAGTACGATGACTTTTCAATACCAGGAAGTGGATTACTTACCTTTTTTTATTCTTGTGCTTTTCTGTCCGCTTGCCACAGAAGAATGTGCTCCCATTCATACATTCCCTGCAATAATCTGTCAATAACAAAGCCAAAAAGCATACTTGCGATTCGTTTACTATGTTGTGTGAAAGTAGTTGTTGACAGCATGAACAGCTGCTGCCTAAAATGATGGGGTTTTGGGCAATTTGACAACTCTTGAATACGTGACTCCTTAAGTAGTAGAGGTCTTCTGTGCCCTGCTGTATTCCTACAGACGTGTTAGAAGTCAGCCAACTTTGAGTAGTGAGCATGTGGTTGTTACGTGTGCTCGTGTAGTCTTCTGTTAGCCCTTTCTTTCATTTAGGGATGTTTGATACTGCTTAATAGTGTTTTCAAAACTCCGACTAGTGAATCATAATCTAGAGATGGTTTAACATGTCTTGCTGTGGAAGGTACCATCAAAAATTAAATGTGATCGTTCCGGTGACAGGTCACAAATTAATTCATGTGAATGAGAAAATGTGCTGGTCTAGCAATGTGCTGGTGTGTCAAGATTTTTTTGCTGTCAAGTTTTACTCAGAATATATGTATGTATTTTAAAAAATGCAATTCCCCTTCTATTTATATTTCCTGAACTCAAAACATTTATTAAAAGACGCTAAAAGGAAGTTAAAACTAAATAGATCTCTTCAGCTCCTTACTTCCCATTATAGTTCTGCTGACTGTTCATTTGTATCTGCTTGTGAAACTTTGAAACCTCACAGCATTTGAGAGAAATAGACTAATATATTGATCTATGGCATATTTATGAACTTATCTTTTCTGCAAGACTTCCCTTTTCACTTTAAAAACTGTATATTGAGGTCTTTAATTCTGAATGTGCTAAGAGGACTTACTCTGAGTAGAGTGAAATGAGAAAAATGGCCCTTAATTTCTCAGTGAATGCCGTGTACTCAAGTTAGTATCTTGATATTGCATAACTAATTGTGTGTGTTAAATCAAAAGGGAAGAAACCTTTTGCGAAAATGTGTGAGGAGTATTCACAGCCAGTCACTAATATTAGGAAAAATCAGCTAGTCTACTAGAAGTCTGGTTAACAGGTCTGTTGCTCTAAGGTTTCCATTGACTTAGTACAACACATTCAGAAAAAGTGTTAAGACTTGGAAAAGAGAGAAGCCTCTTTAGCATAAAGGGAACAGAACTGTGTGGAGAGTTTTATGTACAATAGTAGCTTGAAAGTGTCTGGTTTTGCTGCTACTTTAGCATCTCTGTTGAAGTATAAGGTAGCTTTAAAAATAAAAAAAAAAAATCAATCGGCTTATGTCTCTGGGGAAATCAATATGTTGAAAGTAGATGACAATGAAATCTGCAGACTGACAGATATTTTTACTCAGCAGAGGGCTTTAGAACGAGGAGGTGTAAGAACTTCAAAAGAAGCCAGCATATCTCCCTCCCCACATAGCATTATGAAAGAAAGTAGGATAATTTTAAAGTGGCCTGCAGTGGTAACGGTGTGATATATCTCAGCAGATTGAGATGTCACACAGTGGCTCTGCTGAATATAAATTGTCAACATTGCTTGTAATTCTTTGCCTTTTCTTAGAGCACGTAGTGCGAAAATGAGATAGCTAGGTGTCTAAATCACATAAATGACTATTGTGTCTGTCACTCTTATAGATAAAAGCCCCTAACAACAAATAAAATAAATGACCCGAAATAGATTTTTAAATCAAGTAACTTACCACTTTTGTATCTCTACAGATGACATTTATTAAGAGAGCTCTAATAACAAAACATGCAGCAACTTATTGAAGCATGCTTTCACAGCAGTACGCTAGGGAATGCCTTGCTTTAGTCCCATTACTGCTACCAGAATTTAAGGCATGATTCTGTACCCATTATTTTGGTAGTTTTACCCCACAGAGTCTTAAGCATTTGAGGAATAGACGGATGTCTGGCAACTGTGGCCTGAGAAATGAGAGCTGACAAAGTGTCCAGCTGCAAAAAAGAACTTCATCTTAAAAAAAAACAACAACGGGTATTCTGTGTTGCTGCTAAAAGATGAGATTCTCTGTCCCTTGAATAGCACTGCTTTGAGCTGGTATTTTTCTCATC